>OX422208.1:403428884-403796384 GCA_949130495.1 Sambucus nigra | reverse complement strand
CAGAAGTAGGGGGTAATATCATGCGTCATCCTATTGATTCTACAGCCTGGAGGAGGATGAATTATGAGTGTCCCGATTTTGCTCGAGAATAACGCAAAATTTGTTTGGCTATATCAACAGACGGTTTTAATCCATTTAGAAATCTAAGCACCAATCAGAGTGTATGGCCAGTGATCCTAGCTCCACTCAACCTCCCTCCTTCACAGTGTATGAGACCTGAATTTTCGATGAGGGCTTTGTTGATACCTGGGCTAAAGGCACCAAGTGATGACATCGACGTCTACCTGGCTTCTTTGGTAGAAGAATTAAATGAATTTTCAATTTTTAATGCTTTTAATTGATTTTCACTTTATCATTTTCACTCTTGTGTAGTGTGCGTGTGTGTGGGCATTAGGGGTGGGGGTGGGGGTGGGGATGTTTTAGATTTTTAGTAATTGTATATATTATGTGCTAGATGCTATTAATTTGGAATTCAGAATTGAGGTGTTTAACAGTAACAATTCATTTTTATTTGTAGTAATTGTACATATTTAGATGTCTTCTTCTAATTCATTTTGATTTGTACTAGTAACATTTTTTTACAGCAAATGTCTCCTTCAGGTAGTAAGGCGAGGATGATGATGCTGGTTATGATGATGTCGTCTGGGCTCGGTGGTAGCGGAGGCGGCCCCTAGGCTCCCCAAATATGGAAAATTGAGGATGGCCATCGAGAACGAGTCGGGGCTATTAGCGAGATCCCTCGAGCTGGTAAAGACGATCATCGGCCCGGGGTATATTAGTTGGAAGGAGGTGCCATATGAGCTCAAGTTAGTTGTTTGGGTGGCACTACAGGTAATGTATTTATATTTATATTTATATGAATATTTCAATTTCAATTTCGATTTCGATTTCAATTTCATTTTATATTTATGTTTATATTTATTCGTAAGTAACATTGTATTTGTTGGACAGGAACAATTCAGCCTAGATCCAAAGCTACGTGATTCCGTCTTGGAGCAACACAAGATGTGGAAAAAAATATGTGGACCCGGTACTTTGGGAAGACACGAGAGTCTGTTATCCGAATGCGTGAATCCGTCCCGTCGAAGGAGTCGATCTCATTGGCAAAATGGCAACAGTTCGTTGACAATGAGATCGGGGAGCGACAATTGGCATCTCGCCAATCGGGGAGGGAAAATCGGGCACAAAAGACAGACGTGCACTACTCCGTCCGGACGTCTTATGCCGAGGTGGAGCATAGGATGATGGTAATATTTAATTTTTCTATAACTATAAAAATATATTATTCTGCATTATTTTACTTTGCGGGGCCGATACTAATTTTACTTTATTTTATTTCAGGGGACAGGGAGTGGCCCTGGGGGTAGGCCACATAGGCTCAATACTTATGTGGATCGTCGGACGAAGAAGGGGAAGGACAAGGACGTGTCTCCGAGCGTCGCGGCCACGATTATAAGTAATCCGACACTTTACTTTTTGTTAATTACGTTATGATTTTTTAATTTACTTATTTTACTAATCATGTGCTTTTTGTCATTTCAGAAAAACTTAAGGAAGTGCTTGAGTCGCAGTCTGATGCCGACAAGGCATCTTTGTCCATAGACGCACTCAGCCAAGTGCTTGGCTTTGATTGCAAAGGGAGGATAAGGGGGTGAGCTCGCGGGTGGCCAAATTTAGGATCATCGTATTGGAGACGAGCGACACCAAGTTGACTCAAACGGTGGACTCACATGACGCGAAGGTGTCCCGTTTGGATGCGACGGTCCAAGATATGTTCTCATTCATGAAACGTTCGTTGGGAAAAAAATACAAGGGAAAAGGGAAGGAGAAGGTGGTGGATGAGTAGGTGAGGGAGGACGAGGTGTGGGAGGACGAGGTGCAGGATGACGAGGATGTGGACCTCGCTGCTTCATCGCCGACATGTGCGGACTTTGATGATCCACTTCCCTACTTGGCTCCCTTCGACCGATCGATGTCGACACTTGGTTGGCCGAGCGTGTTTATATTGGACATATTTGATGGACAACGGATAGGGTGGGGGTTGAGGGACCCGAATAACTTCCAAGGTGGACTAGTTCATGGACGTGATTTTCAAGACATCGAGTCCAAGGTGCTCGTCATGCATTTGATACCCGGGAAGGAGAACTCCCCATTGTGGTTGCCCGAACAATGCGGCATGATGTATATCAGTGGGTGTGTCAATTCGTATATTGTGTGGCCTACTCACCTCCTCAGATTTAACCGTACCCAAGACATGTAGTGACATTATTTGAATTGAATTGTTTTTAAGTTGGTACATTTGAATTATATTTGGATTATATCGTGATGCATATTGTCTCTATGTTGAATGTATATTTGCATTATCTCTATTTTATTTGGATATATGATGTTTGAACAGGTACAACATTGCTATAACAGGTACAAATATATTGCTGGGCAGTGGTAGCGGCCAAACTGCCCAGCAGATTTTTTTTCAATTCTGCCCAGAATTGTCACGTTCATTGACCATGATAATTTTTTAAACATTGTCAGGGCTTGTCACGGTCCTTAACCGTGACAAAACTTGTCAAGGTCAAGGACCGTGACATGATCGTGACAAGTTTAATGAACTTGTCACGATTAATGACCGTGACAAGTCCGTGACAACAAAAGTTGTCACCCCTAGAATTGTCACGGTCATTGACCTTGACAAGTTAGACTTGTCAAGGTCAATGATCGTGATAATTCGACAGATTTGGTGCAGTGTCATTACGCGTTCATGATTTGGTTATCTTAGTGTTACTTCACGGTGTGTGTTATTTTTGTAAAAAAACTTCTCTTGAAAAAATTAAAAAAACAAGAAATAGTTGGTTTTGCTTAGTTTATCATTACTTGATTCCTTTTGCTTTAAACTCGTGATTATATTCTATAATTGTTATGACATACTCCGATTTATTATTTTTGTTTCTTTTCCTTGTCTGTATCGAACAAATAAAAAGGGAGACAACAAATTATGAGTTATGGGGGAGTGAAAGTTTGAATTATGGGGGAAAATTGATTTGATTTATGAGTTTTACTTATTTCAAACTCGATACGTCAAGAAGGTATATTTCTTTGTCTATTGTATGTAGGTACACTTTGATGAGCATATGCAAAGAACACATAAGACAAAGCTTCCAAAAATAAAATCAAAAGAAAGCTAGAGAATTGAAGATTTGAAAAGTTAAAGATTTTTAAAACTTGTACATGTTTAGTATCTTTACATTTTTGGGTTTCTGGAGGACATTAGATTTGTATAGGATTTGTTGGATAATTCGTATTTTTTTTTATTTTGTATCGAAATAGCCATAGGTGGAGATTTGTAAGGCCAAATTTTCTGTCATTGCCCCTAGTATCTAGGTTACATCGAGTATCGCGTATCATGTTACTTCCGTCACGGCACTTCACGTTCACACGTTCAAGAAGATGGATCCGATTATCAAGCAACTTCAACAAGCTCCACGTCATCACATATATTTGGTATGGATTTTGTTTTGTTTTTCACGATTTTTTTACTAAGTATTGGTAGATTTTTATAAAATGATTTTTTTCAAAATGAGGTTAGTTTCAAACAGTTATTAAGCATAAAAATATTTTAATTTTTAGACAGTCTCGTTAAAACGATAATGACATCTCGTTAGAATGACCTGCATGTCGTTAGAAGCTCATTTGATGCATTCTTCAATCGAGGTTCAAATGCGGGCTTACTATCTCAACTTTTTCTATCTCGTTTGAAGCGATCGTTATGTCGTTCGAACGATATCTTTATATCGTTAGAACGATTGCTGCTTCTCATTTGAACGAGATTGCACTGTCCCGATTTTTGTGTCTGCCTATAAATACCTATTTTCTAGACGAAATTTGTTAAGACTTTTGATTTATGAAAACTATAGACTTGCTGTAAAAATTCTTCACCTTTTATCAGGCAAAACTTGTTTTCATTAACACAATCTTTCCCAAATAATTTTATGAATCATCTTTTGAAACCCAAAACACTTTTATATTGAATTTACTCTTGTGAAGAAGGAGTCTTCACTGTTGACCTTGTAGAGAAGGAGTCTTCACTACCGCTCTTTCGATTCTTGCGGGAATCACTGTTGACGACTACGATCTTTGTGGGTTCTCGAGGGAATTCATTACTGAAGGAAGATTGTAATCTTTATGGTTTTCGAGGGAATCATTGCTGTATTTCTTTAATTGTACTTGTAAGTTGAGATTTACAAAACTTTAGTGAAATAAAAGGTTTCTCTTTATTTTTTTTCCTGAAATTATGATTTATCTACATGCTTGATTTGAATCACATAATGGCATTTTATAGGGTTTATAAGAATTAAAATTTGTTTGAGGATTGACATCTAATTAAATAAGTTTACTTCGTCAGAGAATAATGCACTATACAGTGGTCAAATTGATTTCATACGATCAAAATTGACCATAAACGATCAAGTTGGTCTACGATGACCAATATTATCTTGGACGGTGTACTTTGGCCTACTTCGGCTTCATTCAACTTAAGGTGGTGAAATTGATTTCCTACGATCAGTATTGACCATAAATGGTTAAGTCGGTCTATGACTACCAAAATTAACTCAAACGGCTTAATTCCGCCTACTTTGGTCTCATTCAACCTAAAGTGGTCAAATTGATTTCCTATGATCAAAATTGACCATAAACGGTCAAGTTCATCTAAGATAACCAATAGTAGCTCGCACGACTTAATTCGGCCTACTTCGACCTCATTCAACCTAAGGTGGTCAAATTGATTTCCTACGATCAAAATTAACCATAGACGATTAAATTGGTCTACGCCGACCAACATTAGCCTGGACGACTTAATTCGACCTAAAGTGGTCAAATTGATTTCATACAATCAAAATTGACCATAAATGGTCAAGTTGGTCTACGACGACTAATATTAGCCTGGACGACTTAATTTGGCCTATATCAACCTCATTCAACCTAATGTGGTCAAATTGATTTCCTAGATAAAGATTGGCCATAAATAGTTAAATTAGTCTATGATGATAAATATTATCCCGAGTGGCCTAATTCGGTCCACTTTAGCCTCATTCAACCTAAGGTGGTCCAATTGATTTCCTACGAGCAAGATTGTCCATAAATAGTCAAGCTGGTCTATGACGAATAATATTATCCTAGACTTATTAATTTGGCCTGCTTCGGCCTCATTCAACTCGAGGTGGTCAAATTAATTTCCTACGATCAATATTGGCCATAAACGGTTAAGTTGGTCTAAGATAACCAATATCATCCTGGACGGATTAATTCAGCCTACTTCGACCTCATTCGACCAAAGGTGGTCAAATTAATGTCATGCGATGGAGATTGACCATAAATGGTCAAGTTGGTCTACAATGACCAACATTAGCCTGGATGGACAAACTCGGCCTCGTTTGACCTAATATGGTTAAATTGATCTCCTACGATCAAAACTGACTATTAAACAGTAAAGTTGGGCTTCGACGACCAACATTTTACTGAACGAATGAACTCGGAATAATCAACCACATTTGACCTAAGATAGTCAAATTTATCTCGAGTGATCATAATTGACTATAAATAGTCAATTTGGTCTAGACAACCAACATCGGTCAAAGATGGGTAGTATTAGCCTACAATGACAAGATCGACCTACAACGGACTCTTTTGAACTTAGAAGATCAAAATTGACATAAAGCGGTCAAGCTAGTCTATGATGACCAATGTTAGCCTCAAAAGGCTAGAACCAGCCCATGAGGGCCCGATGAATTTACGATGACCTAATGGTCCTAGATGTTAAATTACCTACCTTACATGATATAATTAGTTTATGGTAAATATATTTGACTAACTAACGATCCGAAAGATGCATGAACAAATCACAGCCAACGTAACACTTGAACAAGTTATGAAAGAACTATGATGGACCTGATCCCACTAGGGTACGTAGGCATCTCAACACATTTGAGGTCAATCCGTATTTTGATTGAATGTCCTATTAAAGTCGAGGATTCTTTCGACATCTTATAAATTCATATGTTTCAAACCAAAGGGATGAACAAGACAGACTAATGATATAACACTCATAGAATTAGTTTGACACGGCATACATACTCCAACTCCCAGCTCATTTCAGGACTAGTTTAGTTGAATTGAGACTTGGGGGAAAATTAAGGGGGATAAATTATGTCTCAAATGATAATGTGACACATAGTAAGGGGATCCCTTACCATTCTTAAGGAAGGTCAGTGAATTGCCCACCTAGTCACCAGCATATGGCCAACCATGACAGTCTTGGCCGACTACAATCCTTATGAAACTACATAACTAGTTTGATAAGGTAAAGACAACAAGAGTCCAAGTGAAGTTGGAAGACCACCATGAGTTATCTTAGAAGATCAAATTATCATATTAGAAAACCATACCATGACATCTTAGAAGATCATATTATCATATTGGAAGACCACCATGACATATTGGAAGATCACATTATCATGTTGGAAGACCACCATGACATCTTGGAGGATTATGTTATCATATTGGAAGACCCCCATGACATATTGGAAGATCACATTATCATATTGGAAGATCACCACGAATTATCTTGGAAGACCACTCCTGAAGGGATGGCTGAACACATGATTTATAGTGGGAGACCTCGATTTAGGGACACTATGCTCCAGGGGGACCTCAATTTTAGAAGACCATGCTCCAAAGATACCTCGGTTCAGGGAGACTATAGTTCAGGGAAACCACGATTTAAGGAGACCACGGTTCAGGGAGACCACAAATCTTCAAAGAGATAAAGTCAAATCTTGGAAGATCATATTAACAATTTAAAGGACCAGTTCTAATAAGACTCTATGTTTTTTAGTTGAGATAAACCTAAAGAGACCAAGAGGTGCAGGATCCTTAAGATTATAAATAAGGGAGACGTCCCCTATTATGAAAAAAATTAATTATAACCTGCACGAAGTGACTTTGACTCCCAGCTAGCAACCCTAGCACTCCATTCACCATTGTTCTTCCTAAATAATACAACATTCTCCCTCCCTTCCCCGTGGACGCAGGCAGATTTCTCTACTAAATCACGTAATTCTTGTCTCTTGTATTTATCTTTTATGTTATTCATCACTGTTGTGGGGGGGCCTTCTTTTGGGCGATTTAGTTACCCTATATGTTCGAATTATTAATTAACCAGGATGGCCTGTGACAATCCTATTTGTATCCAAGTAGGCCCTGTAAGAGACATGAACACCTCGCATGGGAGCAGTGTAACTGGTAGGAACTAATCGGGTAGTCACGGGGCCCCAATTTAAGAATATGAGGATAATTTGGAAATATCTAGACTTAGGCTTAAAACATGTCGTTGGGTAAAAAGGTAAAACATAACCCAAATTGCCCTGTAAGAGATACAAACACCTCACCCGCGACCAATGTAACTCGTAGGAACTAATCGCGTAGTCACGGAACTCCTAGTTTGAGAATATGAAGAAAATTATAAAATATATAGACTTAGGCCTAAAAAGAATGCCGTTAGAGGGTGTAAACCCAAAATTACCACTAAATGACCCCATAAAAGGCTCGAACCACTCGCACGGGACCAATGTAACCTATAGGAACTGATCGCATAGTCATGGGACCCTCGGTTTAAGAATATGATGATAATTTGATAATATTTAGACTTAGGTTTAAAAACATGCCGTCAGAGGCAAAAACCTAAAATAGCCACTAAACGGCCCTTTAAGAGACACATACACCTCGCATGGGACCAACGTAAATCGTAGGAGCTGACCCATAATCATGGGACAACCGATTTGAGAATATGATGATAATTTGAAAATCGAAAGACTTAGGCTTAAAAACATGCCACTGCAGGGCAAAACCCAGACAGCCACCAAACGACCTTGTAAGAGATATGAACACCTTGCACAGGACTAATATAACTCATAGGAACTAATCACGTAGTCATTGGACCCCCCAAATTGAGAATATGATGATAATTTGATAATCTCAAGGCATAGGCTTAAAAACATGTCGCTAGAGGGAAAAAACCAAAAACGGACCCTAAACGACCCCGTAAGAGACATGAACACTTCACACGAGACCAATGTAACTCTTAAGAACTGATTGTGTAGTCACAGGACTCCTGATTTAAAAATATGATGATAATTTTAAAATCTCAAGACTTAGGCTTAAAAATATGCCGCTAGAGAGCAAAAACCTAAAGCAACCCCCAAAGAGTCGCGTAAGAGACACAAAAACCTCGCACGTGACCAATGTAACACTCGGGTTTGAGAATATTATGATAATTTGGAAATATCTAGAATTAAGCATAAAAACACGTCGTTAGAGGGAGAAAACAGAGAACAATCCCCAAATGGCCTCGTAAGAGACACGAACACCTCGCAAAGGACCAATGTAACTCTTAAGAATTGATTGCATAAAAACACAACTCCCAGTTTGAGAATATGATGATAAGTTGGAAATATCTAGACTTAGGCTTAAAAACATGCCATGAGAGGGCAAAACTCTAAAACATCCACCAAACGGCCCCATAGGAGACATGAACACCTCACACGGGACCAACGTAATTCGTAGGAACTGACCACGTAGTCATGAGACCCCCAGTTTGAGAATATGGCGACAATTTGAAAATATCTATAATTAGGCTTAAAAACATGCCATTAGAGGGAGAAAATAAAAAATAACCCCCAAACGTCTCCGTAAGAAGTAGGAACACCTCGTATGAGACCATTGTAACTCATAGAAAGTGATGAGATAGTCACGGGATTTAGGGTTTCAGAATATGATGATAATTTAGAAATATCTAGACTTATTCTTAAAAACATGCCGTTAGACGGAGAAAACCTAAAACATCCCCCAAACGTCCCCGAAAAAGGCACAAACACCTCGAAGGGACCAATATAACTCATAGGAACTTACCGCATAGTTATGGGACCTCTGATTCGAGAATATGCTGATAATAGACTTAGGCATAAAAACATGCCATTAAAGGGTGAAACCCCAAAACAACCCCAAAAAGGTCCTTTTAGAGGAACGAACACCTCGCATGAAACTAATGTAACTCGTAGGAACCGACCACGTAGTCACGAGACCAATGTAACTCGTATTATATTGGCCCTTGATAATCATATTTGTATCGAAATTGTATCATATTATGATATTGGTGCTATATTGGCACTTTAGTTTGATTTATGAATGTTTATTATGATTTAAGAATTAATTAGGATAACACGGTGCTTTACTTTGAATTGTCAACTCCATGGTTATAATATTACTTAATTTTATATGGATTGGTTAATGAATATAAGTGGGTCTACTTGAAAATATTTTTTTTTATTAAATGGATATGGTTACGATCCAAATTCGTGACCCCAAAATTTTCAAATATAAATAAATAAATGGTCTCGGTCTGGGACCGTGCCCATTAATTTATTTGTTTTAAAAAAAATTAGGGGTCACGGATTTGGGTCATGACCCAATTTGAACATTGTCCCACCCATGGTCACGACCCAGGTCTGTGACCATGGGGTTAGGGATTTGGGATGTGGCCTAATTTGAACATTGTACCAGCCATGGTCATGGACGTCACAGATTATGTCCATAATCGTGGAGCCAATATTATCTCACTGGAAAGACCGTGACCATCATTTAAGGTCATGGATGAGGTCCATGACCACATTTTTTTGCCATGACAAAAATGGTCACGACCTAAGTCCATGACTTGTGAGCTTGGTCACGGCCTAGGTCTGTGAACATCTTTAATATATGGTGCAGTGCACATATACACAATATGATCCCGTACCAACCCTCACTCATGTCACCCGTATAATAAGGTATACACAGTCCCATAAAAGTGTCCATTGCTGGACTAATACCATACGCATATATGATTCTCATAACAACCACATGAAGGTAAATCTGTAAATTCATGCTTCTATCGGTAATACCATACACGAAGGTAAATCCGTAATACCATACGCATATACGCATCGTGCTTCTATCGGTAAATCCATAGAGCCCTTCCCCTTATGGACTTTTAAAATATAGACGCATATAAGAATGGGGGATTACTATGCACTCATAGCATCGACTATTCCCATACCAAAACAACTCCAATGGATTAGGTCATTTGCTTCTCAAATTGCGAGGCGTAGACCGACTAAATGTATGATCTAAACCTATCACCACACAATCAACACCATCGGCTATAATAAACCTCGCTTGATGGATCAGATCATCCACACCTTTTATCACGAAGCAACAACCGACTGAACATGTGATAAAAACATTAGGACCTACACAAAGTCCTACATCGTCATCTAGGAGTGTGGAACATGATCACAACTACTTGAATCCACACAATGACAACCACTTAAATCAAAACCTCGACCTACAGATTCCCCATGAGTCCAAATGGTATGTTCACATTTAAAAATAATTTTTATATATACACAATCAATATATATATATAAACATTCCATGGGTCCTTTCGAAAATAATCAAACTAAATCACCCTACTAATAGCTGAATCTTGCAAACCTACGAGGGCCAAATCGATTCGGTTCGTGTCTGGGTGGCTCTTTTTATTCCAAAATTGCATAAACGACCCAAACTCCATTGTTAACACACCAAGCTTTAATATAACATTTAAAATTCCACTATTACTCAAATAAAGTACGGATTCACGATCCTAAATAGTTTCTATAAAGATTAATGTCTTATAAACATAAATAAATGTTTAATTCTACAAATCCCCAAATTAAACCTAGTTTCATATTTTTATGGAGTCAAATTAACATGAGATATCAGATATACACATTGAATTATCACGGGAATCTACTAAATAAAAGTGATTCAATCCTAAAATTCATTCTAACAACATAATCATTACCCATAACAAATCGATTCAAGGTTTTTCCTCAAAATATTTAATATTAAGAATTAGGTTTAAACCATTGATAGTCCAAAGTCTAAGCCTAATTAGTCTCAATAAAAATGTGTTTGAGATAGACGGTTAATCCATAAACATGCTTCCAAATTTCAAATAAATTACTTAACAAGAAAAGTATAAATAAGTTACAGATTATACATTGATAAAGCAAGATATTTCTTGCCCAAATGGTACGAACGAGTGATTCCTCCTTTTGATCCCTTGTTCTTCCTCTCTAAATTTCTTCCCAAGTTCTCACAAATATCTTAGGCATCTAGGGTTTGTATTTTGTATGTAAAGTGTTCAGCTAATTTTGATTAACAGCCCATAAACAACTCTAAATCCACAAGTCATAAAAGTCATAATTTCAGGGCTCTAAATAAATCCAAAATACTTTTCAAATTGTCCAAACTTTATCCCAAAAGTATACATACCCCATAGTTCTAATCCAAAGAAGCAAAAACACATCTGCGGTCCTCTATTTCACTATAGAGTCCGATCCAAATGGTAATACCTCTCAACACACAGTAAGACCTCACAACGTAAATAAAGTACACGCTTAATTATTTTACGAATTACCATACACAGTCAAATCTCATATAATTAACATCATTAATTAATTATTTATAACACACGAAAAAAGTACATCATACAAAAAATTCAATTATCATCTAAATCATGCATTTTATTATTACCATATCACAAAAATAATAATTAGTCCCATTTATTAATTTATTTTCATTTAATAAATAATAAATAAAATCCTAAAAAATACGGGGTATTACAAAATTCCCCACTAATACAAGAATTTTAAGCTCCAAATTCTTCAAAGCATAATGTCGTAACGTAAACCGCATAAATACTATAGGCTCAAACACAACTAACCCATACATGTATTGCGAGACGGTAAAGTAAAATAAGGCTCACATACGCTTATAATAGTATGTCACGACTGGACTCCCATACACTCAATTCTATATGTACATACCACTAATATGGTATGCCAATGCTAGGGCTCCTATACACCTAATACCATGTGTACATACCCCACAAGTATCACACACACGCACACGCACACACACACACACACATACACACACACACACACACACACACACATACAAGTTATAACTATGTAACAAAGTGATCTTATATTACCCTACTAATCATGACTCGACTCTTCTCGAGATTGTCCCACTTATGCTACTAGTGGTGAAAATGTTCCCTGGTGCTCCCAATGCTGCAAATCCTTGGACTTGTTGGCCCTAAGTCTTAGAACATCTCGCCACCCGATACCATATTTCTCTATAATAATAACTAGTGTCCCCAAAGGGTCTAAAATACTTACCTTGCACACACTCTCCTTGTTGTCCCTATCCCCGTCCTTGAAGTAACTACGGGACTCTATTGACCTATTCGAGGGCCTACTGAATTATCCCCACTCGTGGCCTCTTCCATAGTTTGTCATCACGACCCTTTCTTTATCCACCTATCTTAGTTCCATTCGAACCATTCGACTTGTTTCTCTTTCCCATCTCCTTCTAGTAACTTACTTTCTCTTAACATGACATATGTGCGACATACACCACGTGAGCCTAAGCGGTTCATGCCTAAAATTTCCAATACAAATAATTTTATAGACTAAGTTAACCCATAAATCAAGCATTATGTCCTTTTCTCTTTAGTGTGCACCTCCTCAGATGCACCCATAGAAATTTTTCGATCTCTTTCTCATATTGAGAAACAGTCCTTAGACCCTACTCTAGGTTAAGAAAAATCGTTCTTCTTCATGTTCCTAATAGCGTAAGGAAATTATCTCTCATTAAATATCACCATAGTCACTATAATTCAACCAATCTCTAATCTCAGGTGAGTTCACATTCCCCCACCATCGTAACGCTTCCTTCTCTACCTACTATGAGAACTCTAACGAAAGGCTCATACATTCAAAAAGTGATACCTCACTACTAAGGTTTAATTGGCCCGACAATATTAAAAAAATAATATGTAATCCAAACATTCGATAGATTATACCTTTGCTTATACCGAATCCAATAAAAATTTCCAATCAATCATTTACACTAAAAAATCTAACCATTCTAATAATGGTCTACTATCACTATTCACCCTGATAATGTCATTGTGCTACCACCACACGTGACTATTCACTACTTAATGTAACCAAGGCCACCTATAACCATATGTTCCTCAAAATAACTTAGTTATTCATATTATAAATGCTTCGCATCACGCGTATCCTTATGCACTAAGAGAAGTCCATCGTTGGCTAACCAAACCACATATCCATTCCACAAGGTATGTAACCACTAACACATAACTCATATAAGTACTCTTAACTCAATAGTCATATTCAATAGGAACACTCATGCCATAGGTTAAAACTATTATCATCACATCAATTCCACAAATCCACAGTAGGGTATTGCCACCGCCAAAGAACAACTAACAAAATGTGTTGGGCACTCATGGAACCCATCAATACCTAGGCCCCTCCTAGGACTCATAAATAAGTAACACGAGGTAGGGGACATTCATATGCCCACAAATAACATAATAAATAGAGAATACTCATATAATCTAATCATTTACATTAAATATCATATCCAATTCTATATGGGCTAGCATAACTACCGCCAAGGACCATATCCTAGTGAACACTCAAGCTATAACCATGGAATTGCGTTAATAGCCAATCCACACATAAAAAGATAACTCTAGGAAAAAAAATATGCCCAAATAAAATGTATCACACAATGTATAGATAAATAAATCACGTGATTTATTATATTCTCGATGAAAGAGGTACGTCAATAGCCAATCTATCATCTCCATAGGCTATAGGTTCTCACTTGATCTACGCAACTACCAACATCAGCACAAAAATAGGCATACCCTAGGCTCATATATCCACACACCAAGATATGTATCCTCATATATATATATATATATATATATATATATATATCATGCATTCACATTCCATCATACACAACCATATGTAATTGTAACCGTTATCCGTATCGGGTTGTGGGTTTGCTTACTCTCCCACACACTAGCCCCAACTGAATAATAACAAATGGGCACCAAACCCTACTATCGCACGAGTGATAGGAATCATAAACAAAAGATGACTTTAACAATCCATGTAAATCATATACACTTTAATCCCCACATCATTGCACCCAATCTCTATGAGTTGTTATATTCAAAATCATGTGAAGCCTACGTATACCCCTCAGTGATAGTAGCAACGCCAACTACAAAAAAATCATTAGGCATCATCCTGTCCAAAATACCCCACATCCTGATTTGGACCCCTACCCACTAAATGGTCATACACTAAGTGTTATAAAATAATAATCCTAATTACCTATATGGCCATCCCAGGTCGGCGCTTGGGGGGAGGATAGAGAGAGATACATCTCCCCTCAGGAAGGCTGCACCACGATCTCGCATCAATCTTTGAAAGGTTGGTTCGATCGTCGTCGGTGTGTGTGTGGGGGGGGAGGGGTAAATATAAAGAGATAAAGTCACCAACTTATTTTGCACAAAACAGGCAAAGGAAATGTTTCCACTTCGAGAGAGCGGCATCAAGGAAAAACTGATGCATACGAAACCAATAGTTCAAAGGTCGGGTGGCTAAGTTATGGAATGGGAAGGTGTTAGGTACCCATCCTGCCCGTTCGGTCTGTCATGGGCTAGTGTTATTATCTTCCTTTATATCCCCGTGAAGTCTGTGGGCATGTTTATATAATGGATATCGTATTTATTTAACTCATACCATGGACAAGGTAGAGTGAGGTCATTCATAGGAATATTCCCAAAACAACATATATAGAAAGAATGATTTGTGCATTCATCATAATATTGATCATTATCGGGAAACGATAATATGTTTTGAATGAAACGCAAACAAGCATGATATATATATATATATGAAAATAGAAGAATTTAGAAAATAAGAGATTTTGAGAAATTGAGAAAGTTGAAAAATTGGACTCGAGGTTTTTGCCATTTTTGAGGGTGTTTTCGGACATCCGTATTTATGATTGAGGGAGAATGACCTTGGCGACCCTTAATCATTATCTTGATGCATTCAGCTGGCGCTGCAGGCAGTCTTTTACTGGAGCCACATATCTTCTGGAGATATTCTTTATTTTTTGGCATTTATCCTTTATGCATTCACATTTTCCTTCATGCGCTTTTTCTTAATTTCTTAACTGCTGGCCTTTGCCCTTTGCCCTTTGCAGACGTGGTTTTATGAGGTGATTGGGTTAAACACCCAGTTGATATCTTTGAAGGATGACTCTATTGGGGACTTCTGCCGGATGTACTAGTGGCGGAGGTCCAATCGGCAGTCGAAGAAGTCACTTTCTCTGGAGGCAGTGCGTCAGGTCTTGAATGGCCTGACGAGCGAGTGGGTAAGCCCTATTTTATCTTGAGACTGTCCTTTCCTTTGATGATCTTTTATTGATATTGATCTTTTGCTCTTGCTGGGGATTTGTAGGTGAACTTTTATCCCCGGGGAATGGCCATTCAGCACACTAGGGTGACTGGGGGACATGCGCAGATGCGGCACCTACTGGCACATGAGTTTGGCCACTCTTGGTACCTCAGGGAGAGGTTGGTTCGACCGATTGAGGAGGGTGATATTACGGTGACATCGGCAAAGCCCCCTATGTTCATGAGGCGAGTGTGGGAGATATCAGAGATTGCGTTGGTGGCGACGATGATGGGAGAGTCGTACTCGTTGTATACCGACACGAATGTGATGTATGACTATATGGATTTTGTGTCGAACTGGATGATAAATCCCAGTATATACGACCTGATTCCTCTTCCTCGCGCGGGTTTGAGTCGATAGGTGGGGTCCTCCCACAGTGCTGGTGGTGCGACGACGTCAGTCCCTTTGTGTAAGGACATATTTTTATAAGTCCGTTATCAATTTATTATGTTATATATCGCTACACCGTCAAAGAGCATTCAAGTGTCATCTACATTAAGACGGATCCGAATTTATCAAGTTCTTCAACGAAAAGACTCCGTGATGTTTACTTTGGTAAGGTTTTGTTTTAAATACCTTAACTTTACACTTAGAGCTTTTGGGATATTTTTATAAAATATTTTCTAAGTTTTGGAGCAAAAATTTTCGTCAAATTTAAGAATGATTATTTTTTTCTAAGCGTTGGAGCGTACCTCGGTTTTGATGCCCAGATCGTTCAAGTGAGATAGAAATCTCGTTCGAACGACACGGCAGTGTCGCGAGATATTATTCAAACGACATATGTCCTTCGTTCACGTGAGATTTCTATCTCGTTCGAACGAGCACAGTTTTTAAGGCGGCACAGTTTTATTATAAATACTCATTAAATGGTAACGGTTTTCTTAAGAAGTCTCAGCGTTTTACAGAACAGAAAAACTGCAAAAGCATAATTCTTTTGGCTTTTTCCTTTTAGGGTTTAATCCCTTTCACAAAACTCCCAATATGCTTTAGTGAATTGTTTTGGTGTTTGAAGAACACACTTTGCTGTTGTTTACTCTTGTGGGGAGGATTACCTACACCGAGAAGAGTGCATGTCTAGGATTGCGATCCTTGTGGTATAGCTGCGTGTGAACCATTATTGTTTTATTTATAGTCGTTGCTTTGGAGGTTTGTCGAAGACACCGTGTGTTACTCTTGTGGGCGAAAGCAAGATTGTATGTATGTCAATGGTCTTGTAAATTCTTCAAAGTTCTAGAAATAAAAGGTTTTGCCCTTCGGGGATTTTCCTTAATATTTGTGTCACATGCATTATCTCTTTATGGTTTGACACACGCACAGACATAGATGCATGTTTAGGGGTTGAATTATGTTGATTCAAATTGACTCCAATTAAATAAGTGTGCCGAATTAGGAATTTGCGAATTTAATCAATTATCACACAGTCACATTTTTTACAAATTGGTATCAGAGCGGGTTACGCTAATTTATTGCGTGATCTTTGTTTTCTGCAAAATTTGTGTGATATTGATTTTTTTGAAAAATATGTTTTATGAAAAATCACAATTTTTCCAATGGAACGTTCATTTAATAAGGTGCCTATTATTTATGGGAATAATTATGCCTATTGGAAAGCTCGCATGAAATCTAGTTTAAAAGCCTGGAATCCTCCCACGGTCACCGTTGATAATATCACCTCTTTAAAACCCGTGTCAGCCTGGACTGAAGATGATTATAAAATGTCTAATTTTAATTCCCGTGGTTTGAGTGCTATTTCTAGAGCCGTCACTCCCGACGAGTTCTGCCGAATTATGACGTGCACCACGTCTAAAGAGGCATGGGATGTTTTGAAATTGACACATGAGGGTACGAACACGGTTAAAGAATCAAAATTACAAAATTTGACCACCCAATTTGAGACTATCACCATGTCTGAGTCTGAATGCTTTAATGATGTTTTTGCACGTTTATCAAACATTGTTAACACATGTTTTAATTTGGGTAAAGTGATTGATAATACACATGTCGTTAAAAATATTTTGAGATCTCTTCCAAAATGCTTTATTCCTTTGAGATTGACATGTTTCCCAAAATCATTAAGTCTAAGGATAATGGCATTGCTTTAAAGACTCATTTTAAGAAAAAGAAAGAAAAAGTTTGTGAGTTCGATTCTGAGGAAGATTTTGATTTTAAAGATATGGCCTTGTTTGCGAAAAATTTTAAAAATTTCTCAACATGAACAAAAATAATTCTTCCAATAAGAGATTTTTTGAGAAAAATAAAAAGGCCAAAGAAAGCGGTGAGGAAGAGAAGGAGAGAGAAAAAGAAAAGGAGAGTGAAGAAAATTTTGAAAATTTGACGTGTTTTAAGTGTGGGGGTAAAGGGCATAAGGCGTATGAGTGTGCCACTAGACTTCGGAGAGATGGAAAAAAAGTGGCTATGCCTGCCACACTTAGTGATGGCGACATAGAGGTTTTTGATTCGGGTGATGAAAAAGATCACGGTATGTGTGTTGGGTTTTTAGCTAATCGGGTTAGCACATCTAGTTTGGATGGAGGTGAGGGGACTAGTTCTAGTGAGACCCCCGAGGAGGAGGATTTGAGTGGTTCTAGTGGGGATGAGAGTTAATTTGAGAGTGGAGATGAAAGTGAGCTCCCAAAAGCCTTTAGATATTTGTACACTTAGACCTTGAAAACAAAGATATATAATAGAGATTTAGGTCGTCGGGTTTTAGATTTGGAGAGAGAGAAGGTGGTTTTAAGAAAGGAAACGTGTGATTTGACCAACACATTGTCTAGTCTGATGACACATGTATCCCAACTCGAAAGTGATCTCGAACATGCCAGGGAGGTCAAAGTCAATTTTGAGAATGTACCTAAGAAGGCTGAAAAGGTGGTTCTTAAGGGTATGGGTGAGAAGTTAGGAATAAGTCATGACGATGCTTATACTTCCCAATTTGCACCCGAGTCGGTGCCCACTTTAGTGTTAGATTCACGTGAGTCTCAACTTAACCCACCTAGGCATCCCATTCGTATTAGGAGAGAACGTCCTAAAGTTTTTTAGAAAGGTATTCCTAGGCCTATATATGTTTGTTCCTATTGAAAAAGGAGAGGAGACCTTAGGGAATTTTTCTATAAGTTAAGTTATGTGTCACGTTTTGCTACTACACATGTTTCTGCCACACATCCACCCACACATGATAATTTACATGCTCCTGGAGATTACATGAGAGATTTTGCACATTTAGGTGCGCAAGTTAAATTTTTAGTTAAAACTTTAAAAAATTTAATGGAGTTTTTTCATAAGTTGACACCACCTTTGGAAAATCCCTCCGCACCTAACGATTGAGGTTTGATTTGTTTACTAGCATAGGATGATTTTCATGATGTCATTATTTTCCTATTGCTAGTATGTATCATTTTTGTATAAATTTTTGCTTTTAAAAATTTTGAAAAATACAAAAAGATTTTATTTTCATAAATTTTTTGAAAAATCCAAAAAGATTTTTGTATTTTGTTTGGACCGTTTATAGATGGACACTTAGGATGACCGAGTCACAACATCATTCCATATTTTTCATGTGACTACTTGATAGTGTTTTGAAATAATAGGTCAATTCATCCATGTGCTTTATAATGTTTGGAGTCATTAAGATGTAATTTAGTGTTACCTCCTACATGTTTGACTCGTGATTTTCTTTATTGCACACGTGCACAAATTTGTTTGATTATTGTGCTTGTCTTATCACATGTTGGTTGGGTTTTTTCACTTCAATCATGTCCTTAAAACGAACCAAGCGCGCTAAAATTTGATAAGGAAGTTGTGCATGTAAGAGCCGTTTATGAGTTTGTGTGCTTTGTTTGAAAACGGTGAAGGGCTACGAAAGATGATTTTTTATCCTTTGCGATAAGCCGCTGTTTAAATTGGACCTAAAAAATTGAGAAATTTTATTATCCGGGGTCCAAAGAGGGAAAAGAGCCCAAAAAATTTAAAGGCAATAAAAAGAAATTCATGCCAATTATGGGCTATTTAGATTTTTGCACCAATTCTCCAAAGTTTGAGAATTTAGTTTATACACCTCTAAAAGAAAATATTTTTGAGGGAGTTTTAATGGAGAATTGAAATGGGTTTGCACGTCCTTGACAATCTTGAAAAAGCGCTAAATTGTTTTGGACGTTATTGGTGTGAAAATCACTTTGACTTTGATATGCATAAGACGATGTCATCTAAATTCAACAATTTTTACACCTAAGGATACTTTTGATGTTCATTCATTAGGATTACACATATTCATCGTGCACATATGATTGATTGAGTTTATTTACCTACCGAATCTGTTCACACCCATTCATTCCATTTTCATGACTTGGTTGTTTGAGTTTAAATCCATGGTGTGATTTTTAGTATCTTATTTTTGTATGAAAAAATTAAAAAATCCAAAAATAGTTTGTGAAATTTTTGAGATACTCCTTTGGCTGCGCGTAGCTTGATACTAGTTTGCTATGCATTTTATTGTGACACTCCATGTTTTGATTTTTTTCTTTTTATCTGTCTATTTAGGGACATCATAAAAAGGGGGGGGGGGGAGAATTATCATGTTATGGGGGAGTTTTTGCATTATGGGGGAGATTTGATTTATTAATGATTTCTTCTTATATCATTTCAAACTCGATGCGTCACGAAGGTAGTTGCTTTATCTCATGTGTGTAGGTACAAAGATTGAAGATCATGATGGTGCACACCCTGATGAGAAAAGCTTTGAGAAGATTTGACGAAGATTTTTGAAGAACAGTTTGAGAACTTGCAGATTTATTCATGGGAGGGTAGATTTGTATAGGCATTTTTGTTTTTGATAATTCAGATATTTTTATGTATGTACTGGCATATACATAGGGGGAGATTTGTAAGGACATATTTTTATAAGTCCGTTACCAATTTATTATGTCATATACCGCTACACCGTCAAAGAGCATTCAAGAGTCATCTACATCAAGGCGGATCCGAATTTATCAAGTTCTTCATCAAAAAGACTCCGCGATGTTTACTTTGGTAATGTTTTGTTTTAAATACCTTAACTTTACACTTAGAGATTTTGGGATATTTTTATAAAATATTTTCTAAGTTTTGGAGCGAACCTTTTCGTCAAATTTAAGAGTGGGTATTTTTTTCTAAGCGTTGGAGCGTACCTCGATTTTGATGCCTAGGTCGTTCAAGTGAGATAGCAATCTAGTTCAAACGACATGGCAGTGTCGCGAGATTTTGTTCAAACGACATCTGTCCTTCGTTCACGCGAGATTTCTATCTCGTTCGAACGAGCACAGTTTTCAAGGCGGCACAGTTTTATTATAAATACTCATTAAATGGTAACGGTTTTCTTAAGAAGTCTCAGCGTTTTACAGAACAGAAAACTGCAAAAGCATAATTCTTTTGGCTTATTACTTTTAGGGTTTAATCCCTTTTTTGGTTACAATTCACAAAACTCCCAATATGCTTTAGTGAATTATTTTGGTGTTTGAAGAACACACTTTGTTGTTGTTTACTCTTGTGGGGAGGATTACCTACACCGAGAAGACTGCGTGTCTAGGATTGTGATCCTTGTGGTATAGTTGCGTGTGAACCATTGTTGTTTTGTTTCTAGATGTTGGTTTGGAGGTTTGGCGAAGACACCGTGCGTTACTCTTGTGGGCGAAAGCAAGATTGTATGTAAGTCAATAGTCTTGTAAATTCTTCAAAGTTCTAGAAATAGAAGGTTTTGCCCTTCGGGGATTTTTTCTTAATAATTGTGTCACACACGTTATCTATTTATGGTTTGACACATTCACACACATAGATGCATGTTTAGGGGCTGAATTATGTTGATTCAAATTGACTCCAATTAAATAAGTGTGCCAAATTAAAAATTTGCGAATTTAATCAATTATCACACAGTCACATTTTTTACACTTTGTATGACTGTTCTTGCCTAGTTACAAGATCCGACGAGATGATGGGGCTCGGTGCATTTACAACATCATCCCAATGCGATGGACCCGGAGGATTTGGGCTTGACAGAGGAGGTCCTTTGACCTGAGGTACACTTTGTGTTTCTTTGTCTTTTGATTTCCTGATTCCTTTCTTCACACTTGACTGATTTAATTTTTCTATTTTTTTTGCATCACATCCTAGTCTCCACCACTTGGTTGAGGGATATTAGGGTTTGGATATCTTCGAAGACTGCCCATATTCCTTAGGTGGTTCCTGTCCCTTCTTGGTTGGTGCTGCCTCGTTCGGTGAAGGGTCGAGCTCTGGATGTGGTAGCGCATCGTCTCGCCGTAGGGGGAAGAAGGATCGCCATAGGGAGGAAGTCTCTTAGAGAGAGAAAATATATAAGGAAGAGATAAAGAGTAGCTGAATAGAGGGAGATAAAATGTGGGTGAGAGAGAGGGAAAGAAAATTGGGTTCGAGCTGAGTCCCGTTGTTTTGTTTTTTGTTTTTTGTTTTTCCTATAAAATGTGAATGTAACACAGAAAAATATGTGCGAATAAAGATGAAGTTTTTATTAATTCCTGCTTCAGTAGTTAATGCACATGTTGTTTTTACTTTGTTGCTGAGACCATAAAAAGAATTTGAAAATTGATTTGAGAAGGCTTTTATTTTAAAATGGGATAAGTAAAATCATGAGGAAATTAGGAATTCCCTTAAGATAAAAATTATTTTTATTGAGTTTTTATTTTATTTTGACAAAAGAGGAAAAAAGAGAATTTCTCCAAAATAGGGGGTTGCCGATTGGCATGAGCCCTGTCCTGCCTATCGGCACATCAGTCCAGTACAATCAACCTAAGGCTTTGATTGCACTTTCTTCAATTGCTTGGTACTTGGTGGGGGAATTTTTACTCCGATTTATGCATGGTTTCTTGTCTTTCCTGTAGAGTTTTCAAGTATAAATAGGGGTGTGAATAGGGATTTTCTCCTCACACTTTTATTTCCTCTCTTTCTCACATTCTTACTCGTTTATCACCTCTTTATTTTTCAACATGGCTCTCCCTAGTAGCATTGAGTTTGCCAATTACCTCGAAGCCTCAGAAGAAATGTGTTCTTATAATGTTGAGTATGACGCCTTCCACATGCTACGAGTCTCTTTATGGCATAACCGGCCTATTGAGTGGAACATGCTGATGGCGACAGTTGAGTTCTAGTGCCCTAAGGATCATGTCTTTTGCTTCGGGTTGGATGAAATTTATCCTACCGACGAGAAATTTTCTTCCATGTTGGGACAAATCCCAGCGTTGCTGCGGCTTTGATTGAGTTTTACCGCTCTCCCAGGGAATTATTGGCTGGACTTCTCCATATCTTACTTTCGGTAGCCAGATCGTTAGTCACAGGAGGTATGATTTCTCTTCCGGCGGTGCTGAGGTCCATGCATTTGCAGGGCATGGACGATGTCGTCTATGCTGGGTCCATTATTCTGGGCCTAGTTTCAAAAGTGTTGTTGGTGACTGGGGAAGTACTGATGGATCCCTAACTTGCAGCTATTATTTCTTGGATGTTTTATCGTCTCAATCCTGCAGCGGTGATACTGGTAGAGACTTCTAATGGTTTGGATGCCTTGCGGGAAGGTCGTTCTGACTTTCTGAGGGGTAGCCCTGTGATGTTATTTATGTGGCAGTCAGAGAGGTTTCGTATGGCGGTCCCACCTGAGTATCCTTTGTCGGTGGTACAAAACTTCTTCTCACGCTATTTCATTAGCGTAGGATTGGGTGTTGAGAGTTGGGGGAACTGGTTTGTAGAGCACGGGGCTCGAGGCCTGCGCTGGCCAGTGCCTTGGTGAGGGGAACTGCTACCCATTCTAGAACTCATGGAGTACCAATATTTTCGGTTAGTCGACCTCGGGAAGATCTCTTTTTACTTTCCCTAGCGGTTGCTATGCCAATTTGATTGGGAAAAAATCGTGCCACCACGGACACTAACTTTTTTTACGTGGAGAACCTGAAAGAGCGTATGCGCATGCGGCTTGGATCTATGTGGGAGAATCTTCGTTCGTTGACCCATCCTTCCCAATCTACTGGGCGAGTCTAGCACGTCTCCGAAGACTACATGAAATGGTTATGGAAGAAGGTAGTGGCCAAGATGCTGGCTATGGAGACTGGGCAAAGATGGTTTGCCATATTTGACACCATAGAGGGAGGCATTGTGGTTTTCCCTAGGCTAGTCAGGGATTATCACTCTATGGAGCATCTGTGCTACTCCATTCAGGTAGGGGAGGTTTGGGGACCCCAGGATGCAGGTGACTATGGGGCAGTTCCTTTGGCAGCTGTGGGTAGGATTTTGTGGAGCTTTTGTAATGGGTGTGGTTATGTTTGTGATTATTGTGTGGGAATAATTGGAGGTTTATTTTTAGGAGTATTATTATTTTACCTTTTTAGGAAGGTAGGAGTAGGCTTGACAAGGGAAGTCGTTTGACTCCCTATGCCGATGTAATCGTACTAAAATTTTGGATAATGAAATAAATAAGTTTTTGATTATCTAGTTGTGCCTTTTGATGAGTTTTGCATTTCGAATTATCTATACCAATATCTAAGGCATACATAATCCTTTTGTTCATGTATATGTTAAAATGAACTCTCATTTTCGGGGATAAGAAAATAATAACATTTTATTAAAAATAGGGGGTCATGCTCACGTAAATGGATGAGCTGCCTACGTGCCTCTGAGGGGTTTGAAAATTTTCTGAAATTCATTTTTTTGCAAGAAAAAAAATGTTTAGAGGATCAGGCCCCACGCAGTTTTGATTAGGGGGAAATGGAGACTGTTAATTTTTTTTATAGAATAAAAGGGAGATGAGAAGAGTCATAGTGCACCGTAATTTTAGACTAGGGGTAGAATTTCTTGAGACAATCCAAGTTGACTGGATATGCCTAATGATGCAGGGATTCAGCACCACCAGATAAGAGGGGAGAGCTCAAACAGTGATAACAATGGCAGCCATAGAGATATATATGTGTGAGTGTGTAGAAGGGGATGAGTATAAGAGGAATAAGCCTATGATGTATAGTGGTTCAGCCAATTAGGCCTACGTCCACTACGAGTGTGTGATCCACTGAATATGGGCACTAATGGCCTTGGATACAATGCACATTAGCTCTCTTTCTCTCTCTCTCTCTCTCTCTCTCTCTCTCTCTCTCTACTGTGTGTACAAGCAGAGTTTTAGTGATCCCTTTATAGGGTTGAAGGTGACAAGTATATATAGGGCTTGGGGGGTGTAGTGTCCCCACCAAGCATGTATAATGCATGTGAATGATGATCTAGCCAATCCCCTACTGACACCTGGATGCGCCACTTGCAATCAATGATGACATACTATTCCCTTACGTGAGGTGATGATATTGTTATAATGGTCTAGTCCACGTGCCATATGAGTCCCACGCGCACTGTTCCATGCGTCTCCCAAGTCACGCGCTGTGATGATGTCACCCTCGGCCTAGGATGCCCAGTCGAGGCTAAAGTTAATGCTAGAATTAGGCCCGGCTGGATGCGAGCCTCGTATTATCATCCCCTCATAGGGTCGTCCATCTCGTGCTAAAGGGGTCATCTGGGTCATGATGAGAGGTCGGCCCCTTGAAGGGTTGTCTGAGCCAAGCTGAGGGGTCGGCCCCTTGAAGGGTCATCAAGGCCATGGTGAGGGGTTGGCCACTTGTAGGTTCGTCTGAGCCATGATGAGGGGTCGGTCCCTTGAAGGGTCGTCTGGGCTATGATGAGGGGTCGTCGTGGCTGATCCTTCCTGTAACGGAGTCGTGGTTATTGGACTCGTCCTGGACCTGAGCCCTCATCTGGGAGGAGGACAACCTCGGCCTGGCTGAGGGTACATATGGGTATATCAATCACCCCCAGCCCTTAGCCATCGATGTTTGTTGAGATGGCTGAGGGGTAATGTTACCTTGGAATTCTTAAGTGGGTGGTCAGATGGATAAGTGACATCTGCCAAGTTGCATGTGGTCAGGTGTCCATCGTCGTTTCATTTTCCTAGATGTGGCGGTTGCACACTGTGCATGGGGCTTGGCACCCTAATAATGCATTTCCTCATGGGATGTGCGCTGCCTTGATTTAAGGGCCCATAAATAAAAAAATACTTAAACTATTTTAAAATAGTCACTCTTCTTCTTCATGCCCAGGTATTCTCTCTCTCTAGCTTTTTAACAGCTCTATCTCCATTTCCTGTAATTTCAACCTTTGCTTCCGGGTTTCAAGCTTTATTCCGTCATCGCCTTCGTCCTCAGGTAACTCTTCTGCCACAAATTCTTCTTTTAGCTTCTATTTTTGCCTGTTTCTTTCATTTGAGTTTTTTTTCATATTTTCTTGGTTGTTCATATTTTTTCCGCAAGAAAGCCCGCCTTGTTGTGGTGGCCATAGGGCTGAGCCTTAGGTTTTGGGCTCCTTAGGGTTCCTTCTGCCACCTTTTTGTAGTGGTTTAGCTCTCTTTTGTGGCATTTCTTAGGTTTCTGCCTTCTCCTGCGTTCACCTCCAGCGAACTGAATTCCTCCTGTTCTTGAGTGTTTAAACCTAAAAACTCTTCATTTCTTTAGGTTTGATCCAAAAGTCAAACTTAGTCAACTGTGAACTTATTTGTAGTTAGCTTAGCCAAATTCCCTTAAGTGTTGGGTCTTCCCCTTAAAGCTTAGAAGACTTTATGATTTAGCCGAGGAATTCCCATCCCTGAGAGAGAAATTCTTTGTAGAGATTAGGCGAATAAAGGAAGAGGAAGAGCGAAGATGAGGGGTTGACCCTAATTGGGTAAGACCCATATTCCCCATTCCTTTAGCCATAATAATACCATATGAGTCCTGTGAGTCATCTTGTCATCCAGTCGATAGTCAGACATATGAGGGAGAGATGAATGAGAGAGCATCATCACTAACATGTACTAGGCCTTTTGGGAGGAGAGAGACGTCCAATCTTAGCCCAAGCCGACAGGCCTGGGGCACAGTACCTTTTGACGCTGTCCCTGTAATAGACATGTCCCCTCTTACCTTCCAGGTGGCCTTTCTATATAGACCACCAACAGACGTTGAGACTGAGAGATCTGGGGACGAGGGGCATGAAAACGATAATGAGGATCTGGATGCTGACCAAGTTGACACTTCTAGTGCCTCGACTTATGTCTCATCCGTTAGGGATCGTGACCTCTTGCTGTGGAGGAACATGTTTGGTATAAATCCCAATGTGACTATGAGGGTCCTAAATGTCGACGAGAGAGTTTTCGAGGGGAATGAAGGGGAGGTTGCTATTTATGAGCAGATGCTCAGGGTAGGTGTTAGGTTTCCTCTGCACCTTGCTATAGTCGACATTTTATTTTCCTTTGGGGTTGCTCCTTCTCAACTTCCTCCCAATTCATGGAGGACCATCCTCGACTATGTTTTCCTTTGGAATAATACCTTCACCGATGATCCCTCGGCCGATTTGTTCATAGCTTGTTACAACATCACCTCGTCATCCAAACAACCTGGGTTTTTTCATTTAGGGGCTAGGAAGTCCGATAAGAAGCTTCTTCATGTAGCTCATACTTCTAATCATGACTGGAAGAAGAGGTTTTTCTTCATCTTCGGGGATTGGGAATCCCCGTCGGGGATGATCCCGTAGAAGACAGTCCAAGGGTTCCAAGGTCATGGTCTAACCCTTCTATAAGAGCATGGTCAGACCCCAGACTTAGCTTGGAGGAGAGAGTCATTGTTGACTACTCGAGGGAATAAGGGAAAGAGGGCGAACTTCACAAATTTAAAGATTTAATGACCCCTCGCTTCCTCAAAGAAGCTAGTCTGAGGGCCGACCCTCTGACAGAATTATGTGAGTAGTCTTTTGCTCAATTTTTAATTTTCTCTAAGTGTTTCCTCTTTGCCACTGTATCTTTCTGATATATCGTCTCCTTTTTCAGGTCGTCCTGTAAATATATCTGATCAACTCTGGGAGATGACTGCTCCAAGTATACTGTCTGGTTTGGGAAAGAAAAAAGGTAAAGAGCCTCAGCAGGCTCAGAAGAAGACAAAGTCCGTGAGGCCGACGGAAGTGGAGCCAACCTCCGATAGTCACAAAAGGAAGGAGCTCAAATTTCCTAAGGGATCTCGGCCTGACTCACGGACGAGGGAGGGGGCAGAGGTGTCTCAGGCACACACTGAGGGGGCCAACTCCTCTTCTAGCATGGGTGCCTATTGGTCTCAGAATCTTGCTTTCCTCAAGACTGAACCCTCGTCTCTCATAGCCAACTTGAGGGCGGCCAAAGCCTCCATGTTTTCTGCACCCTCGACCGCAGATTATGAATTCTTATCAAGGATGACCCCATCCAAGTTCTATGATTACGATCTGCATACTTTGGATCAGGTACCTCTTTCAAATTCGTTCTTTTTCATTTATCATTTCATGAACTGTTCCCTCCGCCCCTTTTAACATGTGTTTGTCTATGCAGTCTGTCTGCACCTTCACCTCAGCCACCAAGTGGATGGCTGAGAATCAACAGAAGTTCCATGAGGTCAAGAGAGCTATTCAGCATGAGGCCGATCTGAAGACCGAACTGAAGACTGCAAGGGTAGAGTTGGAGAATGCAAGGACCAATCATGCTAGGGTCATAGATGAGATGGCGAAGTAGCACGAGGCCGACCTGAATGTGAAGGACTCCCTCATCAAAGAAAAGTAAGAGGCCTTGACCAACCAGAGGGCCCAATTCAAGGCAAAACTTGCTGAGGCAGTCGAAAAAGCCGAGGTCGATGACGTGGAGGCTTACAAGCTTTCAGAAGAGTTTCAGGGCTTTGGCCTTGAGTACCTGGAAAGAGGGATTAAAACGGCCTGTCGGTGGGTCGTCTTAAAATTTACTGATGCCGTGTCGTCCATCCGTCCCTCTCTTGAAGCATTGGAGATGGAGGACCCTCTCATAGCTGAGGCTCTAAACCATGTAGAGTCTCAAGTACACATAGAAGGCATCGGCACCTCTGAGGATTGACCTATTTTGGTCACTGAAGAAAATCCTCTGATTGACGTGGAAACCTTGCCTACTGATACTTCTCAGTAGGGTTGCTGCCTGTAGCCAATACCCTCTACATGTAATTGACTATTTTTTTTCTTTATTTTTGTTGGACAAACATTTGTAACACTTGATTTATAATATAATGTCACTTCCTGTCGTCTATGCTTGCCTTAGCTTATGATATTTGAATTAACCATCCTATGAGCTCCCCCCTCGTCTTCCTTGAGGGTGAATGGGGGGTCGTCCCCACCATTTACCTTCATCATAGTCGAGGGAGGTTTTCATCAACTTAATGATGTTTTCAGTTATTTCAAGTCCCCCCTCGTCTTTCTTGAGGGTGAATGGGGGGTCTTCCCCACCATTTACCCTCATCATAGCTGAGGGTGGTTTCCACCAACTAAATGATGTTTTTAGTTATTTCAAGTCCCCCCCAAATCTTTCTTGAGGGTGAATGGGGGGTCGTCCCCACCATTTACCCTCATCATAGTCGAGGGTGGTTTCCACCAACTAAATGGTGTTTTCAATTAATTTAAGCCCCCCCTCGTCTTTCTAGAGGGTGAATGGGGGGTCATCCCCACCATTTAACCTCATCATAGCCGAGTGTGGTTTCCACCAACTAAATGTTATTTTCAGTTATTTCAAGTCCCCCCTCGTCTTTCTTGAGGGTGAATGGGGGGTCGTCCCCACCATTTACCCTCATCATAGTCGATGGTGGTTTCCACCAACTAAATGTTTTCAATTATTTCAAGTCCCCCCTCATCTTTCTTGAGGTTGAATGGGGGGTCGTCCCCACCAATTACCCTCATCATAGCCAAGGGTGGTTTCCACCAACTAAATGATGTTTTCAGTTATTTTAAGTCCCCCCTCATCTTTCTTGAGGGTGAATGGGGGGTCTTCCCCACCATTTACCCTTATCATAGCCGAGGGTGGTTTCCACCAACTAAATGGTGTTTTCAATTATTTCAAGTCCCCCCTCATCTTTCTTGAGGGTAAATGGGGGGTCGTCCCCACCATTTACCCTCATCATAGCCGAGGGTAGTTTCCACCAACTAAATGGTGTTTTCAATTATTTCAAGTCCCCCCTTGTCTTTCTTGAGGGTGAATGGGGGGTCGTCCCCACCATTTACCCTCATCATAGCCGAGGGTGGTTTCCACCAACTAAATGGTGCTTTCAATTATTTCAAGTCCCCCCTCATCTTTCTTGAGGGTGAATGGGGGGTGGTCCCCACCATTTACCCTCATCGTAGTCGAGGGTGGTTTCCACCCACTAAATGGTGTTTTCAATTATTTCAAGTCTCCCCTCGCCTTTCTTGAGGTTGAATGGGGGTCATCCCCACCATTTACCCTCATCATAGCCGAGGGTAATTTTCACCAACTAAATGATGTTTTCAGTTATTTCAAGTCCCCCCTCGTCTTTCTTGAGGGTGAATGGGGGGGTCGTCCCCCATCATTTACCCTCATCATAGTCGAGGGTGGTTTAACAAGGATAACCCTAATCACGCTAGAATTAACAAACACAAGATGAGTGGGAAATATGACATTTTCATTAACATTCCAAGTGTTCTGTTGGAGCAACACATTCATTACAACTGTTTTCCGGTATGACATTACATTATTGATAGTATTTCTTCAAATGATCTGCATTTTAGGGGTTGGAAAAGGGATCCCCTTCAAGGTTCTCTTGTCTGTAGGTTCCAGGGACAACTTCATCAATGACCCTATATGGGCCTTTGCTTCACCCTCTGGTTGTAAAACCTGGCCGTCCTCTGCTGGTAGGCAGCTTGCCTTATCTCAGCGTCTTTCCTCCTTTACTCTATCAAATCCAAGTCAAGTCTCCTTTGTTCTATTTTTCTATGGCGGTCATACATTTGGACTCTGTGAGTTGGAAACCCAATCTCGGCAATACGCCAGCATGAACGAGGTTTCTTGGGTAGGAGTCTCTTCCATCGTCCTGTAGGCCCACAGTACAGTGTATAACTCATCAACCCATCTTCCTTTTGCCTTCTCGAGTTTTTTCTTGACCCCGTCTAGGATGGTTCTATTTGTAACCTCAGTTTTCCCATTAGCCTGAGGTCGGCCTGGGGTTGAGAAGAATTATTTGACACCGACTCTTTTGCAGTATTTCTCCAAAGATGCATTCTTGAATTGAGTCTCGTTATCCGAGATGAGGGTGTTGGGGAGACCATATCTGAATATAATGTTTTTTCAGATAAATCGGAAGGCCTTATGCTCGGTGATCGTTACCATCGGCTCCGCCTCCACCCATTTTGAGAAATAGTAAATTGCTACAATCAAGTATCGAAAGTTATTGACGGCCCTAGGCAAGGGTCCTATTAGATCGATTCCCCACATTGCGAATGGCCATGGGGATGTGATAGAGGTAAGAGGATGATGGGGATGGTGAGGGATGGTGGCAAACCTTTGACATTTATCTTACTTTTTTACGTATGCCGTGGCGTCTTTCCTTAGGGTCGGCCACGAGTGTCCCTGGGTTACTATCCTCTTTGTTAATGACCTGCCCCCAATGTGGCTTGAACATGACCCCTCGTGCACATCTTGAAGAATGTGTCGGACCTCAGACGGGTGTACACATTTGAGAAAGGGAAGCAAGAACCCATTTTTGTACAAGGTATCTCCGATGACAGTGAATTTCGCAGCTCTTTATCTCAACTTCTTCCTTTCTTGTTTTGCTTCTGGAATCTCCCCCTCTTTAATGTATCTGATTAGAGGGTCCATCCACGAAGCTTCCCTGTTGATATTTAAGCAAGAGCCAAGTGTTACCTCTACCTCTTCAATCACTGGTCGAAGCAAAATTTCCACTGGGACTGTCCTCCTGATAACTGTCCTAGTTGGCGAGGCCATCCTTGCAAGCGTATCGGCTCGACCATTATCAAGCATAAGAATCCTCTTCAATTTCACTTCCCTGAAACTCTTCAATAGTGACCTCACTCTTTCAAGATAGTTATCCATTCTCTCATCCTTAGCCTTGTAGGCTCCCAGTATCTGATTCACTATTAGTCTCGAATCACTATGGACCAAGATGTGTCCGACACTAAGAGACTTAACCAAAGAGAGGCCTGATATCAGGGACTCATATTCAGACTCATTATTGGAGGCTTTGAAGTTGAACCTCAGGGCGTACTTAATGTCTGTGCCATTAGGTGCTTTTATAATTAATCCAGCCCCACTTTCGCTCTCGCAAGAGGACCCGTCAACGAAGAGGTTCCACACAGCCTTTTCCTCTGAGAAATTTCCCTCGGTGAGGAACCCGTGTCTAAAGAGATATCTTCCCTCTTCATTTTTTGTTACTTTTTCTCAAGTGGTGCTTGTCTCAGCCTTACCTGCGGATGGGTCAACAATTTTTCTTTGCCAGGTGTCTGTCTTCTCGAGGTTTTCCTCTTTAGCCTCATCATCTTCCCAAGTAAATTCAGCCATGAAATCATCTAATGCTTTCCCCTTAATGGCCACCCTTGGTTGATATACAATGTCAAACTCTCCAAGCTCTATAGCCCAGGCCATTATCCTCCCCGATTTTTCTGGCTTGTGTAAGACCTGCCTAAGAGGAAAGTCGGTGAGGATGACCATTGTATGGGACTGGAAGTATAATTTCATCTTTCTTAATGCATGGATCAAGGCATAGGCTAACTTCTCCATCCTTGGGTATCTTTGCTCTGCCCCCTGGAGTGCCTTACTATTAAAATACACAGGCTTATGTACTCCTTCCTCTTCTCTCATAATGGCTGCGCTGATGGCTGATTCTGAGATGGCTAGGTACACATGTAGCCATTCTCCCTGCACTGGTCATGACAATAGCAAGGGAGACCCTAGGTATGACTTTAGCTCCTTGAAATCCTAATCACACTCTTCGTTCCATTCAAAGGGCTTTCTGAGAATTTTGAAGAACGGTAAATACATTCAAAGCATCCACTCGCCCTGTGAGCCTCAGAACGTTTTTTATGGTCTTTGGGGTATTCATTTCTATGAGGGCCTTTATCTTTTTAGGATTGGCCTCAATGCCTCTTTGGTTGACAATGAACCCTAAGAACTTCCCTGCTCTGACCCCGAAGACACATTTGGCCGGGTTGAGCTTCATTCAGTACTTTTCCATCGTGTTAAAGTCCTCTCGAGGTCGGCCACATGATCCTCGGCTTTTAAACTCTTAGTCAACATGTCATCTACATAGACTTCCATGGACTTCCAAATTTGGTCCTCGAACATTTTATTCACAGGGCACTGATACATTGCCCTCGTATTTTTTAGGCTAAAGGTCATGACCCTATAATAGTATGTCCCCTTATCGGTAATGAAATACATTTTTTCCGAGTCCTCAGGGCTCATGAAGATCTGGTTGTACCCTGAATAAGCATCCATGAAGCTCATGAGCTCATGACCTACGGTAGCGTCTACCATCTGATCAATGCGGGGGAGAGGGAAACTATCTTTGATACAATGTTTGTTGAGGTCGGTGAAGTCTATGCACATCCTCCATTTCCCATTGGCTTTGGGGATTATGATTGCGTTGGATAGATATTCGGGATAAATGACCTCCCTGATAAACTCAGCATCTTCTAGCGTCTTGACTTCATCCCTAATGACCTCATACTTTTCTCGAGAATAAATCCTCCTCTTCTGCTTCACTGGCTTTGCGCCCTCTACCATGTTGAGCTCGTGGCACATGATTTCGGGGTCGATCCCCAGCATGTCTTCATGGCTCCATGTAAAGACGTTCTTTCTTCTCCTTAGCAGTTTGATGAGGTCTTCTTTTATGCCTGTCGTTAGAGCTTTGCCTACTTGGACATGTTTTTCTGGCTCATCCTTACTGAGGGTGATGGATTCTACCTTTTCCATGACTTCTCCTTTCTTCAGCTTTATCTCATCCCTGGGGCGAGAGTATCAATGTTATAAGTGGTTGTTGCTTTCTTGTGCGCCTCTCTTTCTTCGGTGGAGTTGAAGTAGCACTCCCATGCTGTCGTCTGGTCTCCCTGAACTTCCCCTACCCCGTAAAGGGTCGGTAATTTTATCATCTGGTGAATTGTGGACAACACGACCTCAAATTCCTTGAGGGCCACTCGCCCCAGAATAATGTTATATGATGAGAAGACTTGTTCATCCATAACGTAAAAGTTGACCTTCTTGGTTAGCCATCTCGACCACTCATCCCCCATTCTAACATCTTCCTCATACACTCCAAGAGGATGAACTTTTTCCCCACTGAAACCAATCAAGGGTTGATGGTACAGGATGAGCCTAGCACGGCTGAGTCCTAGGGCCTTAAAGCATGGCCAGAACATCACATCTGCATAACTTCCCCCTTCCACCAAGATCCTCGGCACCTCACATTCGTGTACCCTGGTGGTGATGATAAGAGGGTCATCATGCGGGGCTAAGAGGCCCTTGAAGTACATTCTCGAGAAACCCAATATGAGGGTATCCATATCGACTTTCTTCCTTTTTTCTGACTTTGCTTCAATAGAGGTTAAGTGCACAACTTTTGTCACTGTCTTGGCTTTAGCTACATGGTCCTTCCTGTCTGCGACCTCTGACCCTCTTCTTGCTAGTCCCATGGAGATCATCCCAACACCGAGTGAGATCATATTAAGTCTCTTGATAGGGCCGTGGTCATCTCTCGGTGGGAGGTCAGGGTCGTCCTCATCATCTGAAGGGTCGTCTTTTTTGTTTGGAGGATCTCCTCTGCACGTGTCACCTCTCTTCTTCCTAAGGTCGTCCCCTCGGCCCCTCTTGAAGGCACTCTTGTCAATGTATTTCCTTAACTTCCCTTCTTTTAACATTTTTTCAATTTCATCTTTCTGAGCAAAGCACTTGTCGATCACATGGCCATGATCTTGGTGAAATTCACACCACGGGTTTTTATTCCTCTTGTTAGGGGATGTCCTCAACTTCTCGGGCCATTTCAAGGATCGATCACTCTTTATCTATTTAGGATGTGTTCACAGCTGACCGTCAGAGGGGTATAGTCAGCAAATTTGTCATTTGCCACCCTCTTCTTCCCCTCCTTATTCTTTTTCTGGTACATACCCCCACTAGTGCATCCTTTTTCATCTTCGTATTTTGCAGCCATTACCTCTTTGGCATTCATCACCTTTACCGCTATTGACAGTAATTCGGCCATCGTCTTCGGAGGGTCTTCAACAAGCTTCCATAATAACTTCCCCTTCTGGAGTCCTCCAATAAGGGCTGTTATGGCTATGCTTTTCTCATAGTCTTCGACCTCTAACTTTTCTTTGTTGAATCTGGCTATGTAATCTCTTAGGCTCTCGTTCTTCCCCTGCTTGACATAGAGCAGGTGTGTGGTCTTCTTTTGTAGCCTCACTCCAAAGAAAAAGTTATGGATAAACCGGTATGTTAACTGCTTTAAGTTTTCAATGGAGTTCTTTGGAAGAGACATATACCAAACATGTGCAGCCCCAGTCAAAGTGCCAGAAAAGGCACGACACCTCATCTCATTTGAGATAGAGTATATGTCTGCCACTGATTGGTACATCTCAATATAATGGACAGGGTTGGTACTCCCGTCATACCTTGGGGTGACCACAGGTGGCTTAAACTTAGATGGCATTGGGAAGTTGACTATCATCGCCATAAAGGGTGAGCCTATGGATTATCCTCTCTGAAGAGGGTCCCGGCTCTTCAGGATGTCACCAATTTTATCCTCCAGCCTTTGGATTGAGTCGTTCCAGGGCCTCGTAGGGTCGGGTTAGATGATGTTATCCCCTGCCACCTCTTTGAGGTGGATGGAGGGTTCTAGTGCGGCAGGCTTGTGTCAGCTATTTACTTCCCTTTGGCCGTCATCCAGTCCATGGGGTCGACCCCCGTGGGGTCGGCCATCTGCTTCCCTCCTGGACCTCGCAATACTTCTCAATCGGGACAATTTTTCCCGCAGGTCATTTACTGGGGCCAGCCTCTCAAAGGCCGACCCCCTGCTCAGACGATCGAAAGCAGAACCCCTCGGGCGATCGTCAGGATTTTGCCTTCCACACTTCCTTATGATCTCCTGGATAGGTCGCACAGTATTGTTGGAAACCTCATACGTCTCCCAGCACTCTATGGGGGCCTCTTCCACCTCCAGATCATCATATTTGTTTTCTGGACAAGGGTTTCCTTGCCTCCCCAGGCGTAAACATCGGGGTCAGCAACATCCCTCCGTGATTGTGGAGGTGGCAAGTCTTTTCATGGTGCCTGGGGTGGTCCCCTGGCCTCATGCTTCCCTGAAGCTGTGTCCAGAGTAATCATCTCCGGTGAGACCCCTAGTGGTCTTAGTATGTTTTGCTGAGAGCAGTAAATTGCTCATGCATAATCCACTGGCTTGCTGCTAAAGACTTCAGGGAGACTGCCACATCAGCCATCTCAGACTGAGGTGGTTCATGACTAGAACTAGGTCCTACTCCACTATCCGATGGAGGAGGTGGTGGTGGTATCATCTCCGGTGCTATATGTTTGAGTTATGGAGAGCTGAATGATCAAAAGACTGATAAGCTTGAGATCCTTAATGGGTCTCATTTAATGGTGAAACAGCTCCACAAAGGGGGAGAACTGGTTCACCACCAGAGTACCCGGTGAGGTCAAGCTGTATAAAGGAAGATATGTCTTCTCATTCCCACACACGGTGCCAAACTAATGATGCGGGGATTCAGCACCCTCAAATAGTGATAACAATGGCAGCCATAGAGATATATATGTGTGAGTGTGTAGAAGGTGGTGAGTATAAGAGGAATAAAACTATGATGTATAGTGGTTAAGCCAATTAGGCCTACGTCCACTGTGAGTGTATGATCCACTAAATATGTGCCTAATGGCCTTGGATTCAATACACATTAGCTCACTCTCTCTCTCTACTGTGTGTATAAGTAGAGTTTTAGCTAGGGTTACAATTATCGATCCCTTTACAGGGTTGAAGGTGACAAATATATATATAGCTTGGGGGGTTTAGTGTCCTACCAAGCATGCATGATGCATGTGAATGATGATCTAGCCAATGCCCTGCTGACACTTGGATGCGCCACTTGCAATCAATGATGGCATAATATTCCCTCACGTGAGGGGATGATATTGTTATAACGATCTAGTCCATGTGCCATATGAGTCCCACGCGCACTGTTCCACGCATCTCCCAAGTCATGTGCTGTGATGATGTCACCCTCGGCCTAGGATGCCCAGCCGAGGCTAAAATGGATGATGGCATTGGGACCGATTGGATGCGGGCCTCGTACTGTTGTCCCCTCATAGGGTCATCCATCCCGTACTAAGGGGTCGACCTCTTGAGAGTTCGTCTGGGCCATGATGAGGGGTCGGACCCTTGAAGGGTCGTCTGAGCAAAGCTGAGGGGTCGACCCTTTGAAGGGTTATTTGGGCCATGATGAGGGGTCATCCCCTTGTAGGGTCGTCTGAACCAAGCTGAGGGGTCGTCCCTTTAAAGGGTCGTTTGGGCCATAATGAGGGGTCGACCCCTTGAAGGGTCATCTAGGCCATGATGAGGGGTCATCCTGGTTGATCCTTCTTATAACGGAGCCGTGGTTATTGGACTCGTCCTGGGCCTGAGCCCTCGTCTGGGAGGAGGATTCCCTCGGCCTGGCCGAGGGTACATATGGGTATATTAATTCCATTTCATCTTCATCTAGGTCGCTGAGCATAATGATTCCGCCTGACATGAGCTTCTTCACAATGTAGGGGTTGCTTCAATTGGGCTTACATTTCCCTCTGGAGTCCCAGATGGGCTCTATTATTTCTTTGAGGGCTAAGACCCCTTCTCGAATGCCGCGATCCTTGACTCTCTTAGCTCTATGGGGCGATGGTACCCTTATATGTGATATAATTTTTCAACCTTCTTTTATCTACGAGGGATAACTCATCAAGACAGTTTGGGCGCCAGTCTTCTTCGATGACCTTACTTTCAAGCATGATGCGCAACAAAGGTATTTCTAGCTCCACAGCTAGGACTACTTCCATGCCTTAGACTAGAGAGTAAGGGGTATCCCCAGTAGAGGTCTGAACTGAAGTACGATAGCCCTAGAGGGCGTAAGGGATCCTGTTGGCCCAATATGGATAACTCTCGACAATCTTACTGATAATGGCTTTAAAGTTCTTATTGGCTTTCTCGACTGTGCCATTGGTCTTAGGTCGGTATGAATTGTGTCTCTGAATTCCATACTCGTCGACCACTTTTGTAACTTCTTCCTCGAAGTGTAGCCCATTGTTTGATACCAACTCGTGTGGGATCCCACATCCGTAATTGATGTTTTTCTTGATGAATTTGGCCACCTTCTTGGCATGCAGACCCAGTTGGTGAAGTAGTCAACGACGACTAGGATGAACTCATGCCCGTTGGATGCTTTCGGTGTAACTTTCCCTATGATGTCAATGCCCCATGTGGAGAACACCCAGGGATAAGTCATGTTGTATAATTCCCGCTGGGGTAGGTGTTGTAGGTTAGAAAACTGTTGGTATTTAAGGAATCTTTGAATGAAGGTTATGAAATTTTGAATCATGGTAATCCAGTAGTAACCCCGTCAGATGATATTTTTTACAATCATATGGCCATTTATGTGGGGTCCGTATTCCCCGCTGTGGATTTTTTGCATCATTTCTTCAATGTCAGCCCCTGCGATGCAGTGCAAATGGGTTCCATCAAAGTTTCTCTTAAATAATGTCTTATCATAGATAATGTATTGGGCAGCCAGTCTGTGGAGAGTTGCTCGATCTTTCTTGTCAGATCCTTAGGGATACCTACCATGTTTGAGGAGGCATCAAATATCATAGTACCAGCAGTCAGCTATCTCGGGATCTTCTTTCATGCTTAGCTCAATGTGGTAGTTGTGGGTTGGTTTGTCTTGATTTTGGACATGGAAAGGGGCCATGACTATTCCCTCGGGTATGTCAATCATGGAGGCTAAGGTATCAAGGGTGTTGTCTAGGCTATTCTTTGCTTAGGGAAGGTAGTGGAAGGTAATTTCTTGGAATTGGGAAGCTAGCTCTTCTAGGTGGGCATGGAAGGGTAAGAGTTTCTCATCCTTGACTTTCCATTTTCTAAGTACTTGACCAATGATGAGGGTTGAGTCCATGACATCGAGGTATCGAATTCCTTTCTTGAGGGCGACTTTGAGGCCTACTGTGCATGTCTCGTATTTTGTCATGTTGTTGGCGAATGGAAAGTCCAGCTTGATGGCAATGGGAGTGTGAGAGTCATAAAGAGTAATTAGGAGGATCCCAATGCCATACCCTTTTTTTATTGGTAGTTTCGTCAAAGAACATTTTCCATCTAAGGTCTTCTTGGGAGGTACAAAGGATATTCTCATCAGGGAACTCAAATATCCAGACATCGGCCTCTTCCATGGGGTAGTCAGCAAGGCAATCAGAGATGGCTCTTCCTTTCATGGCCTTTTGTGTGACATAGATAATATCAAATCCAGTTAGGAGCATCAATCAACGGACCATTCAACTGGACAGGCAGGTTTCTTGAGTAGGTATTTGATGGGATCCATTCGGGATACAAGCTTGATGGGACAAGAGCGACACATGCTTTTTCCAAAGCGGTGTAGTTAACTTCGTACTCGACTAACTTTTGACTGGTATAGTAGATAGATCTCTCTTTGTGGGTTTCTTCTAGGTATTGGGATAGCAAGGCCCCAGGTGCATTATCGATTACGATTAGGTGTAGGAGTAAGGGATGATCAGGCTATGATGGCATGAACACTGGAGGTTGGGTTAGGTATTTCTTGATTTGAATGAAGGTTTCTTGGCAAGCTTCGTTCCAGACTTTGGTTGAATCTTTTTAGAGGAGTTCGAAGATGGGTTCACAGATAGAAGTCAATTGGCTGGTGAACCGGTTGATGTACTATAATTTTCCAAGTAACCCCTGGACTTACTTTTTTGTTCGAGGTGGTGGTATCTCAAGTATGTATTTTATCTTGGCAGGATCTGCTTCTATCCCTTTCTCACTAACCATGAATCCTCAAAGTTTTCCTTTAGTAATGCCAGAGACACATTTCTGTGGGTTGAGCTGCATCTGGTATTGTCGCAGTCGTTTGAAGAACTTCCTAAGAGAGGGAACATGGCCTTCCCTAGTCTTGGATTTGATAATCATGTCGTCTATGTAGACCTTGAATTCCTTGTGTATGAGATCATGCAGAATAGTTGTGGCAGCCCTCTGGTAGGTAGCCCTTGCATTTTTTAGACCAAATGGCATGATAGTCTAGCAAAAGATTCCCCAAGGAGTGATGAATGTAGTTTTCTCTTAGTGATCTAGGTGCAACTTGATCTGATTATATCCGGTAAACCCGTCAACGAATAACTTGAGAGCGTGATCGGTCGTATTGTCCATAATCATGTCGATGTTGGGTAGTGGGTAATCATCCTTGGGAGAAGCCTTGTTCAAGTCTCAATAGTCGACACACATGCGGACCTTACCTCCTAATTTTAGCACGGGTACGATATTGTCTAGCCAGGTGGGATATTCGATCACACGAATGAATCCCATGTTCAGTTTCTTGACTACTTCCTTTTCAACTTTGAGTGACCATTCGGTGAGGAGCTTTCACAATTTCTATTTAACCAATTTACAATCCAGGAGAGTTGGAATCTCATGATGTGCTATCTCAAGGTTAATGTCGATCATATCATCGTAGGACCAGGCGAAGACATCCATAAATTCCTTTAATATCTCTTCAAGTTGTGTGCGCTTATGCTCATTAAGGATGGACCCTATCCTAATCTCGCGTATTTGGCTACTAGAACCGAGATTAATAATAATAGTTTCATCTTCATTAACTTGAACGCGGTTATATTGTTTGTTATTAATCTTATTTAGATCAGTTAAGAATTTTTCATTTGCAAAATCATCATCATCATCATCATCATCATCATCATCATCAAGAGTTTGATTAGAAGCAAGGCAATTAATGTGAGGCATAACAAGATACTCAAAATCTTCATTTATTTCATTGATAGGAAAAATAGCATTGAGGCCCTCATTGAAGGAGGTCTTGATTACATCAGAGTGTGGGGAAACAACTAAAGGGGAAAGGGGATAAACATCAGGGTTAGGTTGAATATTATCATATGGCACAGATGTAGCATGATAGTTGAGAAGAGGTGTATCAACATCTTGGATGAGGCATGATGGATTATATGATGTAGCCCTGAGTGGTTCATGCAGAATGTCATCCCTAGTATCTATAAATTGAAATAATCCTCGGAGTAACTACCCTCAGAATCTCTGGTATCAGTTGTGGTCTCATCAGTGATTAGTTATACATGGTGCTGGGAACTCTCGGCCCAGGGGTAGCTGTCTTGAAAGAAGATCTCCATTCCTGGTTTCATCCTCTTATTCACATGGTCATACCAAGGTTTAGGGAAGCTGCAGAAGGGGAAATCTTTACCTTCTCTGATGAATCTTCCATTTAGGGAATCTTCTAGAATAATTTTGGCCCATTCTAACCTCCTCTTCAGTCAAGGCTGACTGATCAATTTGAGTTCTTCTTCTAACAGCTGAAAACCCAAGCCATAGGGAGGAAAGGCCTCCTTCAACACAATAGGTTCAATTATCCCTCGCTGTCTTCGCCCTAGACCCAGTCCGAGCATGAAGTGCATGTTTTTAAATATTTTTATTACATTGACGTTTCTATGGGGGTCATATTCTAAACAAACCCTGTCTTTGAAGTCATCCCCTGCTGGGAGTAGGAGTGGTTCAACTTGGAATCCTGACAGAACCATATCATTCACTCTACGTTGTATTTTAAGTACTAGATTGCTGGTGCTGGCATTCTCGGTGTTGTAGTTGTCTCCAAAGATGGTGATAACTTTCCCATTGGTGAAGAAATTCAATTTCTGATGAAGGGAAGAAGACATCCCTTTGATTATATGGAGCCATGGTCGTCAGAGCAGTAGTCGATGACTTGGAATTTAACAATAGAATTTATAGGTCCAGCCCCTATTTCAAGCTTGATAGATCCCATTACTTCTCAGCGGGTGTTATCGTAGGCACGTACGACATCAGAGGTTAGATAAAGGTCGCTCACTTTCAATCCCAAATGATTGAGGGTTCTTAACGGGCAAACGTTTAGAGCTGATCAGTCATCGATGAGAGAGAGACGGAAAATTTTCCTCATAACTTCAACAGAGATATTAAGAGCATGATTGTGGTTGGGACCAGTCTTAGGGATTTATTCTTCAGAAAAGGAGGTCAAGAATACGACTAGGTTCTCCGCTTATTCTGGCATGCTTGAGGGAGGAACTGTGGATTATGTGAGTAACTTGATTATGTCATTTCGGTGTAGTCGGTAAGATATAAAAGGCCCCCATAAAATGATATTGGCTTGGGTTTTCTTCAGTTGATCGAGGATGTTGCTTTCCTCAAGGGTCATTTCTGGCACAGGGAGATTCTCGACTTCCTTTCCTTTATTGCTTGCTAATGGTTGTAGATCTGGGATTTGGTAATGTCTTCCTGACCTGGTCATGTGGTTTACAGAAGAAGGGAAAAATAGAAATCTCGTTTCTTCATCGACATCGGGTTATTTGGACACCTTTTTAATTTCTCCTAGCAGCTCCTTAAATGATATCATCCCACATATGTGGGCTATCAAGCTAATCTTTTCTGATTCTTGCTCTGTATCTAAATCCTAGAAATCATCCCCCCATCCAGTGGCAACGATATTTTCTTTTCATGCAAATTCAATGCACTCCACAACTTCCACAACCTCTTCTTATAATTCCTCCCATTTGGTAGGGAAATCCAAAGCTGAAGGGACCAGGCGTCCTTGTGATTTTAAAGCATCGAGTAACTCGAATATACTACAAATAACACCATTCTGTTAAAACAAATTTGTCATGATCTGGACCATGTCATATAGACTGACTTCGTTGGTTGGCACCACCCAATTGTCTGATACATGGACCCATTTTCGAGATTTAAGAACAACCCATTGAATCTCTGACAGTTGATGTTCATCTGGGAGGGAAATTTCAGCCCGCACTCTAAGAGTTAGTTCAACACTTATGACAATTCCATGTCTTTACCACCAGAACGGGTGCGAACAGCGATGCATGCTCTGGTAAGGAGGGATAAGGCTTGATTAGCAAAGCTAGTAGGGTGTAAGAGAAAATATGGGCATATTTGGAGAGGGTTAGGAGAGTATATGGGTATGACTGGTGATTTACTCGACATGATTTGGGTGGATGGGTCAAATTCTGAGTTTTCTTCAGGAAGATGTCATTTGCATGATTCAGGAGTGGATTATGGGTAGTGTTTGGTTTATTATTAGGTAGTGGGGCGATGACACTCCAATAAATTACGCCTTGGATCATATTTAGGAGATGGAAACATTGGTAAGTGGTATGGCTAGCAGTTTGGTGAAAGTCACAATTGGCATTAGGCTTGAAGTTTTTCGAAAGTGGGTTTGGTAATGGACGGGGGCCCAATGGTTTAATCAGATTTCATCTCAAGAGGGTCTAATAGACTTTGGATAAAGGAGCGTGAAGCTCAGTGTATTCCTTCTGGATTGGGATTAGGCGACCTTCTGGTGCCCATGAAGCGGCAGGCTGAAAGATGTTATTAATGGTAGAAACCGTGGTACTAGAAGGTTTTTAAAACTTTCTAGGAGGAAACTATCCATAGGTTTTCCTCAGTTCAACTTCTGTCTTGGAAAAACTACCTTCGATCTCCACTCCTACTTCACGAGGGCTCAAAAGTGAGGGTAATACTGTCCTCCCATTATTGCTCGGACACGGGGTAGGAAGTTCTCCCTGAAAAAAATACCACTTAAGTTGTTTAATTCAAGATTAAACAGTCTAAATGGCTGCGAACAGTTTTTTGAAGAAACTTTTTTTTAAAAACAAACAGCTAACACAAGATGTGTATAAAAAGAATTATGAACGAGATATTTCAGATACTACGTACCCAAGTTTTGAAAACCAAAACTAATTTTTTTTTAAATCAACAAGCCAATAGAAGGGGATGAGAGGAAGATTAAGTAGGCTAGTGCACAAAATTTTAATGTGATAAAACTCCACCCAATTGGGGAAACATCCACGGGGGTCTCTACCCCCCAAAACAAAAATCCACTAAAATAGAGTAACAAATTACAAACTATTTAACAATCTAAACATACAATTAGATCTAATCTAAGTTCAGAAATTATACCAGCTCCTCTGGATTATTCTGACTTCTCCCAAGGCTTTAATGTTGTTGATTTTCTCTCAGCTTTGTAACTCCACTCCTTTTAGCTTTAGGTCGACTCTTAAAGTCCAAAATCTCTCTACCAACACCTTTTAGTGTTGTAGTGTGAAAGTGTTATGATGTGATGTGCCTAACACATGCATGCAACTCACACACACTTATTACAGACATAATGATTATCAAATTACAAACATAGTTCTAATATGCAAAACAATTTTCTAAACTCGGTTTGATCGATTTTCTCAGATTTTGGATATTTAATTTTATGCACAGATCAAGGGGGAATCTTTCTATATAAAAGAGCCAAGATCCTAGACACTTTCTTTATTCAAAAATATACAGTTATTTCACAAAATGTGAAATATATGAAAGTGTAAATACCCAATAGAGATCTTAACTAGATCTATGTCTAGATATTCTCCGAAATTGAAATCATAAAAGATTTTATTGGTTTAGATTTTGAAAGAGACATAAAGGTTTAAAAACAACCAACAAACTAGAGATTTCTCAAAAGAAGAAATCAAACTCAGTAATATCTACGTGATATGTATCACAGAGTCTCAAATCTCAACTTTCTATTAAAGAAAATGAGATCAAGATTTTGTGACTAGGTTGGACAAGAGATTAAGAACTAGATAGTATGGATCTTTTAAAAAACTTGAACTAACTCAACTCACAGAAGGATTTTCATGTGAGAATTTGGCCGAAGTTGGTTTAGGGGTTTATTTTTCTCCTTCTCTCTCTCTTCTCTCATTTTTCTCTCAGAGGTGAATTGATCCAAAGATTATAAACGTTGCACAAAAGGATCTTATTTATACTAGAGCATGGAAGGGTCTGGAACATCGAACCAAATAAACAATCAAAATTGACTGTAAAGGATCAAAGTAAATCTAACGGTTGTCTATGCACCGATATTAAAAACACTATGATTCGAGTTAGAAGACATGCAAACCATTGATAAGATTGATCCAATGGTTTAAATAAGGTCTCAGTTATGTGAGGAAGAGAAAATACAGATCCAACCGATATAAGACCAACACGTGTAAGGCTACGATGGACTAAAAATGCGTGTTTTTGAAGTTTGAAAAATTAAATTTTCCCCCACAATATTATCTAGCGCTTTTGGATTCTACCGAAGCAAAGTTTTAAGAACTTAGGGAAGTTATAAAACAGCCGAAACATTATAAAATCCAGTTTTATATTTCTAAAAGTTATTTTAAAAATTCCTAAAACTTATTTAAAATACCCCCAAAATTATAGAAAATAATTTTGATGGGATTTAACTCACACACACCCATATTATGAAGAATGCAACATATAAATGCAATCCTAGGTGAGGTGTTGGAGTTCTACCTTTAGGTACTTTTCGAGGAATTCATATGTAGAGTCTATGGGCTTTTTGGTAGACTAGAATATGACTCAATTTTATCACTATTTCCAAACTAGATGAGCACCTCTATAGTATAAAATCAAGTGAGTTAAAGATATAGGGTGCTTTAATCTTCCCCTTTGGAAATATGAGACTAAATTTCCTTTGGTTCATCGAGGACTCATAGGGATACAAAAGAAATAAGAAAATCCTATTCTTATACAAAAATTCTTTCTACCCAATATCCTAGAAAAGAAAATTACATTACTCAACTAAATATAAATCAATACCCTAACAACATTCTAATAACATGAGATACTAATCTCCTGAAAATAAGATAACTAAGATCCAGGTTTTTAGTTGAAGTAATCAAAATAATGTCCACGCTGACTCAAATATTTTCCCCCATTTTGTCTTAAGTGGACAAAGAGTCTGTACATAGATGAGAGAGAGAAATATCAAAGATATATTACACATCTGTCATAACCATCCCAATTGATTTACGTAAAGTTTCAAATCGAAGATAATAAAATGGTTTAGTAAATAAGTCAGCTAATTGCAATTCAATAGGCAGGAAATTAATTTCTAACTCCTTAGATTCAACTAACTCTCGTATAAAATGATATCTAGTTTTAATATGTTTGGTACGAGAGTGCTGAACTTGATTTTTAGAAATATTAATCGCATTTTGATTGTCACAATAGAGATGTAACTTATTTTCAGTTATGCCATAATCTTTCAGTATTTGTTTTAGCCAACATAGTTAAGCCCAACAACTTCCTGTGGCAATATATTCGGATTCGGCAATTGATAAGGAAGTGCATTTTTGTTTCTTACTATTCCATCCTACCAAAATTTTACCAATGTAGTAATATGCTCCTGATGTACTCTTACTATCATAGGAACACCCAGCCCAATCAGTATTAGTGTATCCTACTATAGTTCTAGAAGTGTCTTTAGTGTACCAAAGTCTTAAATTTAGAGTGCCTTTAATGTATTTGATAATTCTTTTAACGCATAATAAATGGCTCCCTTTAGGATTATTTTGATATCGGTCACACACGCAAACAGAGTACATAATATCAGGATGTGAGGCAATAAGGTAAAGAAAGCTTCCTATCATGCTACGGTATAAAGTAAAATCGTTAGATTTACCATTCTCATCTTTTGAAAGTTTGACAGAAGTACTCATAGGAGTCTTAGATTATTTTGTTATTTTTAAGCCAAACTTCTTGACAATCTCTAAAGCGTATTTAGATTGTGATACAAATAATCCATTTGAATTTCGCTTAACTTGAAGTCCTAAGAAGAATTGTAACTCCCCCATAAGTGACATATGGAATTCTTAATTCATAATGTTAGAAAAGGTTTTGACATCTGTAGGGGAGGTAGATCCAAAATGATATCGTCTACATATACTTGGGCTATGGCAATGTTTATGACAAAGTGTTTAATAAAAAGAGTTTGATCATTCCCTCCTAATTTAAAACCGTTGTTTAGAAGGAAGGTAGATGAATCCACCTCCTCTATCACTATGAATTCTATTTACTTGGGAATCCTTTTCATTTTCTATATGAACTAAGATTTTCAAAAACTTATGAAAAGTTTCAGATTTGTGTTTCAAAAAGGAAACCTAGGTAAACCGAATGAAGTCATTAACCATGACTAAGATATAACTCTTTCACTAAATACTAACAGCACGAGAAGGACCCATTAGGTCCATATGGATGAGTTCTAGAGGTTTAGTGGATAAAGCTTCCTTAATTTTCTTGTGGTAAGCCTTAATAATTTTTCCTTCTTAACAGGGACCACATATGATGTTTGAAATTTGTTTGATCTTAGGAAGACCTCTAACTATCTCTTGGGAGCACAACTTACTAAGACTGTCATAATTAATGTGACCCAACCTATTATGCCATATCTCATTGCCATCCATTCTGGCAATGTTACAAACCTCTGTACTTGAATTGACTGTATAACAGTCATCTGGAGTACGGAATCCTGTAATAATGCAATCACCTTTTTCATTTAAAACTTTACAATTGTTCTTTGAAAAGGTGACAGTATGGTTAGAGTCACAAAAATGCAATATACTTAGTAAATTAGCTTTAAGACCTTTTAACAAGAGAACATCTTCAAGAATAGGTAATCCTTTTTCATGGAGTGTTCCTTTACCAATGATCTGGGATGATACACCATCTCCAAACAAGATTTTTCCTCCGAAGAAGTTTGTTTTGTTCGACAGTTTGGTATCATCCTTGGTCATATGTTTGGAACATCCAGAGTCTAAATACCATCCAGATGCTATATGTTCAGCTTTAAAAGCACTTATCACAATGTTGCATTTCATATGGGGTAATAGATCATCTTTTCTAACCCAAATTGCTCTAGTTTTCAATTTGCGCTTATTAGCTCGTATTTGATAATACTTGCGAGCTTCAGTCGTTTGTTTAAAATATTTTTGCACAGGGTTTTCAATTTGCGCTTATTAGTTCATATTTGATAAAACTTGTGACTTTTGGTTTTTTGTTTAAAATATTTTTTTGCAGGTTTATGAGGATTATAAACAGTTTGAGCATTAGGTTTAGTAAAGAATCTAGGATTCCTTCTTGTTGATGGTCTATTAGTATTAGTTCTTCTCTTACTATTTTGATAGTTATAATTATTTTCCGTATGTCTAGGTAGGACATAATTATTTCATCTTCTCTTAGAATAGTTGAAGTTATTATAAACAAGAGAGTGATAGACTGGTTTATATAGACACTTGGAATGGCAACCATCAAGGGAATGTCCATAGACATCACAATAGGAGCAGTAAAGATGGATCATAGAACTCTTAACCTTAGCAAAATTATTAACCAAAGGATTGTCTAAGTTTTGAGCTCTAGTCTTGTTCCTAGGTGGCAAGATGAAATGACGAATCAACTTGTATAATAGGAGGGCAGACGTATTTAGCCTTATGTTCAACATTACACTTAGAGTTACTTCATTCACCGATGTTTAACATTTGTTGTTTCAAATCAAAATAATTTTAGATATTACGTATCCAGGTTTTGAAAACCAAAACTAAAGAAGTTTTTAAATCAGCACGCTAATAGAAGGTGATGAGAGGAAGATTAAGTACGCTAGTGCAAAAGATTTATCGTGGTAAAACCCCACCCAATTGGGGAAACATCCAGAGATGTCTCTACCCCTCAAAACAAAAATACACTAAAATAGAGTAACATATTACAAACTATTTAACAATCTAAACATAGAATCAAACCTAATCTAAGTTCAGAAATTATACCAGCTCCTCTGGATTATTCTGACTTCTCCCAAGGCTCTGATGTTGTTGATTTTCTCTCAGATTTGTAACTCCACTCCTTTTAGATTTAGGTTGACTCTTAAAGTCCAAAATATCTCTACCAACACCTTTTAGTGTTGTAGTGTAAAAGTGTTGTGATGCGATGTGCTAACACGTGCATGAAACTCACACACACTTATTACAGACATAATGATTATCAAATTACAAATAGAGTTCTAATATGAAAAAGAATTTTTCGAACTCAGTTTGATCGAAACTCTCAGACTTTGGATCTTTAATTTTCTCCACAAATCGAGAGGGAATATTGATATATAAAAAAGCCAAGGTCCTAGACACTTTCTTTATTCGAAAATATATAGTTATTTCACAAAATGTGAAATATATGAAAGTGTAAATCCCCAATCAAGATCTTAACTAGATCTAAGTATGGATATTCTCAGAAACTGAAATTAGAAAAGATTTTATTAGTTTAGGTTTTGAAAGAAAAATAAAGGTTTAAAAACAACCAATAAACTAGAGATTTATCAAAAGAATAAATCAAACTCAGTAATATCTACGTGACATGTATCATAGAATCTCAAATCTCAACTTTCTATGAAAGAAAATGAGATCAGGATTTTGTGACTAGGTTGGACAAGATATTAAGAACTAGAGAGGATGGATCTTTTAAAAATCTCGATCTAACTCAAATCACATAAGGATTTTCAGGTGAGGATTTGGCCGGAGTTGGTTTAGGGTTTTCTTTTTCTCTCTCTCTCTTTTTCGTTCTCTCGGTCACTCTTCTCTCTTTTTTCTCTCAGAGGTGAATTGATCCAAAGATTGTAAACGTTGCACAAAAGGCTATTATTTATACTAAATCATGGAAGGATCTGGAACATGAAACCAAATCAACCATCAAAATTGAATGTAAAGGATTGAAGTAAATCTAACGGCTGTTTATGATCCAATATTAAAAACACTAGGATTGGTTCAATTAGATAACACTTGGATCGAGTTAGAAGACATGCAGACCATTGATAAGATTGATTTAACGATTTGAATATGGTCTTAGTTATGTGAGGGAGAGAAAACACAGATCCAACCGATATAAGACCAACACGTGTAAGGCTACGATGGACTCAAAAGCGTGTGTTTTTAAAGTTTGAAAAATTCAATTTTTCCCCATAATATTATCTAGCGCTTTTGGATTCTACCTAAGAAAAGTTTCAGGAACTTAAGGAAATTATTAAATAGCCCAAAACATTATAAAATCCAATTTTAAATTTCTAAAAAATATTTTAAAAATTCCTAAAAATTATTTAAAATACCACCAAAATTGTAAAAAATAATTTTGATGGGATTTAACTCATACACAACCATATTATGAATAATGCAACAATTAAATGCAATCCTAGGTGAGGTGTTGGAGTTATGCCTTTAGGGACTTTTAGAGGAATTCATATGTAAAGTATGTGGGCTCTTAGGTAGACTAGGATATAACTCAATTTTTGTCACTATTTCCAAACTAGATGAGCACCAATATAGTATAGACTCAAGTGAGTCAAAGATATATGGTGCTTCACTTCTTTATGATACTAACATTTTCTTCTTCAGAAGGCCGATTAGTTATATAAACTGCTTTTTCTCTCCATCTTGCAATGAAGGTGCTGACTAATTACCCATGGTTCTTGTTAAGTTGCTCTAAGTCACGACGGGTAACTTCTAGCTCTTCCTTGCACTTGTAATGTGACATAAACTCACAGGAAACATCTTCCCAACTACGGATCCTGGATTCCTCAAGGAATAAGAACCAACAGAGAGCACTATCTTTCAAAGTCTTCTGGAACATTTAGGGCATTATTTCTTCAGAATCCCCTAGGAGAGCCATGGCTTGGTGATAGTTATGGAGATGAATGATCGGGGGACCGCTGCCTCCGAACTTCTCAATATTAGGCATCTTAAATGTTTTTGGTAACCTGACTTTAGGATAAGGAGACATGTTGGTGTTGTCCATGTAGTTCCCAGAGAGTCTAACTTGATCGAATTTCTTGGTCAACATCTTGAGGTCTTCCTTGACCTTGTTCAATTCTTCCTCTTTTGGGTCAATCATCATGGGTAAGTTAGCCCCTAGCTAGGCAAGGTTTGGCATAGGAAGATGGGCTGGCGGTGGCCCATTAGCAGGAGGAGCACAGGGAGCGTGCTGGTATTCTTTGGGAACCCAAATAGGCTCGGGTGCAGGAGGTCACATAGCGTGGGGGAAATAGACCTCGGGCTCTTCGAGGATGGGGACCCAATTTCTTTGCATCTCATGAACCTCGATTTGATGGTTGTCAGTTTTGGCAGTGAGCTAAGCTAGAACTGTCAATAAATACATTCGGCACTTGATCTGTGTTCTCCATGGAAGGCGGATGAATCTCGAACTCGAAAGAAGTAAGGGGACTGACAAAACTTCGAGGCGGTTCGACTGAAGGCCAAAGATAATAGGGAGCCAGGCCAAGGGTATGCCATCGACCTGATAAGGAGAAAATTTGGGATTTATTTTCGAAAAAGAAAAGAAGGGGAAATTTTTTTGACATTTTTTTTGGAAAACATGAGGATAAAAAATGTTTTTGTTCTTGTTTTTGGAGGAAAAGGAAATGTTTTTCGTATTTTTGATAAAAGAGAAAAAAATATTTTTGGACACTTTTGGAAAGAGAGGAAAAGATGAGAGGCGGGTCTCAGCATGATTATTATGTTTATTAGGTTCTCACTTGTATTAAGTTTTCCTAGATGTAAAAAAGAAATGCGGGACGAGACCCGAGCCTTGAAAAATTGGGCTTACCATATGCAGAAACTAGGGTTGGACTTGTTACCAGGCTCACGGGTAGGGTCCCATTTTAAAAATTATGTGAAAAATTTAGGTGGCAGGCTGACCCAGAATTATGGAAGAGTTTGGGGTCGAAATCGGCAATCTAATATGTGTGTCCTAGGCTTGACACCTATATGCGGGTATGCAGTTGTTGGGTTAATTGGAAGGTGTTCCCTTAGCGTGACTTCCACGATATACGTCTTGCTTTTGAGGGAAATCGGTACGTGTGGACAAGCCATTTGATATACCTGAGTGTACATGAATTTCCCCACTATATACCTTGTGGGGACAGTACGCATGAGAGCGAGTTTGATATACTCGACGTTTGTGAGCGAGCTCCTTGCGATATGCCTCTCGTCATGACTTCAGTCAAGCGGTACGATGCGGGGGAACCGTTCGATATATCTCGAAGGTACTTGGACAATGGAAGGTGAGAGTCATATCGCTTAGGCTAACTGCAACCTGCTGGACCAACACCCGTCATGAAGTGACTCCCCAGTTACGGGACAAAATTTGGTCAATAGCAATGCTCTTTCGTGATGTTGTGTGTATCATGCCTGATTCTTTGATTAGTCTCTTATGGATAGAGTATCTTTATTGAGCATGCCCAATCGAGAATAAGGTACAAGTATAAATAGTAGAACCAACAACTAAAGAGTGGTGGTGTGTGCAACATACGAATATGGGTGATCCTAGGTGCACGTGGTGTGAAGTGTACATGGAAAACTTCTACAAGTGTGTGAACAATGGCATAAGCATGATGTATATATATATAAGGAATAAGGGGTGCATAAAGATATGGGACTGTATAAGAAAGTAAAACACCCATGCAAACATAGTCTAGCCCTCGTAAAAAAATCCCCAGTAGAGTCACCGCTGTGGCCATCCCAGGCGACGCTTGGGGGAGGGGAGAGAGAATGAGAGATACATCTCCCCTCTATAAGGCTACGCCGCGGTCTCTCACCCCTTTTAGGAAAGTTGCTTCGGCCATCGTCGGTGTGGGGGTAAATATGAAGAGATAGAGTCGCCAACTTATTTTGCACAAAATAAGCAAAAGAATATGTTGCCACCTTAAGAGAGCGGCATCAAGGACAAACTAATGCATACGAAACCAATAGTTCGGAGGTTAGGGGGCTAAGTTACGGAACGGGTAGGTGTTAGGCACCCATCCCTCCCTTTCGATCTCTCATGGTCTAGTGTTATTATTTTCCTTTATATCCCCGTGAAGTGTGTGCATGTTTATATACTGGAGATCGTAATCATTTAACTCATACCATGGACAATGTTGAGTGAGGTCATCCCTAAGAATATTCCCAAAATAACATATGTAGAAAGTATGATTTGTGTGTTCATCAAGATATTGATTGTTATTAGGAAATGATAATATGTGCTAGATGAAATGCAAACAATCATGATATATATATATATATATATATATATATATATGCGGACCGGACATGTGTCACCTACCGGTGCGCCTAGCAATTATCGCCTAAATTATAGGCACACTTTCTCTCTTTTCTGGGCCCACCGTCAGGTGACACATGTCCGGTCCGCATTCTTAAAATGCGGACTAATTCGCACAAGAGCAGGACATATATATATATATATGAAAATGAGAGATTTAAGAAAATTAGAAATTTGGGAAATAGAGAAAATTGGAAAATTAGACAATTGGAAAATTGGACTCGAGTCTCGGATTTTAATCCGAGATGCCTGCGTAGCCTATAAAGGAATCAAAGTACATCTAGTTCGAATGTAGCATAGGGGTGGGGTTTATCCCACAGATTCGAATGGAATTTTATTATATGTGTATGTGTAGAAAATGTGTTGTTTTTGTTTTGGAAAAAGTGTGATGGATAATTCCGTTCGGAATCTACGGGTGTAACCTTCTTTTATTTGTTTTTGGGATTTTTGTAGAAAATAAAGTGTGTGAAATATACTAATAAAAGTGTAGATATTAATGTGTATGAACTAGAGTAAGAACTAGATTATGAATCTAATGTTTATTATGCAAAAATACGGAATTCAAACAGAGAGGGAAGGAATTGGACCTTCTTTAAAGCTTGACCTTTGAACTTGGATGAACTACCTTAAGTGTTGATGAATGTTGATGAGAGGGAAGTATATTTGCCAAATTGGGTATGAAAAGGATGGGAAATGAAAGCTTGGATGGAACTTCACATGAGGAACTTTGATGATTTCGAGGGAATGTTGTTGAGATCACTGATGCTGATGCATCTCTTCTGTGGTGTGTTCTTAAAGTGAGGTCATCGCCCCTATTTATAGGGTTGGGGGGCTGCCGATCAGCCTAGCCCAAGGGGTGCCTATTTGCATGTGACCCCAGACACTGTGCCGATAGGCAGGGATCAGGACCTGCCAATTGGCAGTCCCGTGCAGATTTTCCTGAAAAAATGGTTGTTGAACACAAATAATTGATCTGAATAATGCACGGGACATACCGTTAGAAAGATATTTCAGATACCTTTAAGAGTCCTTTTGACTTCTCCCGGGTCCGAGAGTTGACTTTGGGTAATATGGCTCGGAAGCGCATGTCGGTCATTTAGACGGGAGATCGTTGGATGCAAACGGATAGTTCGTCTGCATGGTAAGTCAAAATCATGCATGGGGTGGACCGTTGGAAAGTTTAGGAGATGTACTTCGACATTCTAAAGAGTTTTGCTCGGTTCAGAAAATTGACCCTTGTCAACCGGGGCTCGGAAGCACTCGGGGGCCTTTAGGAGTAAAACGAATTGTTCATCCTTATCGTAGGTCAGAATAATGCACAAAGGGGACCATTAGAAAGGGTATTCATTGAACTTCGGAGATTCATTCAATCTCATTCGAGCTGAAGAGTTGAATTTGTTCAAATGAAGCCCGGGAGCGCCTAGTGGCCTCTGGATCGATTTTCAGGGGGAAATTGATCGTTCGTTCGAACGGTTATGTTGTTTTGTGCACGGGGTAGACTATTGGAAAAGGGTTTCAGTTCCCTTAGGAGATTAAAAGAGCTTCTGCTCTGACGGTGAAGTTGATTGGGGTCAAATCGAGGCCCGGGAGTGCCCAGTGGCCTCCGAATCGATCTTCGGTAGTAAAATGGTCTGTTTATCTGAACCATTATGCCGATTTGTGCACGGGCCAGACCGTTGGAAATGGTATTCAGGGCCCTTCAATGATTCGAAGAGCTTTCGCTTTGACAATAGAGTTGACCGGAGTCAAATTGGGCTCGAGGTCCCCCAGTGGGCTCTAGATCGATACTCGGAGTGCGACCTAGGGTTTATAGTGAGATGAGGAGGTGCTAGGGAACTAAGGGGAGACTTAAGGGGTCCGATAATGTGGTGTCTACAGTGGGTTTTGTGAAAAAGTGATACCACACTTAGCAATGAACAAAGTGGGAATCCAATGACCTTAAAGTACTAAATACACATCAGCAGGTCCACTAGCAATCTCTAAACCTGCCCAACTAGGAATTTTCATTTTTTCACTAAACTCTTCTGACTAACTTTCATTTATGATGTACACCATTATTGAAAGATAAAAAAATCAAAGAAGAGAAAAGGAGAGATTACAGAGATTGAAAAACGACGGCAAATAGCAAGCAACAAAGGTGGAGAAGAAAACCTTGAGAAGAAAGAAAAAATATAAGCTCAGAAAGTTTGAGGTAAAGAACAATGGAAGGAAACAACCATCCTTGTATAGGTTACCTCGTAAGTAGGAAATAAATGATTAAGTGAACGAATGATTGAACTACTGACGACTGCACGTTTCTCAATAGGAAAAAAGACCAGCGTACCTTTTAATGTTCGTTAAAGTTTGAATTGTTCATAAAAATTCCATTAGCAAAAGTATTGACGAAAAATTTTCAAGCGTAGAGCATTGGGGGCTTTTTTATTGTATATAAAAATTACTCTCCTACGTGGACCAATGAGAATTAGACACATGTCCTCCTTCGTGGCTACCTAGCTAACTTGGTCAGATCTAGAAATAACCTAGTCGGACAGTATGTTGACCAACACTAAGAATGTGAACCATCAAGAATAACAAAGGTTTCTTGGGTGGAATAGCGAGAAACACTAAATATCAAGATTCTTATTGATTGTATACAGATGTAAATGTCTGGAAATATAAAGTCATTCCATATCTTGGGTTCCTAACTAGTGTAAACGCATGATCTCCCTTAGCTCAAGGGGACAATGGGATTCAGAGCAAGCATACCTAACCCTGAGCTATTGTAATCATATAAAATAATACCAACAATGGACGTAGGTTTTCCTAATAGGTAAACCACTTTAAAAACATTGTCTGTTGTGTGTTTGCCTGGACAATTTATCTATTTACTTGTGATTATAAATTTGGGCCCATTCCATTTTTAGACATCAATAGTGGTGACATTTCAAGGATTCCTTTAATATTGGAAGTGTGTGCTTTGATTCCCTCCTTCCTGACTGTAAAATGTTAAAGTTTACCTTTCATGACACCAAAGACATATTTTTTTGGATTGAGGCACACTTGGTATTGTCGCAGTCATTTAAAGAATTTTTGTAGGGTAGGGATGTGACCTTCCTGAGTTTTGGACTTAATGATCATGGCATCCACATCCACCATGACTTCCTTACGGATGATATCATGTAAGATAGCTCTGGTATCTCTTTGGTATGTAGCCCCTACACTCTTAAGACCGAAAGGCATGACAGTGTAGAAAAAGGTTCCATGGGGTAGTAAAAACAGCCTTCTCTTGGTAATTGGGATGCATCTTGATTTGATTATACCTTGAAAATCCATCAACGAATTACTTGAGGGAATGAATGGAAATGTTATTGATTACCACATCGATGTTAGGAAGGGGGTAGTCATCTTTTTGAGAGGCTATTTATAGATCCCGATAGTCGACGCACATGCGGACCTTTCCTCCAGATTTTGGAACAAGAACTATATTGGTGAGGTAAGTTGGGTATTAAACTATGCAATTGAAACCCATATTCAATTGTTTGACCACTTCATCTTTCACTTTGTGAGACCACTCAGGTCAAAGCTTCCTCAATTTTTGCTTGACAAGCTTGCATTCAGGGTATGTAGGGATCTTGTGTTGCACAATTTTTGGGTCAATGCCAGGAAAGTTGATGTAAAACCATGCGAAGACGTCTACTATCTCCTTCAAAAGTTTTTCTAATTATGAAATCTATTTCTCATCGAGGTTTGATCTTATACTAATCTTGCGTGGAGTGCTACTAAAATAAAGATTGACGAAAATAGTCTCCCCATTATTAGTTTGAGCGCAATTATTTGTATTATATTTTCCTTATTGAGATCAATTAAGAATTGTTCATTCGTTAAATCGTCTTCACCAATTACTTTATTATTCGAATCAGTGAAATTAATATAATGAAAAATAAGACTCAAAATCCTAATTCTTTTCATTGATATCATTTTTACGTAAAACAACTTTGAGGACCCCCTCAAAGGATGTCTTATTCTTTTTTATTTTTTATTTATTTATTTTTATCAAAGAGGGATGGTACCTCCACACATTTTATTAATTATTTAAAATAGAGAAAAAGCCTATCCATGGCTAACAGGACCAAACTTACCTAAATCAAGAGGTTGGGTCCAATACTCTATATTCAAAAATGAATTTGGGGATTTATATTTAACCCCATTACAATAAAAGCAAACTTCTATACAATCCAAACTTGGGATTTTATAAATTAACCCCATTATAATTTTTTTAACCTTATTCTAATTTGAGGAAGATTCCTCCTATCCATGTTGAGTTATCCTTTGACCAACTTAGGAAGAGAGATGAAACTCCTATATATAGATTCAAGATTACTATGAGCTGTCCTTGATGCAAATTGATCTGCTACTGAGTTCTTTTATCTCCAAATGTGATTAAATTGGTATTGATTGGGTATTAGAATTTTTTGTATAATACCAATGGATAGAGAGATAGGTTTTGATTTCTTCAAAACAACATCAAGAAGAGCTTTTCAATCTGATTTAACTATAACTTTTTGAATGTTTAATTGAGACACTAGCTTTAACCCTTCTTCTACAGCCATGGAAACCGCATTGAATGAAGTTTGTAAGCCCAATGATTTTTCAAATCCAGCAATGAAAAGTCCTTCAGAATCTCTAATTACTACTTCATTGTCACTAGAACCTGGGTTGCGTTTGGAAGCTCCATCAATATTCAGTTTGAATTGGCTTATTAGAGGCTTGGTCCAAGCACATATAATTATTTGAACTTATTGTGGTCTAGTTTTGATGTTGAAACAGTTTATAATTTGAATGTCTTCTGGAATACTTTTATCATAAAACTCACTAATATTAAGAATATTAGAAGCAAGAGATATTGCATTTTGGATGATGTTAAAATAAGTTGCATTAATATTATCAAAAAAGTTATTTCTTTCTTTGCAAAGTTTCTAAAAGACTATTTTAGGCATAATAGAGTACAATTTTTTTATGGTCTCTTTCGGGACTAGACATCCACCATGAGAAAAAAATAGACCTACAAGAATAGAAGCTAATTTTCCATCCAAATCTGATACCCCGCTCAATTAAATACCTGATGATCAGTTATTTATTAAATTAAAACAGGTTTCTCTTTTGGTTCATTCTTAGCATCATTGTCGAAAACCATATTAATTACTAATAACCTAATAGTTAATCAAGCAAGTGTAAAATTTTATCTTTCATTAAATAGATAATAATATGTAGAAATAAATTAAACTAAACCATACACACAATCACGGTTTAAAATGATACTGAATACTAAATGACTTGTCGAATAAACCATCGGCTACAAAATCAATAACCAAAATATCCAACACCTAATAAAAATTCTGAACACAAAGTCTGAACTAAAATACTCTGAATAAGTCCTGAAGGAAACACGTCCAAAATAAAATGTTGAGATAAGATTACTAATCTAGGAATGAAATAAAATAAGCGTATACCCCGACACCTGCATGCATCCACATATTCCGCAGCTACGTATCCCTGAAAAAGATAATCAAGTCCGGCGTCCTTGTGATTGGACACCTAAAAGGTTTTAAAAATATTTACAGCAAGGGTCAGAACCCAAAATATTTTGAAAATATTTAGCAAGTGAATAAGTCTGCAGTAATTAAAATACAAGAATGCTCTATATATTTAAGTTAGTGTCTCACTCCCTTGAGATAATACTCACCCCTCTTCTAAAGTGCACACCTAACGCTTTCTTCCTAACCCTCCTAGTTGTACTACCCATCTAACTAGCCTTGTTATGAACCCTTACGGACACACTATTCTAGCCCGAGTGATTCTACAGTTGATTCAAAAGTTATTTATGTCATTAACTTAATTAATCATCTTTAATTAATTCTATATAATATTCTCAGACTTAAGACTTTTTCCCCGTCTAATATTTTACTGTGCCCACTAATATTGCCCATACAATACAGTACCAAATTTTAAATCCTTTATTAGTTACTTAGTGTCACCAATTAATTATAAAGTTTTCACATACAAAAATTAATTTAGATATCACCATCTACAATGTCTACTAAAACACACGTAGTAGAATAAATCACATGTGTGTATATATATATATATATATATACATCACTATTATAATATATACGTTTACGGCATCCCTAGGTTGAGACTTGCGATGTGGGCATACTCTGCTATCAAGTCTTGGTACATCACATACTAAATAAGGACATCGATTTGGATATCACCCTCGAACCACAAATCAAATCACCCAGATTGGAAGCGAATATAGTTACAAGTCTATGGGTCATGCACACACCAAACGTGCCTAATTGATCGTCGAAATCATTATACACTCAGATAGCACGTACCTAGGTTCTATGTTCTGGGGTACAAGTCAAAATCAACCTAATGTCTCATAGATTGTCCATGGCGCGAAAACCTCCCATGATAGCAAGTAGCCTAGGTATGTTTACGCATAATCAATCAACCAATAGGTAATCACACAACTTATGTGTATATATATTTAACATCAATATAGGTATACACTCAACCCATATCATATTTCTCATATATAGTATATTTGTCAATAATATTAACCATTAATTAATTCTCACATTATAATAATTTCGCTCCAAAATTTCCTACTCGAATCGAGGTAAAATAATTCCACCCAAATTTTTCCAGCAAATCTTCTCACCCCTAAAATTAAAATTTCTATTGAAAACATCTCCATCTAAACTCCAAAAATAATCGACGAAAATAAACTATCAGGTCCCCCGAATCAGTTCGGCCTGACCCCCTAACGGGTTTGCCCCCAATTTCGAACCGATTCGTTGTACCTAGGTTTGAACCTTCTTCTTCTCCAACTCATTTTTCCTCCATTAATTAACCTCTAAGTTTTTTGTTTTTACCCCTAACCTTAATACGATTAGTCTCAACATAATTCACCCATAAGTCAGGTTCTAAACATCATCTAAACCTTTAAATACAATTTATTTCTACAGAATTCCATCAAATTCTGAATTGGGTTATTATTCGGATTTTATTTAATCATTTATAAATTCGATTCTCTAAATCCGAAATTAGGCAACAATATCTACTGGGTTTATCATAGACTTTCAATTACTACAACCTAGAATTATATAGCGTCATAAATTTCGTATTAATCTCCATATAAGATCCAATCATCAAAAACCCCTTTTTCATGTAATTGTCACCCAAAACTAATGTCAATTGCACCCACTATGATACTAAACGATTATCACATTTTTACATTGAAAGAAAATTTAACCACTTTCCTCTATTGTCTCATAGGGTTTGATATTTGACGTAGGCGGTGATTTGACGAAGAATACCCTTAATCCTTCTTGGTTTGGCTCCCCAAAATCCCCCATACTTTCTCCCTTTTTTCTTCTCTGCTAATCTAGGGTTTTGTAAATGATTTATGGTTGCTCCTAATTCCTCAACTTAGGTGAAATAATGCAAATCCCGTTTTTAGACTAATGGGCCAAGCCCAAATGACCCAAACACCCCCGTGTATGCCCGACTATGCCTAAAAATGTCCCGAGACCCAATTACTCCCTCGGGTACTCTTTTGCGACTATTTTGACCTATTCGGAATTAACCGTGACCTCCAAATCATCATTCGAGTTATACTATATAACTTTTCCTATTTCACTTCAAAATACGTCTCACGTGAAAATAAATATCAACCTGAATTAATTAAATCTAAATCACCGAATTAAATAAATTCTCCAAATCACCAATTTAATTTAATTTCTATATCCTCAGAAATAAGAGGTGTTACATACTTATGCCGTTACAAAGGAATTTCATCCTCAAAATTTGGATAAGTCTATTACTCCAAGCCTCAAATATACCCTTATTCACCTACTCCTAAGATCACTACATATATTCATACCCCTTCTACTCGTGGATTATATTAAAACTTAAATTAATTATCCAGGGTGCCCATACACCCAATACCCATGCTTCTCAGCACAAATGCTACCCGACTCCACTAGACTTACATCGTAATATAACTTTCAACTCAGAGTTATAACTACATATATGTATAATAACCAAGGTACCAAATCTATGTCCTAATGACCAAACATCTCCCAACTTCCAACGTTGCGCTAAGTTCATGCGTGGGATGTCTCGCAAAGGGAAATTCAAACAAGGAACCCCCCGATACACTACTACCTAACATTGTTGGTCGTTGAGATTCGTTAGGCCCTCAGTCCATAGCACGTACCCCAAAATCCCTATCTCTTGACATAAAAGTATACTCATCCACTCTCATGTTACAAAATACCTCTTAAAATATGGCGCCCTTACTATCACTAGTTTCTCTGCACTAAGACAATAATGAGCTATATCTCTCCGCTCGATAATAAGCCAATATACCCGGAATCACATTAGTAAACATCCCTAGTCATCGGGATCACTAATAGCCATACAACATATTCTTATAAGTTTATGATGCATCACACTATATCATATATGCACGTACATATATTTATATATATAGGCTAGACCCTCTTTCAGGTAATACCTTAGCAAAATAAATCATACTTTGGAATAGAGAACAAAAAGTCTTAATATAACTATCTATTATAGCCCCAAACCATTGATAACCAGTCAAAACTTGGAAAATAATCTACCCTTTTCCCATAACTCTCAAAAGTAGTAGTCTCCCATGTAGTGTAAACACCCTCTTAGTGTTCACACCCGCTCTATAGTGGGTAACACCAAGGAGTCCCACTACCCCCACGGTAATTTTTTTATATATACTATAGCTATTCGGCCAACGCCCCCACTAAATCCGTCTCACTCGTGAATTCTAGTGACCATAATCTTACTTGTGTCCCCCCCCATGTCATAGAAATCTCCCTCATACTCATAGTATAATAAAGACAATTTACCTGTATATTATAACTGCTTCGCCTGGTCAATGGGTTCCTGATCGAAATCCTCATGTTCGAACTGATCCATGAACTCTGTAGTGGTTTTACATCCAGGACCTCATCCTATAATTTCCCCTATCTCGCTTAGGGAAATCGCTCTTCCTATGTCCTATCTCTCCACAAACAAAGCATTTCCCCACAAAATCCTCCGTGCCACTGATATTATCCTTGTTGGCCTCCCCCGTTATTCCTTTGGCCCTGATAGCCTTGAGGAATGAAATGCTGATGCTATTGAGGGCCCTGGAGTCCCTGCTTGTATTCACCTATCTTAAATCGATAACCTCCAGATTTAAACCTCTTAGACGGGTTCCCCGGTCGGGAGTCCTACTTCTGCCACTGTTATGTCTCACTGGCACTGTCCCCTTCTACTTTCTAATCATGGCTGGATCCACTCATCCTTTTGCTATACCTCATGTCAAACTGTTGATCCTAGTAATGAAGTAGTGTTGTATTAACAATCTCTGTGTATGTATTTGATGCCAAATTTCCCAACGGGTGCTGTTGGATCCTCTAGTCAAGTCCATCCATGAACTTACGCATTCTTTTCTCTTTAGTATTTACCTCATCCTTCATGAAGTTTTCTAACCGAGTAAACTCTTCCTCACGGTCCTATCTACTTGCAAACATTGAAAAATTGTCACCGCATCTCTGTCTGAATAGCGGACATAAAATTCTTACGGTAGAACCGCAACCAAAACCTCCTTAATGGTCATCACACCTCTCTTCTCTGTGGTGGTCACAAACTTAGACCACTAAAAAGTTGCGCCTACTAGATTGAACATGGCTAAGAACTTTTTCCGACTGTCAGTGATCTCAATCATATGCAGGAGGCACTGCATGTCCTTTTTCTACTGACTGGCCATTACTACATCTGAATTACCCTAAAATTTTGCCAGGTGACCCTTCCGAAATGCTTCCCTCTCTCTCTGCCATTAGGACATCCTTGGGTGGGCCTGAACTTTGGGTGCCATATAAAGCTATGGCCGAGTTTACGAAAAGTGGACAGCCATAGCAGTTATAGATGCATTGACTGCGTGGGCCACTATCTCGACCACTTGTGAAGTCGTCATCATCCCTGGTGGAGTCTGCGATTGCGAAACCTCTGGCTCCTGATGAGGCTCTCTCACCTCATCTCTATCTGATGCTCTATCCGGTTTATCTATCCTTAGTGGCATTTGAAATCCAAAACGAGTTGTATGAGCTCACATTCCATACAAAATTTAATAGAAGAAGCAAAATATCTTCAAATATGTAAAGATGAATACAACAGTCCTACGAATAGGTCTGTATATCAAGGAACGCTAAGCTAAAACATAAAAAAAACTACATAGATCCTAAGGACAGTTGAACCTAATACTCTGATACCATATGTAACACCCCGTTCAATTAAATATCGGGTGATCATTCCTTTATTAAATTAAAACAGGTTTCTCATTTGGTTCATTCTTAGCATCACTATCGAAAACCACTTTAATTATTAATCACCTAATAATTAATTAAGCAAGTGTCAAATTTCATCTTTCATTAAATAGATAATAATATGCCAAAATAAATTAAACTAAACCATTCACCCAATCACTGTTTAAAATGACACTGAATAATAAATGACTTGCCGAATAAACCATCGGCTACCAAATCCAAAACCAAAATATCCAAAACCTAATAATAAATCTCAATACAAGGTCTGAACTAAAATACTCTGAATAAGTCTTGAAGTCAACATGCCCAAAATAAAATATTGAGGTAAGATTCCTAATCTAGGAATTAAATGAAATAATCATCTACTCCAACGCCTACATGCGTACACATATGCCGCATCTGCATATCCTTGGAATAGATAATCAAGTCTGGCGTCCCTGTGGCTGGACACCTTAAAGATTTTGAAAATATTTCCAGCAAGGGTTAGAACCCAAAACATTTTGAAAATATTTAGCAAATGATTAAGTTTGTAGTAATTAAAATGCATGAATGCTCTTCATATTTAAGTTAGTGTCGCATAAACTTGAGAGAACACTCACCCCTCTTCCGAAGTGCACACCTAGCGCTTTCTTCCTAACCCTCTTATTTGTAGTATCCCTTTTAACTAGTTGTAACAACCCGTGTAGTTTTGGGGGTATTTTCAAAATATAGAGGAAAAATAAATTTTTGAATTTTAAAATTTTTATTAGTTAAATATGTTGGTTACGATTTTAGAAGATTATAACTTCAAGCGAAATTGAAATCGGATTTAAAATGGATTTTTAGTGGAATTTTTAATATTTTGCCTTATAGGTATTTTTAAGGGGAGCTGTCAGTTTTTCGGGATGATCGATCGATTGACGCCTGGGCATCGATCGATTGATGCCTTCAGAAAATGTGTGCTGCAAGCAATTTGGAGAGATTGTTTTGTTTCCAACTCTTTTGGTTTTGCCTTATAAAATAAGGTCGTGTGTGACCCTTTTTGGTACAACTTTTTGGCAGCAAACATGTTTTTAATTCCTCTCTTTTATACACACTTTACCCCTTTAATTTATGCATTAAACCTTAGGTTTTTGGAGGTGTTCTTGGTGTAATTTTGAGTTTGTTCTTGGAGCAGATTTTTGATGGCTTATTCTGCATTTCTAGGCAGATTTATGTTGGTTCTTTTGGTGGTTTGAGGTATGGGGTTTTACACAGTATGCTCCTTAATCTCGCGAGTATTATTCTCTTTGTTTTCTTGTGATTATTGACTCATATTTGAATTGATAAATTCATTTGGAAATTTGGAAAATTGTTGTTGGAATCTAATTTAATTCATGTGGTATTATTATTGTGTTGGGCATGTTGTCATGAGATTTTAATATGGCACTGAGGTTGGGCACCCGTTAATATTCCTTTTTCCGGATATGCTAGAAAAATTCATAGGCGCAGTACGGTGGTGAGGCCTGGTGACCCGTTAATGTGTTGTTGAGAAATTATATTGATATAATTGCTTATGAGATTCGCTTTTGATTTGAATATTCGTATTGTGACGTTTTATTCACCGCTAATATTTGTTGAGCATATTTGAATATTCGTATTGTGTACTTCCCTATATTTTCTTTTAGTGGCAGGTTAGCGCGGATTATTTTGGGCGGATTTTTAATACAAGTTGAGAAGATTGTATTTATTTTTTATGTATAGAGCATTTGAGATTTATTTTAGATGTTGTATTTTTATTCGAGAGATTTGTTTTATTAATTTGGAGAATTTAAGATTAGTGGTTTTGGTTCTTTGTGGGTTTTAGATACTCTATACCTGGTTATTTTGTGGAATTGATTTAGTTTTATTGATAGTAGCTCTTCGTTCGCTCTCCCCGGGCGGGCGGGGTGTTACACTAGCCTTGTCATGAACCCTTCCTGACATGCTACTTTAGCCCGAGTAATTTTACTGTTGATTCATAAGTCATTTATCTCATTAATGTGACACCCCGCCTGATTAAAATACCGGGTAGTTAGTCGTTTATTAAATTAAATTAGAATATCCAGTTGGTTCATTCTTAGCATCACTATAAAAAAATATTTTTTTATTAATTCACCTAATAATTAATTAAGCTAAGGGTTAAAACTTTTCGAATTTTAATTTAATTAAATCGATTACACCATACAGAAATAAATAAGTAACATCACATCACAACCAAATTAAAATCCAACTGGAACAAACTCTCCAATTTAAATATCTCAATATCACCGTCTGAAATAAGATGATAATAACAGTACCGACATAAAACCAATACAATATCCGAAATAAAAATGGAATTAAAAGAATCCTGGGAGACATGCCCTAAATGAGACAGATACTACAAAAATATGAATCAATGAAATGAGAGCATCTACTCCAAGTCTTCATCTCCAGAAACACGTCAAACTATCCATCCTCTAAGTCGGGCGTCCCTGATGCTAGGCACCTGGTGTAATAGATATAGTAGAGAAGAGAATATGCAAGTAAATGGGTCAGAGCCCGATTGTAAATGATTTATAAATGTAGCAAGTGCTTAACAAGTGCAAATAAGTAGGTATTATGTAAATGTTCGTTCTCGGATATCACTTGAGAATCTCACCTCTCATCTAGTGTGCACGCCTATCGTACCTTATTATCTCCATAAATTAGGTTCTCAATTATTATTCTATCCCTTATAATTTATCGTATTTCCCACACAATACTTATACTAATTAAGCATGTTCATTTCTCTTTAAGATGAACTAGGCCTTTAAGGATTAAGTATTAACTTACTTAAGTCAATTCATATTTTATAATTCACTTTTATCTACTGATTCACACAGTAGATCACATCATAGTATATATATATCCATCACACTATTATATATACTAATATGGCACCTCCCAAACACGGTTGTGCTGAATGCATACTCTGCTATCATGTACAGTTACATCTCTCGTTGTAAAAAGATCTATTGTCTTGGCATCTCTCCCGAACCATAAATAACATAACACACATATTTGGAGTCGAGCATATTCCCTAGCCGAATGGGTCACGTACATACCTATGCTCCCATTCAACCGTTGAAACTCTCATTCACACTGATAGAACGTGTCCAAGGTCCTATGCTCAAGGTACGAATCTAAAGTCTCCCCAAATGGGCTTGTTAGGATAAGATCGACCATAACGCGAAACCTCCACCCCGATAGCAAGCAGCGTAGTTATGTAATAAACAATACAAATTATAATATAGGTATTCACTCCACTTATATAATATCAATACGGTATTTGCACAACCATATGATAATTCCATATGTAGTATATTTTTTCTCTCTAATATCCTATGTATTTATACATTATGACTTTATTTTTAAAATATATTCTCGAGATTTCCCAACACTTGAAAGATATCGATTATTCCTCATATAAGTTTAGTAGGTAATGATCTACACACTACTAGTCCATGTCATCCCAATTCCCGAATTTTCAAGAATTAATATTATCCTCAATTGGTTTTATTCTTCGATAATCTCTAATTTGATTTTAACCCATTATTTAATCCTACACATAAATATTTTCCAGGCTTTAATCACCACCCTACTGACCTTCCTTAAGTCCCATTATGCTCAATTTAATTAATACTAAGCATCCTTAAAAGTTGGGATTTAATCGAATATTAAAAAGGGAAACAAATCACAATTTTCAGGGGAGTCTATCGATCGATGAATTGGGTCGATTGATCGATCAGTCGATTCTTGGCTCGATCGATCGATGGATCAGGTATTGGCCCATATTTTCTTAACAGTTGCGGGTATAATCATTTTTCATCCTCAAAACTTATATTTTATGATCCCAAACTTCTTGTAGTTTATTCCAAATGATAAAACAATACAAATAAATGATCTCCAATAATTAAACAACCTAAAATCATCAAGTGGTTTGGATTAAAACATATTCTTTCTCATAAATTCCAGAAATATCATATTTTATCATTTCTCCAAGAACAACTCTTAAACTCAGATTTTGCTTCATCAAATGATTCCAAATTCGTGGATTAACATATATAATCAAAGGAGAATAATCCTACATATTTCTCAATTCAAGGAATCAATTAAAATCACCATAGTTTATCTTTAAATCATGCAACTATTCAGAATTCTAAAACTATCCTAACTTGGACATTATACACGCTAAGTTTGCAAAGGTTATATCACTTGGGTTTAGATTGTAGGTCTGAACCATTGGGGATGATAGTCGACGGGAGATCCTCCCCTTTTCTTGCCAACTTCCGGTGGTGGTGGTGGTGTAGGATGACCTTTGGCCTCTTGGCTTCCTAGAGGTGTCTCTTCCTTTATAAAAGAAATCTCTTACTCTCCCCTAAGGCTTTCTCTTTAAGTTTGGTGAATTACCTATGAATCTTACCACGGTTATACTTATATAATAATCCTCAATTTTTGTGGTTACTATTCACCTCCTTTGTAAAATGACCAAAATACCCCTCTGGAGTGTCTATTCGGTTCCAACATGCCCCGACACCCAAATCAAACCCCCAAGTAGACTTTTTTGACTATTTAAACCCTCCCGGACACTTTCCACAGTCAAAATGAACATTTTGATGACATAAAAATATTTGACTTTTATTTCATTTAAATTTAGTCCCGACATGACTCACACGCGTGTCCCGATTTAATTCCCATAATTATTGTATTCTTCACTCACGAAAATTTATATAAAATCGTAATAATATGTAAAGTCATAATCATATATTAATTGTTGTATTCATCGCTCACGATAATTTATATAAGATCATAATCATATGTCAAGTCATAATCATATATTAGTTTTAATCACTAAATAATATCACATAAATCACACATTACTTTATTCTCGAGTAATATTTCAATCCAGATTAATTTGAAATTATCTCATAATTAATCCTAATAAATCCAATTTTAAAATCATTAAAATTACGGGGTATTACGTCTTTCCCCCCTTATAATGGAATTTTATCCCGAAATTTAGAAAAGGCATACCTGGTACAAATAACTCTGGGTATCGATCGCACATCTCATCCTCGCGCTCCCAAGTAGACTCTTCCACATTATGGTGTGCCCACTGAATACGCACGAGTGGTACTACTTTCGGCCTCAAACGTCTCTTACTACGATCTAAGATCGCCACAGGTCGCTCCTCATGAGAACTATCTGTCTACAAATCTACCTCCTCTAATGCAATATGAGTGTGAGCCAACTCGTCTCAAAGATATTGCCTCAGCAAAGAAATATGGAACACATCATGTATACGAAGAGCTCTGGTAACCCAAGTTTGTACACTACTGATCCAACCATCTCAATAATAGGAAATGGTCCCACATATCTCAGTGCCAATTTTCCTTTCTTCCCGAATATCATTATACCCTTCATAGTAGATACCCATAATAACACCTGGTCCCCCATATTAAACTCTCTGAAGAACCTCTTGGCATCGATGTAGTTTTTCTGTCTATCCTGGGCTACCCATATGCGACTCCTGATCATTTCAATCCTAACATACGTGTCCTGAATCACTTTCGTCCCAAAAAGCTTGTTATCACCCACCTCTAACTAACACGCAGGAGAGTGACAAGGACTACCATATGACACCTAAAATGGGACCATACTAAAGGTGAACTAATAGGAATTATTATATGCAAATTCCACCAGTGGAAGGTGTTACTCCTAACTCCCTCCAAAATTCCGAATACACATGCGTAACATATACTCTAACATTTGGTTAGTACGCTCGGTCTATCCATTTGTCTATGGGTGATAGGCCGTACTCAATTGCACCTCTGTAGCCATGGCCTCGTGAAAAATCTCCCAAAATTGGGAGACAAAAATCTTCTCCCGATCGGACACAATATTAAACAGTACTCCATGTAACCTCACTATCTCGGCTATATAGAGATGCACATACTACCCCGTCATATAATTAGTCTGAATAATAAGAAATGAGCTACTTTATTCAATCGATCCACAATAACTCATATGGAATCATGACTTCTCTGAGTAGTAGGCAACCCAGTGATAAAATCCATTGAAATACTCTCCCATTTCCACATCAAAATATTTAGCGGCTGAAGAAACCTGACTAGCTTCTGGTGATATACCTTCACTAACTGACATGTAGCACACTTAGAGATGAACTCAACTCTCTTCATTCCACTCCACCAATACTGTCGTCGCATATCCTAGTACATCTTATCCCCATCGGGATGTACCGTAAATCGGGATCTATGTGACTCTGACATTATTGTGTGCAACAATTCCTCCCCCTTTGGAACAATCAGTCTACCGTTAAAGCACAAGCCTCCCTCTGAACTCATTTAGTAAGACTCTGCTCCCTTGACTAAAAGTTGTTGAATTTCTCCTGATAGAATGAATCTGCTGCCTAAGCCTCCATTACCCTCATCACAATCTAGAAAGTAATGATCATAACTGACATGGATGACCTAGCTACTGCATCCTGATGGCCCAGTTCCTTTTATTTTGCCTTCCACACACCCTCAGTCCTTTGACGCAATGTGTCTGCTACCACATGAGCCTTCCCCGGGTGATAATATATCTCAAACTGATAATCCTTCACGAATTCAAGCCACTTGCGCTGATGCATATTCAACTCTCTCTGAGTGAACAATTACTGCAATGCCTTGTGATCCGTGAATAGGAAAAATTTCTCACCCAATAAATAATGTCTCCATATCCAAAGGGCAAATACGACTGCTGCTAGATCCAAGTCGTGGGTAGGGTAGTTCTTCCCATGAGACTTAAACTTCCTAGAGGCATAAGCTATAGCCTTCTCTTCCTGCAACGATGCATCAGTGGACACTAGGTACTCACTACACCAAAATCCTAATTTTATGAGTGCCTTTTTATGTCTGCTAATGGTGGTGACAAACTTATCACTCCCAGGAGCAGTCACAAAAGTATTTGTAACTCTCATTAGGGGTGATAAAGTTCATGGGTAATAAAAATTTGAGTCAATTAGTTTTTCATCGCTAATAAGAGTCACAAATGTTACCGTGTAATTAATTTGTAACTTCTATAACTAGTCACAAATTTATAACTATCATAAGAAGCCATAAATTTATCAGTAGGCCTAAGTTATGACTCTTATGAGCACTCACAAAATTATAACTGCTATGAGAAGTCACAAATTTTGGCCTAATACTAAATTAGTGATTGCTATCGACAATCATAAATTTGTAACTACTCGTAGTAGTCACAAATTTTGGCTTAAGACTTAATTTGTAACTGCTACCAACAGTCGCAAATTTTGTCCTAAGACTCAATTTGTGACTTCTATTAGGGGTCACAAAATTTTTGACCTACTTTAATTTCCCTCTTCTCTCTCCTCTCTCTCTAAGCACAACTCACATCCCTCTCTCTTTCATTTTGCCACTTGAAGAACTCACCAACGTACTCTCTTCTCATTTATGAGTTTTCATTTTGCTGTTTTCGATTTGATTTTGCGGGGTTGATTTCAATTTTTGGGGTTGCTCTATGACAGAGGTATGGAACAAAAAAGGAAAATAAATTCATAGCATATATTGTTAAATATTTTAGGTTTGTTTTGAAGTGTTTTCTTGTTTTACATTGTTTAATATTCCTAGTATATATTGTATATTGAGCATTCTATTTCTGTTTTAGGGCTTTTGAGTTTTAGGATATTTGAGTTTGTTAAAAGGGCATTTGATTCTATTTTTACATCCCCGTGGAGCCTGAGTTTTAGGGGATATGAATTTTTTCAATTTCTTATACTCTGTTTTGAATTGCTTGAATTAAATAATTTTTACTTGATCCTTCTGTAATACTCAATTTCCGATTTATTGTTGGATTTATTTTGTGTTGATATGATTAACTCTATCACACTTCATTATTCAGTTGAATATTCTAACTTTTGATCTGTACCATAGAGAAAACAAGAAAAGGTTTGAAGAAAGTGATTTATAAGTTGTTATCTGTACCGTACATATTTTAAGTTTGATTGATTTTCTACTATAATTAAATTTTTGTGAAACTTGAGGTAGATGATTTCATTATTGTAAATGAATATATAAATGAAATATTTCATTGTTTGCATAGTTCGCTATAAATGAATATATAAATAAAATAGGTCGAAAGAGAGTATATTTTTTCTGAAGGTTGATCTGATATTAAAAGGTGATTTGTTAGGTTGTTACCATTTGTCTTGTGAAACTACTATTTTACATTTCAGGCATTTGTATTGCTGGAGATTGATAAACTATTCAAAAAGTTATTTATTGGGTTGTATTTGTGAGGGGTTCGATTATTGTTGTTGATAAGAAGGTTTGTGCAAATGGGAATGTGGAGGTAACTTATGTATATAGTCACGTATTTTACATGTGCAATATTTGGAAAATAAGGAAATAATAAGCTAAGTAAACAGAGAAACCACTCTTATTATACTTGATTATTCTTATCCCTTTTAGTTTGCAAGGTCATATGGGCTAAGAGATTGATAATTTTTGTCCCTTTAAGTTTTGCAATCATTTTTACATTTCCAAGTGCAAGGGTCATTCAACTCGATGGAAGAAATATTTGGAAGTCTTAATTATTTTATTTATTCTGTGGAACTTCCAAATAATCACTGAAGTTCTACATAATACATAAAATGATCAAGACTTCCAAATATTTCTTTCCTAGAGCTGAATGACTCTTTCACTTGGAAATGTAAAAATGATAGAAAAACTTAAGAGATGTATTTGTGTGTTTGAATGACTCTTCTAATCGACGCTTACTAATATAAAACACAAGAGGTAATATAGAACACATGAGATTCACGTGTATCCCCAAAGTGTTAAAAAAAATCCCTTCCCTTTATTGTATTTTCAACTTTCCCGCTTGGGATAGACACCCTCTTAGGCTTTCCACTTAGCTTCATCTGTTCTTTTCCACTCTCGATCGCAGGTAACTCTTTATCCTATCTTTCTCTCCCTCAAACTCAGATTAACACAAGAGGTTTGAAGATTTGGGTATACTTATCATTTTGTCCACATCTTCTATTCAATTGATCTATAAGATCTTACATGACCTGTTATGCACCACGATTAATACTTTTTTCAAGGTTTGATTTACATTCTATTCAATATCATGTTCAAGAGTGCATGTTAGGGCTTTTTTCGATTTTGGGTTCTTTGTTGCATTTATGTATATATATGACTGGATTCAAATCAAATGCAGATTAATTTTTGTTTAGTTTTGCAGAGCTAAAATGAAGGTTTGAAATGGAGATTTGCAATACACCAGGTATACTTAAGTTTGAAGCTCTTTTATTAGTTCACTGGGTAAAATTAATTTCTATAAGTTGTAGTTAACATTAAATACTTGCTCAACTAACACCTTTTGTTTTTTAAGAACTCATTAAAAAGTCCCTCAAATATTTTTTAGTTCACATTTAGTCCAAACCTTTTTATTTTGTTTCAAAAAGTCCCTCAAACACCCATTTAACCAATGTTATCTTATTTTAAAGTCCGTGATAGCGGCATATTGAGTGACTTTTTAAAATAAATAAAAAGTCTTGGACTAAACGTGTATAAAAAATGTTCGAGGGACTATTTGGTATATGCCCCTTACTTTTTTGTAGCATAAGCCTTATGCTACATTTTGTCATAACTACACTATGAGAATGAGCCATGATAGTCCATTTAAGATATGCTAATGATAATCAGCATTTTCACTAGAGGTCTCAAAAAAATTCTTAAGCATTTGATGATGTTTCTTGGAGAATATGAATTGGAGTCGGGTCAACTTATAAGTAAAGAGAAAAACTGTTTTTTATGAGTTCAAAAGCCTCTATTGCAGCTAGAGGTTCTATTGGAGAAGTCGCGGGTTTCAATAATGTTAGAGGCCCTTTTAGATACTTTGGATGCCCTTTATTTAAGGGCAAAAAGAAATCTATTTATTTTGAACCTTTCGTTCAATCCATAGCAGCTAAAATTCACTCTTGGAAGTCAAAATTCCTCTCTATGTGAGGGAGACTTACCTTAGTTCAATTTATCCTTACATTTATTCCTCTTTACTCATTGCTTGCTTTAAATCCTCCAAAACTTATTATTCATTCTATTAACCAACTTATCATTTACTTTTTTCGGTGTTAATCAACATTATGGGAAAAAGTTCCATTGGACTAGTTAGGAGTCCATTTGCTTGCCTATTTAGGAAGGAGGAATATGGATAAGAAAAAATTTTTCAGTTGTGGAAGCATCCAATCTCAAATTATCTTGGAAGATAAAGAAGTCACAAGTTTAGGGGCACAGTTTATGAAGAAAAAGTATGCTAACTTCAAATTTGCTACATGTTCAGGAGATTTTAAAAGAATAAAATCAACTAGAGATGTGATAGAAGCAAGTAGTATTTACATTGATGATTTATTAATCTGGAAACCTATTGTTGATGGGATATTCTCATTCTAGTCAGCATATGAGTTGGTTAGATCTCATAAGTTATGTTCTCTAGCATATAAGTCTATCTGGCATCCTAAAATACCTCCAAAAATGTATGTGCTGGTGTGGAAAGTCCTATCGAAGTGTATTCGAGTTGTAGATGAGATTCAAGCAGTGGCTATAAAATTAGTCTCCAGGCATCGGTGTTGTTATGCATCATTAGAATCAATGAACCATCTCTTCAATCAAGGTACTATCGCTAGACAAACATGGGATTATAAAGAATGAGTGGAGAGGATTAGTCCTGAAGCTATGAAGTTATTTTCTTTGGACTAAATCTCCAGTTTTTTCGGCATCAAAGATCATTGGAAGTATCCAAGTACTAGAAATTTAAAACTTAATGATGCAGCTAGTAGTGATGACAAGATTTTGAAAGGCTTAGGGGCTATTTTAAGGGATGCTCAAGGAAATCTTATATGGGCTTATTCAAACTTCATTATCAGATCAATTCCTATGCATGCTCGGGTCATAACTATTAAAGCTGGAGCTAGGTACTGTACTAAGAATAATTTCTAAAATGTCATTCTAGAAATGGATTCAAAACCATTTTTTATGCTCTTTAGTCAGTTTCTAAAAACAAACCATGGAGATTAAAGTCCGACTTTAAAGATATCCAAGATCTTATATGCCAATTCAATTGCTTCCTAAGCTACTGTTCGAGAGAATCCAACAAAGTCCCAATTCTTCTTGCTAATCAAGGGAAATCTCAAAAATGTCAATCCATTTTCAATAGTAGAGATGCTCTTCCTAGATCTATTAAGGTTTATTTTTTCTTAGATTCATCAAAAATTCCTAATTCTAGGAATATTTTATGCTTTTCTGGTTCAATTTCTTCATCTGTATTGCCACTTAGAGAGGTCTTTTCTCTCTTATATTAAATAAATGCCTTATTTTTCTTATTAAAAAAACACTATGAAATTGAGCATAGAAGAAAAGAAACAGTATTTAATCATCTCCCTCTCTCTCTCTCTCTCTCTCTCTCTCTCTCTCTCTCTGCTCGCGCACGCACTCGTCTCAACACAGATGCATGCACATGCCCTCAAGTCTGGATTATGAACTAATTAATTTATATTTACCACATACATATATATAGCCATTTTAAAATCAGTTTTTATGAGTCAAATTTTGGCAGAGGACAAAGATCTTGTACTTTATTGTATATATTTAGTTATATTCTGATTTCAGTCTTATTTATCCAGTCTTATTTATTTCATCAGTTGAGTTATATCCTGTGTTTATTATACCCCTGTGAATGGTGAATTGTTGATGTTTTAATAACTTAGCAATTATTAATGTATTCATTGGGTATAACTTAAAAATGGAAAATGTTTTGACACTAGCTTAATTATTTATTAGGTGATTAATAATAAAAAAAATGTATTTCGACAGTGATGCTAAGAATGAACCAACTGAGCACTTTGTTTTGAATTGAATAAATGACTGATCTCTGGGTATTTAATTGGACGGGGTGTCACAGGTGGTATCAGAGCATCAGGTTCTAGTGTCCTTTAGGATCTGTACGACTTATTATGCTTTATGCTTAGCATCCTTTGATTTAGATCCATAATATTAGGAATGTTGTATTCATCCTTAAGCATTGGAAATTCGTACTTCTGTGATTTATTTGCATGGATGTTGAACTCATTCAGTCCATTTAAACTTTCAGATGGAATGTCAATAAGGACAAGATAATAGTGCTAGGTGAGTAAATGAGTAAGGTCAGTTAATACCTCAGGTACCCCCGGAGAGTGTATCAATCACCGAAATAGCAGGAATTGTGGCACAGGTAGCTACCACTGCAGTCTTACAGTACCAAGATCGTAGTTTGTTACTTATAGGAGGTTAAAGAATAAGAGAAGATAATCCATCTGACATGACTAGGGTTGAAAATTGTGGGAAGATACAAAAACCGTAGCAACAAGTTCCTCAGGGTCGTAAAGGCCGCGGAGGTAAAAAAATTTGCATGAATAGCCAAAAGCGTCAGGGTCAACATAACCAGAGATATAATGATATCATAAAAAGGTGTTTTAAATGTGGAAGAGACGGTCATAAATGTCAAACTTGTCCAGACTAGGATTAAAAGAAACCCGACCCGACCAAGAAGGACTGCAAGGCCAAAGAAAGCAAATACTTTCAGGTATCTACTATAAGTATGAACAATAGGGTCACAAGTGGAGGGACTATCCTTAACCTGATATTGTATTTCATCAAAGTGCTCAATAGGGCCAACAGGGCCAAGGAAGAGGTGGAACTGATCAACAGGGTCCAAATCAACAGAGTCTTAATGTGGGACACTTTGTTGCTAGATGCTTCAATTGTGGCAGGATGGGTCATAGGAGGCAGGATTATCCATATTAGGGGAAGATACCCCAACATAAGGGTGCATATCAGGAGCCGTGCTGCCCTTCCAACACCGGCGCAGGTACCAGCCTTACCAACCATTACTCCCGCCACCCCACCAGAGCAGGGACAGTTACAGTATGGACGTGTATATAACGTTCACCAGGAAATAACACCACAGGCGCCACTCGCAGTTGAGGGTACGTTTCTTATTCGTGGTACTATGGGGTACTTTTTATTTGACACTGGGGCATTATATTCCTTTATAGCCACTAGTTTTGCATGGACCGCAGGGTTTTTAGGCACGACAGATAGTACAGCGACAAGTGTAGACTCATCGTTGGGTAGTGGGTCGTGAATTTTCTATATATGTCGGGGAGTAGGTATAGAGATTGGGAGTCTGATTTTGCCTGCAGATATGCTAGTCTTAGATATGTGTGAGTATGATGTCATTATTGGCATGGATTGGCTAGTCACTTATAGGGCTATGATTGATTGCTTCAGCAGGAGTATTGTGTTCGCTATTCCGGGCCAAGAGATGTTTATAGTGGCATTGCCTCACCCCGAGGGAGGGTTATCCGCCCATTTGTATTACATAGAGGAGGAGACCTTTAAGGTAGTAGCGATTCCACTTAGTTCGATTCCAGTTATTTATGAGTATGCTGATGTGTTTGAGGACATACCGGGGTTACCGTCGAGTAGGGAGATTGAGTTTGTGATAGACTTGACACCGGGAACCCATCCTATGGCATGTGCGCCTTACCGAATGGCTCCGATGGAAATGAGAGAGTTACGGGACCAAATAGAATAATTGTTGGGACATGGTTTCATTCGTAGGAGTACCTCGCACTGGGGTGCTCTAGTTCTGTTTATGAAAAAGAGGGATGGATCCTTACCACTTTATGTTGATTATCGGGAGCTTAATAAATTCATGATACGAAATAAATATCCGCTGTCTCGCATCGATGACTTATTTAACCAGCTGAGGGGAGCATCTTACTTCTCAAAGATAGACTTGAGATCTGGGTATCATCAGCTACGCATTAGGGAAAAGGATGTGTCAAAGACTGCTTTCTTGACGAGATATGGGTCTTACGAGTTCTGGGTTATGCCGTTTCGACTGACCAATGCTCCAACTGTATTCATGGACTTGATGAACTGGGTGTTTAGGGAGTTCTTAGATCAGTTTGTCGTTATCTTCATAGATGACATCCTGATTTACTCCCAGACTAAGGAGGTACATGCCGAGAACCTAAGATGAGTTCTTCAGACTCTACGAGAGCATCAGTTGTATGCCAAGTATGAGAACTGCGGATTATAGCTTTGAGAGATGCAGTTTCTGGGTCACATTGTGTCAGAGTTAGAGATATCAGTGGACCCGAGCAAATTATCAGCAGTGAGGGAGTGGGGACAACACACAACATCGATAGATGTGCGTAGCTTCTTGGGGGTAGTCAGGTATTATAGACGGTTCATTCGAGGGTTTTTTAAGATTGTGGGCCCATTGACAAATTTGACTCGTAAGGGGGTGCCATTCATCTGGGATGATGCTTGTCAGTTGGCTTTCGATGAGCTAAGGGATAAGTTGACTTCGGCGCCAGTTATTACTTTACCCAAGCCAGGAGTGGAGTACCTGGTGTACACGGATGCTTCAGCAGGGACTTGGTGGAGTACTTCAGCAGGAGGATCATGTTATAGCTTATGCCTCCTGCAAACTCAAGCCTCATGAGATGAATTACCCCACGCACGACTTGGATTTAGCAGGAGTTGTGTTTGCCCTACGGATTTTGCGACACTACCTGTTGGGGGAGAAATTTTTCCTATTCATGGACCACAAGTCACTGCAATACTTGTTCGCTCAGCGGGAGTTGAACATGCGTCAGCGCAGGTGGCTGGAGTTTGTGAAAGATTACCAATTCGAGATACAGTACCACCCGGGGAAGGCTGATGTAGTTGCTGGTTCATTGAGCCTTAGGCTAGTAGGTGAGGTGGCGGAAGTGTGGAAGGAGAAATGGAAAGAGTAGGGACATCAGGATGCAGTGGCCTGATCCTTTATGTCCGTCATGATAGTCACTCCAGAGATTGTCACGAGGGTGATCTAGGCCCAAGACGCCGATTCGTTCTACTAGGATCAGATTGTACAACTTCTAACGGAGGGCGCAGAGTCCTATTCAGTGAGTTCAGATGGGGGTTTATAATTTAATGGGAGATTAATAGTCCCAAAGGGGGAGGATTTACGTCATGCAGTGATGATAGAGTCACACGGATATCAATTTGCAGTACATCCCAGAGGGGATAAGATGTACCAGGATATTAGGTGACAGTACTGGTGGAGTGGGATGAGGAAGGAAATTACGGAGTCTGTGTCCAAGTGTGCCACCTGTCAGTTGATAAAGGTGGACCATCAGAAACCATCAGGGTCACTTCAGTTGCTAGATATCCTTATGTGTAAATGGGAGAGCATTTCCATGGATTTCATCACTGGGTTCCCCACATTACAGAGTGATCACGATTCTATATGGGTAGTGGTGGTTCGGTTGATCAAGGTAGTTCCTTTTTTTCGGTGCGAATAGACTACACTATGTGATAGTATGCCCAGTTATTCATTGCTGAGATAGTGAGGTTGCATGGGGTGCCCCTAGATATCGTGTCCAACAGGGACAAGATTTTTATGTCATGCTTCTGGGAGAGCTTTTAGGAGGCTATGGGTACCGAGCTGCGAATGAGTACGACTTATCACCCGTAGACAGATGGGTAGACTCAGCGTACTAATCAGATGTTGGAGGATATGTTGCGCGTGTGTGACCTTGACTTTGGAGGGGGTTGGAAACAATACCTTCCACTGGTGGAGTTCGCGTACAATAACTCCTATCAGTTTACGATTGGTATGGCCCCATTTGAGGCATTTTACGGCATACCTTTTCGTTCTCCCGCTTGTTGGATAGAGGTGGGTGACAACAAGCTACTCGGGCTAGAGGTAATTCAGGACACATATACCAGGATTGAGATGATCAGGAGTCGTATTCGGGTAGCCCCGAACAGGCATAAAATCAACACCGATGCCAAGTAATTCTTCAGGAAATTTAGTGTGGGGATCAGGTGTTGCTATGAGTATCTCCTACGAAAGGAGTAATGAGTTTCAGGAAGAAGGAAAAATTGTCTTCGAGATACGTAGGACCATTTCCCATTACCAAGAGGATCGTACCGGTGGCCTACAGACTTGGAGTGATGGAGCAATTGCACTGTATTCATGATGTGTTCCACATTTTGTCGTTGAGGCGGTACCTTCGAGATGAGTTGGCCCACACTCACATTGCGATAGAGGAGATTGATTTACACCCTAACAGTTCTTATGAGGAGAGGCCTGTGGCTATCTTAGATTGTAGCGAGAGTAGATTGAGGTCAAAGGTAGTTCAACTTGTGCGGGTTCAGTGGGAGTATCATAATATAGAAGATTCTACTTGGGAGCGAGAGGAGTATATACGCGATAAATATCTAGACTTATTTGTATAAGGTATGCTTCTCCTTTCGAGTTTCATGACGAAATTCCGCTATTAGGGGGGGAGTATTTAACACTCCGTATTTTTATGACATTAAATAATTACGATGTAAATTATTATTGCTGAATTAATTAAATTAAAATGTGAGAAATTAATTATTAATTAATTCGGATTAAAATAAATATTAACTAGCGTGCCAAGGGTTAATACTTATTGTTGAGAATTATTGAATATTACTATGTGATTTTGTAATATGGAATTATGAAATTTTATAAATTGTGGAGAGTGGGAATTACGATATTTTGGTATATTAAGTTAGGACGCCCATGTGAATCGTGTCAGGACTAATTTAATGAATTAACGAAGTAAGTTATTTTTAAGTAAATCGTAGGATCATTTCGAGTGAGCCATTGAGTCCAGAAGGGTCAGGATAGTCAGAAAAATCTACTCGGGAATTTTATTTGGACTCCGAAATAATTTTAGGCCAAACCGGCACCCCATAGGGGTATTTTTGTCTTTTGGATTTTTGGGGATTTAATATGGACGAAAATTAGAAATATAAAAGGAAGTGTACGTGGGTGAGAGCACGTCTGTCAGTTTCTAAACCTACGAGAGATAGAGAGAGAATCAGAGAGGAAGAAGGAGAGTCCATAGGTGTTCTTGGTGCAAAATTCAAATCCCACACCACAAATCCCACCAAAGCGTAGATCAGAAGACGAGGAACAATCCTATACCAATTTTATCAGCGGATCAGAACATCATAATCGAGGCAAGTGTTTATTTCTTGCTTTCTTTAGAAATATTTGTGTTCATGTTAGACTAGGTAATTATACCATTAATATGAAGATGAATATTGGTGAAAATTTGGGAGAATTAATAAAAAATTAGGACTGATTTGATAAGAGTTTGATTCCCTCATGTAGATAGGATTATGTACACGAATTTATGATAATATTCTGAATAAATCTGGGTTTTGATTTAGCGTTATGCATATAAATTTGACAGCTAGGGTTCTTGATAATTAAATTGGGGATTTTGAATTTGATTGATGATTAGTGATGATTTAATGATGTTAGTGCTAGAAATCATATATAGATATTAGGAAGATGATTGGAATTGATTAATTGGTGTTTGGGTTGAAATTTAGAGGTTTTAGAGTTGAAAATCTAGTGAAAAAGTAACTATTATTGGTGGAAAACGTAGCAGGTCTGTTTGGGGAAGGGAACTGCTCAATCTCGTTCAAACGAGATTGAGCCTGGTTCGAACGAGGCTGGTTCACGCGAAATGTCGTTCAAATGACATCACACTTGGTTCTAACGACAGGTCAAAAAAAATCCTATTTTAGCTCAATTTGAGTTACACAGTTATTTTGAGTGAGGAAAACTGTTATTTGATTAATTTAGCATGGTGAAAAATTATTGAGAAATATTCGTAGAATAATATTTTAATACTTGAAACAATGAGTTGACCTTGGAAATTTTGAGAGAGAGAATAATCAAAATAATTATATTATAAGTAGTAACGAGTGAATACTATGTATGCAAAAATATATGACCGGATCGGGTGAATACATTGATTTTAATAGGATTTGAGAATGCGTATTATATGCTTCTTATTATGTGTATAGCATACCTACGTTGTTTGCTATTAGGAGGAGGTTTTTGCGTAGTGGACAGTCTTATCCCGTGTGACCCATTGGGGGGATATTTGACTTATACCCAGGGCATATGAACTTGGTTATGTGCTATCTGAGATGTAGGATAGTTTCGAAGGCTAAATGGGAGCGTATGTTCATGACCCATTTGGTTAGGGATTATGTTCACCTCCAATATTTTTTATTTGAATTTTATGGTTCGTGAGAGATTGAACCAACAATCCTTTATGCAGTGAGCAATGCACCGTGACATGATAGCAGAGTATGCATTACGCCAAGTGGTCTTAATGTAAGGGTACAGGATTAATATATATATGTATATGAATGAGGTGACTATATATATATATATATATATATATATATATATATATATATATATATGAGAGTGTGTGTGTGTGTGTGTACCTGTGAACAATTCTACAGTGTGAAAATAGTAGAGATAGTAATGTTGATGAATAAAATAATCTTAGTTGGGTGAAAGATAAATTAGTAGAACGGTGAATATGAAATGTAGTTATCCAGGATAAAATATTTTTAATAACGTAATGTATGGGAGATATAGGATACCCTTACGAGATATAATTAGAAGTATAAGTCTATGACCTAGTTGGGAGTGTTATAGATAACTAGGTTGGAGTAGATGTACGTTAAGCGTGCACAATAGTGGAGAAGTGAGGATCTCATGTGAGAGTGTGAAACTAGCATGCACATAATACTTGCTTTATTGCAGTTTTAAATACTTGCTAAAAATAATATTTTTACAACTCGGGCTCTGACCCATATGTTGCTATTATTCTCTCTTTTGCTATATATATATATGTATTATCCTCAATTGGGTTTATTCTTCGATAATCTCTAATTTGATTTTAACCCATTATTTAATCCATCACATGAATATGAATCTTACCACCGTTAGACTTTCTCTTACTCCCCTAAGTCTTTCTCTCTAAGTTTGGTGAATGAACTATGAATCTTACCACCATTAAACCTATATAATAATCCTTAATTTTCGTGGTTACTATTCAACTCCTTTGTAAAATGACCAAAATACCCCTCCGGAGTGTCTATTCGGTTCCAATATGCCCCCAAACCCAAATCAAACCCCCAAGTAGACTTTTTTTACTATTTAAACTCTCTCGGACACTTTGGCACAGTCGCAACGACCATTTGGATGACGTAGAAATATTTGACTTTTATTTCATTTAAATTTAGTCCTGACACGACTCACACGCGCGTCCCGACTAAATTCCCGTAATTATTGTATTCATCACTCGCAACAATTTATATAAAATCGTAATCATATGTAAAGTCATAATCATATATTACTTGTTGTATTCATCGCTCACGACAATTTATATAAGATCATAATCATATGTCAAGTCATAATCATATATTAGTTTTAATCACTAAGTAATATTCACATAAATCAAATATTATTTTATTCCCGAGTAATATTTCAATTAGAATTAATTTGAAATTATCTCACAATTAATCCTAATAAATCCCATTTTAAAAATCATTAAAATCATGAGGTATTACAGTTAACTTAATTCGTCATCTTTAATTAATTCTATATAATATTCTGATACTTAAGCCTTTTTCCCCGTCTAATATTTTACTGTGCCCACTAGTATTTCCCATACAATACGGTACCAAATTTCCAGTCCCTTATTATTTATTTAGTGTCACCAACTAATCATAAAGTTCACACCTACTGAGATTAATTTACATATCACTATCTACAGTATCTAATAAAACACTTGTAGTAGAATAAGTGACACCCACACCCACACCCACCTACCCCACCCACCCCACCCACACAAACATATATATATATATATATATATATATATATATATATATATATATATATATATATATATATATATATATATATATATATATATATATACACACACACACACATCACTATGATAATATATACGTATACGGCATCCCTAGGTGGAGACCTATGATGCGGGCATACGCTGCTATCAAGTCCAGGTACAACACGTACTAAATAAGGACATCGGTTCAGATATCACCCTCGCACCTTATATCAAATCACAAAAATTGGAGGCAAACGTAGTTTCAAGTCTGTGGGTAATGCACACACCAAACATGCCCAATTTATCGTCAAAACCATGATACACTCAGATAGAATGGATGTAGGTTCTATCTTTTGGGGTACAAGTCAAAATCACCCTAATGGGCTCATCAGGATAAGACTGTCCAATGCGAGGAAACCATCCTTGATAGCAAGTAGCCTAGGTATGTTTACATATAATCAATCAGCTAATAGGTAATCACACAACGTATGTATATATATGTATATATATATACACACACATAACATCAGTATAGGTATACACTGAACCTATAGTATATGTCTCACACATACTATATTCGTTAATAATATTAACCACTAATTAATTCTCACATTATAATAATTTCGCTCCCAATTTACCTACTCGAATCGAGGTAAAACAATTCTACCCTAATCTTTCTAGAAAATCTTCTCATCCCTACTATTAAAATTTCTATTGGAAACCTCTCCATTTGAACCCCAAAAATAAATTGAGAAAACTAAACTGTCAGGTCCCTCGAACTGGTTCGGATGACCCCAAGCCGGTTCGCCCAACCCCCCGAACCGGTTTGCCCCCGATTCCGAACTAGCTCACTATACCTCGGTTGGAACCTTCTTCTTCTCCAACTCGTTTTTCCTCCATTAATGAACCTATAAGTTTTCTGGTTCTACCACAAACCTTAATACGATTATTATCAACATAATTCACCCCTAAGTCAGGTTCTAAACATCATCTAAACCTTTAAATAAAATTAATTTCAACCAAACTCCATCAAATTCTGAATTAGGTTATTATTCGGGTTTCATTCAATCATTTATAAATTCGATTCTCTAACTCTGAAATTAGACAACAATCTCTATTGGTTTATCATAGTATTTCAATTACTATAACCAAGAATTATATAGCATCACAAATTTCATATTAATCTCCACATATGATCAAATCATCAAAAACCCCCTTTTCATGTAATTCCCACCCAAAACTAATGTCAATAACACCCACTATGATATGAATCGATTATCAAAAATTTACATTGAAAGAAAATTTAACCACTTGCCTCTATTAATTCGTAGGGTCTGATCCTTTGACGTAGATGGTGATTTGACGTAGAACACTCTCAACCCTTCTTGGTTTGGCTCCCAAAGCCCCCCCACTCTGTTCCATTTTTCTTATCTGCAGTTCTAGGGTTTTCTAAATGAGTTACGACTGTTCCTAATCCTTAACTTAGGTTAAATAATGCTAATCCCATTTTTAGACAAATGGGCTAAGCCCAAATGATCCTAACACCCCCGTGTTGGCCCCACTATGCCTAAAAATGTTCTGAGACCCAATTACTACCCCCCGAGTACTCTTTTCTACCTATCTCGATCTATTCGGAATCAAACGTGACCTCTAAATCATCATTAGAGTAACTCTATATAACTTTTCTTAGTTCACTTCAAAATATGTTCCACTTGAAAATAAATATCAACCTGAATTAATTAAATCTAAATCACCGAATTAATCAAATTCTCCAAATCAAAATCAATTCTTTAAATTACACCAATTAGTTCAATTTCTATATCCTCACAAATACGAGGGTTACATATTTTTCCCCTTACAAAGTAATTTCGTACTCGAAATTAGAATAAGTCTATCACTCCATGTCTCAAATATACCCTAATTTATTTACTCCTAAGATCACTACATATATTCCTACCCCTTCTACTCACAGATTATATTAAAATTGAATCAATTACCCAGGGAGCCCATAAACCCTATAACCATGCTTCTCCGGAAAAATGCTTCCCGGTTCCACTAGCCTTACATCGTAGTATACCTTTTAACTCAAAGTTATAACTACATATATGTATAATAAATAAGGTACCAAATCTATTTCCTAGTGACCAAACATCTCCCAAGTGCCAATGTTGCGCTAAGTTTCATGCATGGAATGTCTCACAAAGAGAAATCCAAACAAGGAACCCCCTGATACACTACTACCTAATATTGTCAGTCGTTGAGATACATTAGGCCCTCAGTCCATAGCACGTTACCCCAAATCCCCGTCTCTTGACATAAAAGTATACTCATCCACTCTCATGTTACAAAATACATCTTACAATATAGTGCCCTTATAATCATTAGTTTCTCTGCGCTAAGATATTAACGAGCTATATCTCGCCGCTCGATAATAAACGTAATATACACTGAGCCATATTAGTACAATCCCTACACACTGGGATTAAATATAACAAGAGGACTATAACCTTTAGAGTCTCCTCCACGGTGTAATGTAAATGTGAGCTCACCCTCTTTCAGGTGACAGATCACTGAACAACACATCCTGCCCTAGAATAACGAATAAGATAGCCTTGCTATAACAGTCCACCATCGCTCAACCCGTAGCTAACCAATCAATACCCAGGATAACATCATACTCGAACATTATCTCTCAAAACGAGTAATTCTACTTAAATATATCCTCTCAATTACTATACCTATTTTCCTGCAGATGGGACCAAAAGGGCTCGCTACTAAATGGTAAATTATAGGCACACAATAGTAATATTATCAGTACACCCACTAAATGCGTCTTACATACGAATCTAGTGCTAATAAAATATTTTTACTCTCTCTTGTCACACAAAATATACCCCCTTCAACCTAGGATAAAACTCAACTTTCAATTGCCAATAGCACTGTCGGTTCAAATTATTCCTATACATAACACTCTCGTCCAAGCCGATCCAAAAACTTTTTCAACTACTACCCCTTCTAGACGTCCCACTCTTTTCCTCTAACTCGCTGCGAACAAGGTCGATACATGTGGTCCTACTCTCCACACATAAAACACATGTATGTGCCATCCCCTATCTCTGGTCCCACTAGCCATATCGGGGTTGTCCTTCTCTCGTACCTGGTAGTCTTTGCCTCGATTAATACCCCCATTATTCCTTTGGCTTTCTAGACTTATGGAACACATTGTTGTCCCTGGCGGTCCTAATTGAATCCATCATCAGTCGGTAGGAATTTTATTGATCTACATCATTTAAATGGATCCCCTATTGCGTATCTCTCTGTAGTGCATCACTATCACTAATTACTTTTAGTCTTACCCTTATGACTATGCTCTCCAACTCTCTTGGCTCCCTTCTTATGAAAGCATTCATATAAACATTATAAAAGTACGCTATTGACGCCAAGAGCATAAGTCGTCCAAGACTGATTTCCTATGAATACTGGCAACTCCTACTCGTGAGTCCATTACCACATTTAAGAACCTTCCTCTCCACTACCTACCTCCCCGAGTACGAAGTTCACTTAAATAAATAAATTCTTCATCACAATCAAACTCTGCTCGTCCCTCCTGTGAAAAGTCCAGAGACTTCCTTCGCATCTCCGTCTATACATCAAATGAAAGAACTTGTGGTTAAACCGCACCCAAAATTTCTTTATTAATTCCTTATTTATTTCCTTATATGTGGTGACTATCTCCTACCAAGGCAACCCCGCTCCTTCGAGCAAAATTTAAACCAAAATTTAAATCCTGAGTGCCACTGCACCTCACCATACGCAACTGCCTTTTCATTATCTCCTTCCATTGGCCTATAACACTTCCTCTCTTCCTTGAATCCTTATAGATGGCAATTTGAGAGGGCCCCGTCGAATTCCCCCTTTACCGACTAGGCTGGGTGAGTCTGAATTTGTACCACCGTTCTCCACGATAATTCTTGGGGAAACTACTGTACCCTAGTGATTATTCTATCGTCATATGCCTAAAAAATAATCATGGGGACTTCTATCGCGTTCACCATTCCCAAAATACTCAATGGCTTCTGCCTAGCCTAACCTACTGCAACTCTTCTAACAACCCTCACATGTCGTTCTATATTTTTCGGTGTATGAATCCCAACTGAACTCGTATATGGATCACATCAACTATAGTTAGTAGAAGGAGGACGTAAAAGTGTATATGAAGAGGAATGCAACAATCTGATTATAGGGATCTATATGAAAGAATGCTACGCTGAAACGCAATAAGCCGCACAATTAAATTTTAGGTGATCGGTCCTTTATTAAATTAAAATAGGCTACTCACTCGGTTCATTCTTAGCATCACTGTCGAAACCATATTAATTACTAATCATATAATAGTCAATTAAGCAAGTGTCAAATTTTATCTTTCATTAACTACATAAAATTATGCAGAAATAAATTAAACTAAACCATACACACAATCACTGTCTAAAATGATACTGAATAATAAAGGACTTGCCGAATAAACCATCGGCTACAAAATCCAAAACCAAAGTATCCAACAGCTAATAATAAATCTCATGACAAGGTAAGAACTAAATTACTCTGAATAAGTCCTGAAGGCAAACGCCCAAAATAAAATATTGAGATAAGACTCCTAATGTAGGAATGAAATGAAAGAAGCATCTACACCAACTCCTGCATGCATCCACCTATGCCGCAGCTGCGTATCCCTGGAATAGATACTCAAGTTCGGCGTCCCTATGGCTAGACACCTAAAAAGTTTTGAAAATATTTGCAGCAAGGGTTAGAACCCAAAACATTTTGAAAATATTTATCAAGTGCTTAAGTTTGCAGTAATTAAAATGCATGAATGCTCTTCATATTTAAGTTAGTATCGTACTCCCTTGAGATAATACTCACCCCCTTATAAAGTGCACACCTAATGCTTTCATCCTAACCCTCCTACTTGTACTACCCTGTCTAACTAGACTTGTTATGAACCCTTCCTGACACACTACTCTAGCCCGAGTAATTATATTTTTGATTCATAAGTCATTTATCTCGTTAACTTAATTAATCATCTTTAATTAATTCTATATAATATTCTCAGACTTAAGCCTTTTTCTCCGTCTAATATTTTACTGTGCCCACTCGTATTGCCCATACAATACTATACCAAATTTCCAATCCCTTATTATTTATTTAGTGTCACCAACTAATTATAAAGTTTTCACATACTGAAATTAATTTAGTTATCACTATCTACGATGTCTACTAAAACACCCGTAGTAGAATAAATCACACGTCTGTATATATATATATATATATATATATATATATATATATATATATATATATACACACATATATATCACTATTATAATATATGCATATACGGCATCCCTAGGTGGAGACCTTCGATGCGGGCACACTCTGCTATCACATTGTGGTACATCACGTACTAAATAAGGACATCGGTTCGGATATCACCCTCGAACCATAAATCAAATCACAGAGATTGGATACGAACATAGTTCCAAGTATATGGGTCGGGCATACACCAAACGTGCCTAATTGACTGTCAAAACCATCATACACTCAGATAGCACGTACCTAGGTTCTATGTTCTGGGGTACAAGTCAAAATCCCCCCCAATGGGCTCATCAGGATAAGACTGTCCACAGCGCGGAAACCTCCCGTGATAACATGTGGCCTAGGTATGTTTACACATAATCAATCAACCAGCAGGTAATCACACAACTTATATATAACATAAATATAGGTATACACTCAGCATGTACTATATTTCTCACATGTAGTATATTCGTCTATAATATCAACCATTATTTAATTCTCCCATTATACTAATTTCGCACCGAATTTTCCTACATTAATCAAGGTAAAACAATTCCACCCAAATCTTCCTAGAAAATCTTCTCATCCCTACAATTAAAATTTCTATTGAAAACTCCTCCATTTAAAATCCAAAAATAATCTGCAAAAATAAAATGTCAGGTCCCTCGATCTGGTTCGGCTTGACACACGAACCGGTTTGCCCCCAATTCCGAACCGGTTCACTGTACCTAGGTTCGAACCTTCTTCTTCTCCAACTCGTTTTTCCTCCATTAGTGAACCTTTAAGTTTTTTCTTTTATCCTAAACCTTAATACGATCATTCTCAACATAATTCACCCCTAAGTCAAATTTTAAACATAATCTAAACCTTTAAATACAATTGATTTCAACCAAACTCCATCAAATTCTGAATTGGGTTATTATCTAGGTTTAATTCTATCATTTATAAATTCAATTTTCTAAATCTGAAATTAGACAACAGTCTCAATTGGGTTTATCATAGAATTTTAGTTACTACAACCTAGAATTATATAACATCATAAATTTCATATTAATCTCCACATATGATCCAATCATCAAAAAACCCTTTTCATGTAATTCCCACCCAAAACTAATGTCAATAACACCCACTTTGATATGAATATATTATCACAATTTTACATTCAAAGAAGATTTAATCACTTGCATCTATAGATTCGTAGGGCCAAACCCTTTGACGTAGATGGTGATTTGATGAAGAACAACCTCAATCGTTCTTGGTTTGGCTCCTCAAAATCTAACTACTTTATCCCTCTTGTCTTCTTTGCAGCTTTAGGGCTTTCTAAACGTGTAATGGTTGCTCCTGATTTCTTAACTTTGGTTAAATAATGCTAACACCATTTTTAGACTAATGGTCCAAGGCCTTATGGCCCGAATGGCTCGGTTATGTCTAAAAAGATATCGAGACCCAATTACTACCGTAGGGTACACTTTTCTGACTATCTCGACCTATTCAGAATCAACCATTACCTAACTTCTCTTATTTCACTTCTAAATGCATCTCATGTGAAAATAAATATCAATTTGAATTAATTAAATATAAATCACTGAATTAGACAAATTCTCCAAATTAAATAGATTCTCTAAATTAAATAGATTCTCCAAGTTACCAATTTAATTTAATTTCTATATCCTCAAAAATACAAGGTTTTACACCAAATAGGTTAAGAAAATATAACCAAACCTCTTTAGCCATATTACATTCAATATGGTCATGTTGACTGATATCTTCATTGGAGTAGCAGGCCCTAGAGATAGAAACCATTCTTATACCTGCTTTTTAAATTTTTGTTTCAAAAGGAACTGAAGTATTAAGAAGTTTCCAAATGAAATTGGATAATTTCATTGGAGATTTAGATATCCAATTAATTTTCCCACTTAAAGGAATTGGTCTGGTTTTCCTACAAGCATTATGGGCAGAGTTGAATGTAAATTCACTTATATTTGAGGGCTAGCAGATTTTATTTTCCTCATTAATATAATCTTATACCCTGTCGTTAAAACTGCCAATCCTTTTCACTACTTTGGAACCATTTTTAATAGACTAACCTTTGTGATGTTTTATTCTTATAAAAGAAGCCCATAAGCCTTTATCAAACTGTTATTTCTAGTATAGTTTGAAACTAGATGCAGTAACTATATCTTCAAAAAGGAAATAAGCTTCAGACCACTTAGTCCATTGATAAGGGCTATCTTTATTAGTGCCTCCCCAATAGAATTTGCTGAATATATTATTCAGTCTTTTATGAATAATCTTAGGAAGATTAAGAACTGATAATGTATGAACTGAGATTAATAGAATGACATGCCTTATTAACATAGCTCTACCAGTTTGAGAGATTAGTTTAGATGACCAGATATTGAGCTTGTTCCTAATTTTAGAGATTAACTCAGAAAATTGGATGATTTTATTCCTACCTTTGTTATTATAACATCCTAAATATTTCACAAGAATATTTTTGCAAGATAATCCAGTGTGTAAAGCTATAGACGTTTTCCTAGATGAACTAGTTCTATCATCAACATAGAAAGAACTTTCTGAATAGTTTAATTGTCGGCCTGATGTTTTTTATAAGTTTTAAGAAGTTTGGTAATGGATTTAAGACTATAGATGCCCCATTTATGAATATTATAATATCATTTTCAAAGCCTAAGTGATAAATCAGTTGACTTTTTTGAGGATGTGAGAAAGGAATGGCCTTATTTTGGATGAATAGTTTGTCTATGTTTTTACTTAAGCTTTCAACAACAATTATAAAAAGACTAGGAGACAAGGGGTATCCTTATCTTAAACCCCTACTAGAGTTAAAGAAACCTTTTCTTTGATCATTTATATTCAAAGAGTTCCAGTTATTGGAAATAAGTCTCCAAACCATATCTATAAAGAGCTCATTAAAGCTAAATTTTCGGAGCACTTCACATAAGAATGGTCAGAAAACTTTGTCATGTGTATTTTACATGTCTAATTTGATTATGGAATTATTTTCATGAGCTTTTTCCCAATTGATTGGACCATTTCTTAGGCTAGAAGTATATTATCTTGAATTCTCATTCCTTTAACAAATCCACTTTGATTCAGAGAGATAATTGAGGGGAAAATAGTGAAAGTCTGACTCAAAATTTTGGAAATAATTTTATTATAGAAATTGCGTAGACTTATAGGCCTAAATTGAGCACAAGAGGAAGGATTAGTTTTATTAGGGTTTAGGGCTATAAATGTTGAAGTCCAACTTCTAGGTATTTCTGATCCTGCAAAGAATACATGTATTGCATTGATAAGATTAGACTTGATTATATTTTTAGTACTTGACATAGAAGTCTCCACCAAATCCATCTGGTTCAGGAGAACTTGAAGGATCAAGCCCTTTAAGGATCAAACCTTTTAATGGATGATAATATTTCTTTCTCTGATGGAAAGTCAAAGATATTTTTCTTCTGTAATGACTTTATCAACTACTTCCAAAAAATTATTATTCAGGATTTTGAAGTCATCTTTCCAAAGGCTTTGAAAATGATTTAGGAAGATTTTGTCTATTTCTTCACTTGAGTCTTCCCATTGGTCATTGCAGTTCTTCATTCTTGTAATGGATAGCCTCCCTTTAGTGATTTAACTGAAGCATGAAAAAACTTTGTATTGAAGTCTCCTTATTTTAACCCTTTTAGGTGACTCTTTTGATGCCAATAGCTTTCTTTCCTTTGCAAGGCTATATTAATATGGGCTCTAGCTTCAAACAATTCACTCCTTATAGTTTCATTAGGAGATAGTTCAAAGGCATTATCTTTAATCATAACCTTATCCTCTAAGTCATTGACTGATTGAAATATTTTTTTGAAGTTCTTCTTGTTCCACGTTCTCAATTTTGATTTCAAATGTTTGAGTTTGAGAGCAAATTTAACCGTTGGAAGATCTTGTATGTGCAAAGACCAAGCTTCTTCTATGATCTCTTTTACATTAGAGTTGATGCTCTACAAAGAGATGAATTTAAGAGGTTTAAGGCATCGATAAAAAGAACTCTTAATAGATAATAGAAGTGGACTATGATCAAAGCAAGATCTATGAAGATGAGATATAATGGAGTTGGGAAATTGTAGCAACTATTTATAGTTAACTAACCCCCTATCTAATCCACAAAAAATGGTACCATTAAATCTATTATTCATCCAAGTTAACCTAGAGCCTAAATAACCTATGTCCAATAGAGCACATGAGGATATCATATCATCAAAGTCTTTTATAGCACGAAAATCAATTTGATTACCACCTATCTTTTCTTTCTCATTGGAGACCACATTAAAGTATCCAATGATAAACTAAGATTGATTTGTTGATCAGCTGTTAGGTGCTCTATGTTAGTCCATAATTTCCTTATGTCTATAACAGTGCATTTAGCATAGACTATAGTTAAGAAAATTGAGGTACTTAAAAATTCTATGTCAATTTGTAAACACATCAGTTGATTAGAATCATAAACAACCTTTACTTGAAAATCTTTATTCCAAAAGAACCAAATATTGCTAGAATTATTGTTGATGTTATGTGAAAATTTCCATTTATTTTGATATTTAGTAATAGACTCCGCTTCAACTTTGGGTTTTAACAATGCTATAGCAGGTAAGTGATGATTTATGAGCAGTCTTTTTATTCTTTTGTTTGTAAATTTATTAGCTACTCCCTGAACATTCTAAAAAATAGATAAAGTAGAAGAATTTTGAGAATTTTGAGAATTTGACTTACCTGATGATCTTGTAAACCTTCTACAAAATGGATCATAAGGAATAGGTTTAGGGGGTTTACTTGACTTTTGAGAATTTAGTGATACCTGCTTCTTCGTTATTCTTATTCTTTGCAACTCTCATTTCTTAAAGCTTCTTCCATTTGACATCAACCCATGATGAAATTTTTTGAAGTTCTTCAATCATTAGAACCGATATGTATGTTTATTCTTTGTCTGAGTGGCAGTCTTTTTCACTTGCTGGATGTTTTTCATTAGCCGAAAGATTTGATCCTTTAGGGGAAAAGTTGTATTTATCCACTATTATAGTTTCTTCAGAAGAATAATATCCATGATGGATCTTTTTAATGTGTTCTTGATTATTTCCTGTTGACTTTTCCTTTATAGAAAGGTATGTATAACCATTTTTTAGAGAATTTGAATGATTTTCTTCTTAATTGTCCTCATTTGAATATGATGCAAAATTTGAATAATTTCAAAACGATCGTTCTGGCTTCCTTTCATAATTTCTTCCCTATTTGGTTCTTGATGTGATTCCTCAACTGGATCTTGATTAAAATTGAGGGTTTTATTTGGGTTACAACACATTCTAGAACTAATTATGCCTTTTTTGCAACTTTCTTTGGGGAATTATTGAGATTTGAGTGTTTGAACATACATTTTGATTCATGATGTCCTTTTTTTATGCAAAATTGATAAAATGATGGGATGTTTTCATAGAAATTTGTTGCCAAAATCCTTTTGAGACACATCCAATCAAAATTCTATGAATTATTTCTTAAAGAAGGTTTATGTCTACACAGACTCTTGTTATACTTGGTCTTGGGAATGAAGTTGTGGATGTATCCATTTTTAGTGGTTTCCCAATAAGTTGGGCAATAGAATATAGCGAAGATTTGGCATAAAAATGAATAGGCAACTTTGGTAAATTTATCCAAACTGGAACAATTGGAATTTCTTCATCTGCTTTAAATTCTGAAGTCCACTAAAAAGTTTGCATGCGATATTTACCAATATACAAATGATCTCTGAGCCATAATCGAATATAATCTTCCTCATAATTCACCCTTATAAGAATGTTCTTTGAGTCTAAAAGACCTATAGAGTAGGCTACTTTCAATGAGAATGTTAGGAATGTTTTTCGAATGGACTCAATTTATGGCCTGCCATGTGAGAATTTTCCCATTATGGGATTCTTAAAAGGTTCCACTAGGGATGATATGTCTTCTTCTGAAAACATTACTGCAGGTTCACCCTTGAATGTATTGGGGGTCTTTACTTCCGGTTCTTTGGATGAGTTATTCAGGAGGACACTTGTAAAGGAGTTTTTCCAAATATTTGTAGGGTCAAGTGATTTTGGTGGAGTCATTGTTTCTAGAGGAAGATCAACCATGTTAGCCATGGAAGTTATATAAACTGGTAATGCCTTAGGTCACCTGGGGGAGAAGGAGAAATTGCCCTAGGTTTTTAGAGAGTTCTCGGAGAAATATCTAGAGAGAGTATAGTTCCACAAGGATTCCTTATTAACATTGACATAAGAAATAGAAAAGGTAGTAACGACTACAGTCTCAAGGTGATAGATAGTTGGGTTTTTAGGTGTCAAGGTCATCGTCTGACATGATCCCCCAATTGAGGAGAGGTTTGACAACATGAGAGATCCTCTTGGTAGGGTCAGATGACTCAAATTCACTGTGGAGCATACAAATGTCCATCCAAATTTAGAGAGCCTTAAATATTTGTTTCTATTAGTGCTCTCAGCATTAGAGGAACTCAAATCAGACGATTTAAAGGCGGTGACTTCACCTCATGCTTGGATCTCTCGCTCCATGTGATCTTGTCCTTGAAGAATATTTTAAAACTTATTTTCATCTTTGTTTCACCTACGTCATAACATGGTTTTATAAAGTCACAATGGGAGAAATATTTGCCCTTTTTTATGAAGTGACCATTCAGATAATCTCCCAAATTACTTATTTTATTTTCAACACTCTTTTTCTAGTAAGGTTGGTGGAGAGCCGTAAGTTTTGGTGGGGATGATTAATACTCAATACCGTGCAACGGATAAGTTATATTTAGGATGATTGACTCTAGGATTATTTATTGTCTACTTCCTAGTCCCATTCTGAGCATAAAGTGCATCTTCTTAAATACTTGAATTACGCTTCCAGTTCCATGCAAGTTGTATTCGGTACTCACCCATTCTTTAAAAGTAGGTGGATCAATTTTGAAGCCTTAAAAGAACATGTCATTATTATTATGTTAGATTTTCATAATTGGGTTATTGCTTCTAACACCATTTGAATTTTCATCATTTCCTATGATAGTAATAACTTTATTATCCACAAAAAACTTGAGTTTTCAATGAAGAGAAGATGCAAATCCTCTGATACTCTAAGACCAAGGGTGGATAAGAAGCATATTGAAACATGTTATGATGTTGGTCACTTAGTATTATAGTTGAGGGAAAATTGAATCAGCCCGAATATGAGGAAAATTGACCCCATATCTTCTCGATATGTGTTATCATAAGTAGGAACGACAATGGATATAGTGATGAGATCACTACTTTTATCCCCAAGTATTAGAGAATTTGTACAGTCAGGCCAGAACCATTATTAAAAAGTACGAATGTGACTATTTTTTATAGAGCCTCGACTGAGATATTGAGAGAAAATTTATGATCAGGGTTGAACTTAGGGATTTCCTCATCAGGAAAATAGATTAGCCCCTTGGTGATTAGAGTTTTGACTATATAAATGGCCTCATCACGAGAGGCAAAAGGAAGAACTGTAGCTTGTGTGAGAAACTAGATAAGGTAATTATTGTGAAGTTGAGAGGACATGAAAAGTCTTCATTGGGTAATATTAGCTTGGTTCTTTTTCAGTTGTTTAAGAACCTTTCTTTATTCGATGGTCATTTTTGGACATTGATGTTCTTTCAACAACTATTTTCCCTTTATCTATGGGCATGTTGTCTATGGGAGGAATTGGATCTTTGTATAACCGGTCTGGCCTGGTCATTTGGCAACCTATAATGGGAAGAAGAGATAATCAGTTTCTTCATCTATCTTACGGGTGATAGAAACTTCATTGATCTCTGATAAAAGTTCTCCGAAATAAATTACCCCACAAAAGGAGGCAAGCACACTAGGAGCTTCACTGTCTGAATCATCTGAAGGTCAGAGTCATCACCCCATCTGGTGGCAATTATATGGTTGTTTTAGTAGAATTCATGACCTTCAACTACTTCAAATTATTTAAAGTATAAATATTTCCATGTCGCAAGGGAATGGTTTTAAGAATGGACCAAATATCCCTTTATCTTCATGAGAATAAGTAGATCCGGATCTTTACAAATTCTTCCCTCTTGATGCTTTCTTCCATCAGGATTTGAATAATGCTATCCAAACTGAATATTTTAGGGGGTATGAACGAGTCATGCGATTGGCGGGCCGACTTTCAGGCTTTCAGGTAAAGATTATTAATTCTTGCATATTATTCTTCTCTAAGAGTCCACTTTGGCATAAATTTCATCCCAAACTCTTTCAATTGTTCAAGGACAGAGCATAGGTTCACGCTTTATAATTTTGATTTGGTATGGGTAGCTATACAAGAGAGAATATAAACTGGTATACCGAGTGAGCATGGAATATAAAGCATGTGAGAAGGAGGGAAAAAGACGAATACACAAGTGAGGAAATATATATACGCATGTATAAAGTGATGTAGGATAAAGAAAACAAAACCCATATAGATAGAGTTTACTCCTCGAAAAACTACTCCATCGGAGTCGTTATTATGGCCATCCCGGGCCCCTACAAAATGTAATCTCCCCTGCTCCCACAGGTCATGGGCTCCAAAGGACATTAAGCGGCTGTTGTCGATGATGTGAGGTGTGTGAATGTGTAGAGATTAGAGTTTTCGATCTATTTTAATCAAAACAGACAAAATAAGTAACAATACCCAAAGAGACAACATAAAAAGACTAATAGTGCATGCAAAGCCAATCAAGATATGGGTTCGGATACTATGTAAAAGAATAGGAAGGTGTTAGGCACCCATTATACTCTTCCAGTCTCTCATGTTCTTTTAAAGTGCATGAACATGTGTATAATGTATAAGATATATCGTGTGTGAAAAGTGTAGAAAGTAAAATGTGCATAAATGTAAAAATGTGTGGGAATGTGTGAGAGATGAAATCATCGTATCCACATTATTGAAAAGATAGGAAAAAATCATTCTAAAGAGATAAGATAACGAAAAGTGTGTGTACGAAACTAAAATGTGAGCGGTATACTGAATTGTAGTGTCACTATAAAAAAGCGAGCACACGTGTCACGGGACCGCTCATAAATTATAATTGTAAAGAAACTAGCTATATTAGCAAGGTAAACTAAACATATGAGTTCAATACTTATATATATATATATATATATATATATATATATATATATATATATATATATATGAATAAAAGGTGATATGGGGTCTAACCCATAGTTAGAATTTAGAGTATATCTCTTATTTTTATGAAAAAGTGTGCGAAGTTTGGTGAAAGTGTAATTAAAGGTAAGATGACCTTAAATTGGGAACTAAGGTATAAACCCTCTTTTTTTTATTTTGGATTTATAAAAATAAGTTTGAGGCTATATGTAAGAAAAAGGGTAAGATTGACAACAAATTAAATCAAAACGAACTAAGAATATGACAAAAGTTCCAACATATGTAAAAAAGGGAATTTGTGAAAATGACGGTCCCTCTATGTGTGTCCTTTAGGTGAAAATAATTTTTCTTTCCAAAACCTTTTTCCAATTTTATCAAGCACCAAATTTTTGAACCAATTTCAATTAAGCCAATTTTATCTTCTTAACCCTAAGCATGCATCTATTGTGATTAAGCAAGATAAAGTAAATAATGCTCACAAAACACGCCAATGTATGAGGAAACCACAATTAGAAAAAATCTCGGACGACCCAAGCCAGACAATCACTATGATATGGTTTTTCAATGGAAGATTACAGTCATACTCAATGACTCGCTCCCCACAAGTCTTGATTCCTCTTTTTCTATTTAACCGCTCCTCCATAGTGCAATGCAGGAGTCCACCTATGCTAGGTCCATAACACACGAGTCCACTAGTGCCTCGGTATCCACCAACATAGCCAACAACCGTCAATCAGAAAGTGCAGAGTCCACCATAAGAAACAAGTTCTTCGAATGATGAGGAATGAACTATGGTGAAAACAAAAGATCTCTATGACATATAGTTATGTAAAACTCGATTCTTGTAAATATGGAGGATGTTTTTAGCTTTAGAAACCTTTGGTAAACTAATGCATAAATCGTATGGGTTCTGTGTAATTTTGTATATTTTACACTCCTGTTTTTCTGAGCAAAATTTGCCTTAAATAAAAAAAATTGAGGCGGTGCATCTAACAACTAAATTAGCCAATCGCTTTAAACATATGAACATATCGTTAGAACGAGACTTCCATGTATTTTGAACGACAACATGATGTCATTTGAATGATGGCTAAAGTCGTTTGAACCATCAAAACACAAGGGAAGGTTCTATAAGACTCTAAACAAGATTATCTTAGAAAAATTATTTTAAAACATTTTAAACTCAGATTTAAATAAAATAACATCCTTGAAAATATCTGTCGACTGTCCATAACCAATATGTATCCATACCCGAAAGAATCTCGAAAAACTAGGTGAAGACGTGAAACGTGCACCAAAACTACAGTATGATCTATCTTTGAAGCTTGTTCGCTACGTCTTCAACACAACGTCATGGACAAATGGGAATCATGATAAGTAAAATCTATCTTATGACTCAAAGTTGTTTTTGCCCAGAATAATGCCAATACATACAAATTGACACATTTTAGAAATTTGTCCTTACAAATCTCCCCCTTTGGCTATTTTGAGACAAAACCAAAATAGTGGAATGCCTAAGTCGGTTCGTCAAGCCGAATGACCTAAAGCCCATCCCATAAAACCCAAAAATAAAATACAGTATATGGACTATCAAATGTAGGACAACCGACGAGCATGAACTGTCTGAACGTGATGTATTCACAAAATCTCGAATTGCTAAAGAATCGCTGCACATTAAAAAAACAAATACCATGTGAAGTATGGAGGAACAAATGATATATAATCAATATGATACCAATATAAAAATACTAGAAAAAATATCCCTTTACATAACATATCTATCTCCCCCCCCCCCCCCCTGTCTCGAATATACAACAAGTGAGAACAATAAAAATATAAATGAATATCTATCATGAATATAACATTAAGCATATCTAGATAAACACAATAAACTAGCTAATAAAATATCAATATATGACAAGGCATAGCTTGCAAATAGTCACATGGAATAATCATCAATACCAAATGATGTGACTAACCAAAATCAATGCAGTGTAAGAATCAAAGCATGAATAATTAATATCAACTGCATATAAACTGTCCAAAACAATATAGAACTACCAAATCAGAATAATATCAGAATATAGAACTAGCAGGTACAAAAATAGAACGAAATCCTCAAAACCAAGACAAGTCATTCGAACGATATATAAGGTCGTTCAAATGATAAGGCGATATCGTTTGAACCGAGTAAGATTTTGTTGCTAACGAATTAAAAGAGTGGGATGCCATTTGAAAGGTCCATCTAATGACCATACCTGATGTCGACTATAGCTCATTTGAGTGGTCATTTGTTCCACCCATTTAACGATAGGGACTTGTCGTTCAAATGACAACCCAAAGTCATTCTAACGACTTTACAAACTCTCAATTCCTTCTTAAAATTTATGTAACATCTTCCCAACAAAAAAATAACCTGATAAAACCAACTGGAAGTATAAAAACAATAGCAAAACAGACTCAAAAACAAAACATGTTAATTACATGTTAACATAGTATCAATGTGCTCAAATATGGAATGGAATGAAGGTGTGTAACTAACACAAGTGAATCACAATCCAAACACAAAGATATGTTCAGGAAGCTTTAATTGACCGCTAAATATCATCATACTAAGTTTTAGCTATATGTGACAATTAAATTTAACTTAATGAACTGAAATAATATCACATTAACGATTCTATAACCTATAACGTCATGACACGACTTTTTGAACATAGGACTTGTTTGTGCAAACCCGCTGATCTTCAATTAAAACTCCCTCATAACATATATGATAATTCTTTTCTTTTTGTGTTTTTCAAAAAAATATTTTTGACCCAAAAATAAATATTCCTGTATTTTTCAAAAAGTAAATTAACCCGAAACTCTTTTTGTATTTTTCCAATAAGATTCAATAAATGAAAATATATACTACAAAGAGATAAACATGTCACAACACTAGCAAAGATATATCATGAAAAAAAACTTGCGTATGACAAACATTCTAACACAATCATCCGTAAGAAATATCATGTGTAAGCAACCGAGAGTCATGAAGTCTAATTCCTAAAGATTATCAGTCTGATTTCCTAACCCAAGTAGGTGTATAACGACGCGTGGGGGTTTTGGGAACCGAGAATAATTTATTCTTAAACTTTCTAGGAGCATTTTTAAGGTCATAACAATAACATCTAAGGTGACCCTTCCTGCCGCAATGAGTGTAAGTGTAAGCACGGCGAGGAATGTTACCTAAATATGGACCTCTCCTAATGTTCCTAGTTGGATCTCTCACATGATTGGTGTTGGCTTTGGGTATGGGAGCAATATGATCATCGAAGCCTATACCACATCTATCATCCTTCATTTGGACGGTACCTAAAATCCTATCAAACTTTTCCGACGTAGCCTCTAAATCAAACTTAACTTTACTCGAATATCTCAATCTCTCCTCAAGATCACTAATCCTAGACCCGAGCAAATGCCTATACTCCTCGAACTCTAAAATATCCTTCTTCATATTCTCCATCAAACCACGAAGACTATCTCTCTCACCCTCAACATACTCTAGTTTCTCCCGAAAAGTCCTCTCTTGAGCCCTAAGATCTTCAATCAATGCATCATTATTTTCTATGGGACATTATTTCAAATTAGCATGCAACTTAAAGCTTTCCTTCTTCACCTTCACTGTTTCCTCATAAAATTCAAGAAAGGTAACTTGCAACTCGCATTCCTCCACATCCACATCCTCACTTGCTTCACCCTCACTCGTTTGGGACTCACAAACTGTGGCCTCGGAAGTGTCATTCACATGAGTATCTTCATGAAAAGATTTATCATCGTCACTCACATGACAAACCATGAACGCTTTGTAGTTACGCTCAATGGGGGTATCCTCTCACTCTTCTAGTTCATTATCACTAAGGGTGGTGTTATATGCTATCGGTTTCTTTCCTTCCTTCTTAAGTCTAGTGGGGCACTCTGCTACCTTATGGCCATAACCCTCATAACCAAAACACCTATACGACTCATCCCTCTTATCATTCTAACTTAGATTATTAGGAACGTGATTGGCCTTGTTGTTCTTGAATTTCTCAAGACTTAAGAAACTTTTAAAACTTCTTTACTAATAAGGCTACATCTTCAAAATTAGTATCGAATTAATCATCCTCTGAAACTTTTATTTCCTCCTTCTAGGCTTTCAAAGCAATGTCCTTTTCTTTATTTGGCACTTACATGGAGGTAAACATGTCAAGCTCATAAGTTTGTAGGTTGCCTACAAGATCTTCTAGTTTTGTTGAGTCAAGTAAACCCAAAGAGTTCAAAACGGTCACCTTTGGATCAAATCTACTAGGCCAAGACCCTAAGATTTACTTTATGGCTGGATTATCGAGTGTTTTTTCTCCCAAGTTAAACGACGAGTTAACAATATGGGACAATCTAGTGTAAAACTCATCAAACGTCTCACTCTCTAACATCTTAATCGTCTCAAATTGGGTAGTGAGGTTTTGAAGTTTAGATTCTCTAACCATGCTAGTTACCTCATGAGTAAGTGCAAGGGAATCCCATACCTCTTTCGATGTCTCACACATCATATTACAATTATACTCTTTCGGTGTGACAGACGACAAAATATCATTTGAACCTTTTGAATTATATTGTGTAAGTCTGTGTTTGGCTTTGGTCCATGACTCAAAAAGTTTTAAATATGTGGCCTCACCTTCTCTCATGGCTGGTAGTGTCCACCCTTTTTCTACCGCTAACCAAATACACTCATCTATGTCCTTAAGTGGACTCTTCATTCACATCTTCCAATAAGCATAATTTGATCCATGATAAATAGGTGTTTTAAAACCTTCATAAATACCAAAATTTATACCTAAAGACACGTGAGATCACTCACACAATAAAATAGTGTTTCTAGATCTAATACCAATTTGTAAAATCGATGGTCCCTCTATGTATGTCCTTTAGGTGAAAATAATTTTTCTTTCCAAAACCTTTTTCCAATTTTATCAAGCACCAATTCTTTGAACAAATTTCAATTAAGCTAATTTTATCTTCTTAACCTTAAACATGCATTTAGTATGATTAAGCAAGATAAAGTAAAGAATGCTCACAAAACATGCCAGTGTAAAAGGTAACCACAACGGGAAAAAACCTTGGACGGTCCAAGCCTGATAATCACTATTATACGATTTTACAAAGGAAGATTACAATCTTACTCAATGACTCGATTCCCACAAGTCTTGATACCTCTTCTTACCTTCAACCTCTCCTCCACAGTGCAACACAGGGGTCCACAGGTGCCTCGATATCCACCAATATATCCAGCAGGCATCAATCTGCAAGGACGGGGTCCACGGCACGAAACAGGTTCTTCGAATGATGAAGAATGAACTATCGTATTAACACAAGATCTTTATGACATATGGTTATGTAAAAATCAGATCTTATAAACACAATGCATGTTTTTATCTTTGGAAACCTTTAGTAAACTAATGCAGAAAATGTATGGGTTCTATGTAATTATGTACAGTCTGCACTCCTATTTTTCTGAGAAAAAATTGCCTTAAATAAAAAACTTTAAGGCGACGCATCATTAGAACGAAATCACCTAGTCTCTTGAATCAGATGAACATCTCATTAGAATGATACTTTTGTGTCATTTGAACGATAGCATGATGTCATTTGAAAGACTGCTAAAGTCGTTTGAACCATTAAAACACAAGGGAAGGTTCCATACGACTCTAAACAAGATTTATCTCAGAAAAAATCATTTGAAAAACATTTTAAACTCGGATTTAAATAAAATAACATCCTTAGAAAATCATTTTTGAGTATTTATAACCAATATGTATCCATACTTGAGAGAATGTCAAAAAACCAACTAAATACGTGAAACGTGCATTAAAAATACGGCATGATCTATCTTTGAAGCTTGGCCACTATGTCTTCAACACGACGTTATAGACTAAATAGGAATCGTGACAAGTAAAATATATCCTATGACACAAAGTGTTTTTTCCAGAATAATGCCAATACATACAAATTTACACTATTTGGAAATTTGTCCTTATAGAATTAATAGGCAAAAATGGAATGAAAAAGGTTTAGATCATCAAAGATCATTGAATTATAATTTTTGGGACTTTTGTAGATTGATTTTTTAGGGTAGTAAATGGTGGTGGAGTGGTGGATAAAGGTGTAGTAAGGTAATGTTAGAAGGATATAGTGAAAGGGATGTGTTTAATTTGAGGAAAGCTGCCACATTGATTTTAAGGTTTCAGGTCCCTCTCAATGAGGTCATGGTTACCTGAAATTGAAAACCCCTAAAGGATACAAATGACCAAGCTATCCTCAAGGGTATGTCGATTGTTATACCCCCTGTTCTACCTACCGAAGGGGTGTCAAGACTTGGTGGCTAAGGAAACTCCCACCTGCCTGCATGCAGGTGAGGTGTCATGCCGATAGGCAAACATAAATGATTTTTTGGCCATAAAATTTGGACCGTAGGTCCAATTCACGTACAGATGGGACCATTATAAGAGGATTCATATATTTACAGAAGTGTGATGAGATAATACTAGGTTTTAAAGTCAACTAAAATCAAATAGAGCTTATAATGTGCAATTATTCTCTAGTTATGGTATATAAAAGGATAGGGGGTCCAGGACTTAAAAGGACTTTGTTGGGACCCTACGGAGGAGTGTGGGGGGTGCTACAATGGGGATGTTTACAGTATCAAATACGTTAAGCTTAAGATTAAGAAATAAATAAGATGATGGTGAAAAATTATTAGCGGTAAATTGAATTTCATTAAGCGGGTATTATATGCTTTATGCGGGAAATCATACTATGTGTTATCCAACTTTGCAAACAAGGCCTCATAACCTACGAGACCTAAGACCATGCTCTGATACCATGTGTCACACCCCGCCTAATTCTGGCGTCGGCTACCACCAAAACTAAGCCGGGCGTGAACTAAATAAATACCATTCTTAGCATGAGACAGATATGAGACATAAATAAATCAGTCCATAAGATAAATAATTGGTCAATCTCAAATGATCACAAATAACTAAGCGATAAAAGATCCATCACATGCTAACTCCAAAAAATCCAATCTCCAATAATGATTAAATAAAATCTGAAATAATCCCAAAATAAATCCTCTAAACAACTTTGGAACCGAATGGCCCAATAAAACTCAAATGAAGTCTCATAATACGACTGGAAAATAAAGTCTAACTAAACTATGCAATAAAGTAAATAACTCCAGCTGCACCTCCAATGATAACTCCGATAAACTTATACAGCTTCTCCAAATTCTAATCCTGAAAAAGATTAGTCAACGTATGGGTCAGAGCCAAAGCCCCGAGCAAGAATACACACTACTCCCCTCAAATAGGATCCTTGAATCCAGACAGTAGCATTATACGCAATAAATATCACAATAGAATATTTTAAACTAAATGGGATAATTAAACGCGATAAATATAAATCACTAACTACCCGCAGAAATCCCCATTTATAAAGGCACACCAATATGATTTTAAATTCCCAAGTCCCGCGGAGTTAATCCTTTATTAATTAACCCAAATTATCAAATTTCTCAATTATTTATGTTCTTACTTCCATAATTATTAGGTATGGCGGTCCTCCCGCCTCGGGTGATAATTCACCAAAATTCATTATGGCGGTCCTCCCGCCTCGGGTGATTTCTCCACCAAAATACACATCCCCTTGTCAAAACGCCGGCTGGCCCGTTTAAACTGTCGGCCCTCGCTGATTGACAAGGTTCCACACACGACACGACATAAAACGCCGGCTGGCCCGTTTAAACTGTCGGCCCTCGCTGATTATGTCGCCAATATATTTTAATACCCGTCTTATTATCTTAAGTATTAGTTCTCAATTTCTCAATTCACAATTTATAATCACCCCACCCTTTTAATCGATGTGAGATCCTCAAAATACCCCTTAGTCCCATACCTAAGGGTCCCCAAATTATCAATACGTCCTATCCTATGTATAGGAGGATTTTCTAACATAAAACTTAACTTAGTCTCGTACTTAGACTACCGTAACGACGATAAAGTATCAAAAATCAGTCCACCCCAAAGATGATAAAAACGCGATAATCTACCCTCACTAGTCCCATACCTAGAAGGCGTAAATCATCAAAAGACATACCCACTAGTCCCATACCTAGAAGGCATTCTAAAATATAGGGAGAGCAATAATACCCAACAACCCGTCGTCACAAAGGCAACATCATAATACCAACAAGTCACACAAACAAGCATAATTAATCAATATATAAAACTCCAATTCAATTAAATCTTTAATTTAATTATCACAACGTCAACAATACCCAAATAATCTCATTTAATTATTTTAAATTAAATATACCAAGTTTTCATCATATATTCATCAAAACAAAATTTTATTATATCTACATGTATTACATGAGTTATACGCACCCAAAAATCATTTATTTTAAAGCTAGGGTTTTTCTACATGCACCCTACACCAATAAAATCCAAAATCACTCATCAATCCTACGTACCCAAGGGTTATGAATATTATTTAGATTTAAAAGATTTAATAAAAACAGCCCCATAATTAGTGTTCACTTTTTCTAATTAAGTTACTAATTATTTTTAAGAAAACATGTAATTAAGTGTTTAGGCGACACTTAAAACGCATAATACTAAAGGAAAAGAATAGAGTATTCTTGCCTGAATAAAAGTTGGTTTAGAAATATGATCTTGAATGTGTATTCCTCTCAAAAATTTGACAAAGATTCGTTCTTGACGCGTCTTGAGAAAATCCGGTTAATCTTGACAAAACTTGAGTTGAAAGTTATGTAGAATGGGGCTAGGGTTTTGTGGTTGAAGAAGATGAAGAAGATGAGAGGATTCTGATTTTTGAGAAGGCTAAAATGTGTTTTAAAAGATCTAAACTCGTCACTTTATGTTTATATACAAAAAAGAATTAGAGTCCTAATCAAATACAAATACTTGAAAAAATCATTACGGACGATCGGACCGTTAGAATCGCTTGAAATTTTAGTATGTTGTAGCGAACAGCGAGACAGGACTGCTGACAAAAATTCAGCTTGATCGGACGGTCGGATTTCTAAAAATATTATTTTTACAAGAAAGTTTTCTGTTTTGAGGACTCTTAGAGAGTTTTATATTTTGAGGACTCTTCTAAATAATAAAAGTTCAATTAAAACTCCATTTTAATTCTGATTCCAATTCCGTTTGAAAATTCATTTTTCAAATATAAAAACCAACACTTTAAATTATAAAATTTATAAAATCCAAAATTTCATTTTTCTTCGATTTCCAAAATTAATTTAAAAAATTCCCATTTAAAAAATCCGGGTTGTTACAGAAATATAATTCACATTTTCATGAAGGGGTGGGGAAATATCATCTCCTAAAATACCCACACACATAGCTTGCTTTGGGTGGACCATATACTTGAAGATCTAATGCTACTGCAAATATAATAAAGGATTTGTAGAACAAAGAAGAGATAAAACATCATAATCTTCACCAAATATTTCCCTTGCATCGAATTAGCTACAAGTTTTGCAAAGGTGTCATGATTTGAACTTTAGATATATTCTTTAAATCTAGTTATTTTTGTTAACTTTCAAAAACATAATTAAACAATTTTTTTTGGTAGAAAAGTTTTTTATAATATCAATCCCCATCAACCACTTGCTAAATCATCTTGCCACATCAAGGGGCTAGAAATTACAATGGGTTTTAGAGGTAGCAAAACTGAAAAATTGGCGTTTCAATTTCCTATCTCAAATCAACTATTTTATAGACTTTTTAGACCCAGAAGAGTAGAGATTTAAGAATATGACCATGTTTAGTTGTGGAGAAATAACTTTATTTTCTAGACTTTTTATAAAAAATAAAAAATGTACCAACATTATTTTCTAATTTGAAATTTTAATTAATAACTTTTAATAATCGAATTCCTAAAAAAAATTAAGAAACACAATAAAAGTTATTTATGATATTTTTCTCTTACAATTTACTCTTGAATTTACTTTCGCCTCACATACATCACCATCACCATCACCACACACAACCGAACTTGTCTTACATGTATCTCTTCAATAAAATAACTGAGAGTGAAAAACGAGTGTTTTGTTTTACTTAAATACTTTTATAATTGACCCGTTAAGACTTTAGTACCTTATGGTAATTGATTTGGGGTTTGGTACGTATCTTATTTAGGATTATTGTAAAAAAATATTTAAAGAAGTTGAAAAATAAAAAAAACACAATAATGAAAGAAAGCCCCGAAAAATAGGAAAAAACAGCAAAGTAAAAAGGAAAATAGAAAAATAACAAAAAATTGAAAACAAAAAGAAGAACATCTTCCCCTCCCCCCAAACCAACCCCACCATCACCCTCACCCTCACCAACCACTAACATCATCATCAACCAGGTACAATTATCGTCGGTGACCAAATTTACATGCACACAACTCGATAATGGGTTGTATGTGTTGCGAATGTGGGATTTGAATATTCCAATTAACAATGGATGTGGTTAGGAATAGTGGAACTTACTTTTAGGTAGGTTTGGTAATAAAAGAGTCTATTTATTAAAGAGTCGATGGTGTGTGACGGAGCAGTTTCATACCCCATTTCAGTGTTTTTTGTTATCATTTTTTCTTAGTTTTACTTCTAAATTTTTTGCCTTTTCTCCATTTTGAGGATTTCCCTTTGATATTTTATTTTAGTTTTTTCCTAATTTTTAATTTTTTTTTAACAGGTCACTTATGAAGGTGCCATAAAGGATATCCCTCGATAGCTATCAAAAGTTGCAACTTATGAAAAAAAATAAGGAATGTTTGATACAAAGGTGGACAAATGACTTGAGTAACCATTTTTTTCTTGGCAATTTTTTTTCATATCGAAATTTGTCTTAACAAATCCTATAATTCTTTTAGGTGTGGCTGTTTCATAATATAAATTTTTTAGGGGGTGGCAAATCATTTTTTTACCATTTTTTAGAGACTACGATAAAAGAAAAAAATGTTTTGAATGTGTTTTATATGGTGAAGGACTTAAAAGAGTGGTTTGATATTAAAAAAATCGATTTAAAAAATATGATGAAAAAAATTAAATGAAAAAAAATGTGCATTATAAAATCAGATAAAAAATGATATAACAATAATTTTGATATCAAGAACTGTACGAAATAAAGAAAAATATGATATGAAAAAATGTGATATAAAAAAATTATGATGAAAAAACTGATATAAATAATCGATATAAAGAAGAATATGATAATAAACTCATATGATATAAAAATAATTCGAATATAAAAAAATATGATATAAGGAAAAGTATTATTTTAGTAAAGTTTGATAAAAATAACTAATGTAAAAAACTTTAGAATAAAAAAATCTTATATGAAAGCAAACCATTGATTTTAACAAAAAAATAAGTGGGCAAATCTTGGGTGACGATTTTCTTTGGGTATACCCAAAGCAGTAATTTTCATAAAAAGATGGAAAATCTTGGTTATGATACAAAGATTAAATTGGAAAAAGCCTACTACAATGTGTTTGAAGACATGGTACATTTAACACATCCTAGAAAGTACAAATTCCAATATGAAATATTTAATTTTGTGGGGTGCATTATCAAAGAAAGGAAGAGTTTTTTATTAAAAAAATGCACTTTAAATTTATATTTACAAAAATAGTTCACTTTGAAACGTAATTATAAAACTATTACATTTTTTATATTCACACTTGTAAGGACAAATTTTTGAATCGAGTCAGTCTGTAAATATTGGCTTTCTTCCGTGTTTGGACAAAACAAGTTTGAGCCATAGGTTAGGACTTATGTTGTGTGTCCTTCAAACCTATGATGTGTGATTAAAGGCTATGCGGTAAAGATAAAGCTACATCAAGATTACATTAGATTGCGTATCAAGTTTTCATCTTCAACATCCGAGGAATCTCACCGAACCTATGAATGCATAATAGTGTTTGATCCACGGATACATTTTAGGTGTTGTTTTACAAAATTGTTTAGGTCCTTTTCGTAAAATATTTTTTGAAAGAAGAATTATTTTTTTTTTATTTTGGTTCGTTCTAATGAGAATTTACTGTCCGTTAGAATGAGATGTAATATTTGTTAGAACGACCTTTTAGCGAACATCAAACGGGGTACCTCAATTAATCAAAGGTATATTCGTTCGAAGCTCATTCGTAAGTGCAAATGAGATCACGTGTTCGTTCAAACAAGGATTCAGTTTGTTCGAAGAAGATAAAATTTTCAATAGAATGAACCAAAATAATATAGTGCGAAAAATAAATGAACTACAAATTGAAATCCGCTCCGAGTGCTTCACGCTCCCAAGAATGGCAACGGTGCCATTTGATAAAAAGAATTTTCGTGTGTAGGTTTCCCCGGTAACGGCGCCATTTGATAGAGATAACTTTTCATTATACCTTTTTTATATCCCCGACAACGGCGCCATTTGATGAGATGCTTTTTGGTGTGTTTGTCGTTGTTGTAAAAGATCTTCAATCAAAAATCTTCACAAACCTATCAAAATAGAACAAAACTAGAATATAACGATAAGTGAGGTATCAATCCACATCAAATGGGTAAGCTAGAGATAAACTCAATTGTAATTTAATTTTTATTTTCTTTTAGGAATTTTTCTTTTCTATTTTTTTTTAGCTTTTCAAATATTAAAACAATTTTGTGAGGTGAGGTGTGAAATAACACTAAACTAAATGAAAGACCAAATGACAAACTAAAAAGTGACTAAAATGAAAAATAAAGCCTAACACAAAAATAAGAGATAAAAGAGGTAAATAAATATGAGAACAATCAAGGAGTGGGTCTACACCACAAATTTTAGCTATTCTAACTAATTAATTTAATTAATTGAATTCTCCCAAATTAATATCAAAATTACAAATCAACTTTCGTTGCAAATGTAATTATAATAGAAATCTTTTAGAAAATTAAGTTTAACCCCCCACAACTCTAGAAAATAAATCTACACTCCTTTTAATTAATCACCCGCTAGGATCGATTCATCAAAATTTATATGTACATCTTAGAAAATAAAAGTAGAGTTGAAATTCAAGTAATAATGCCCCACTTAAGAAACCCATATCTTTAGTTCGAATCTAAAATGGGTATTATAACTAGAATTTCGATTTTCTCTCGAAAATCATTTACCCTCTCTCGAGGCGTAAATTTAAGGGTGAGGGATCAAAATTAATATTCAAAGGGAATTTTCAAGTAATCAAACTAATTAAATTAAAATAATATCAAATAAGGGTTCACCCCACCCCTTGAAAGGGGATTCAGCCTAACATGGTATGGAATTTGATAAATTAATAATCAAAGGCATATAAAATAAAGTAGAAGAGAAGAACAGTCAAACCAAATCTCTTCAAGTGAAATTGGATTTCAATCCTTGAATTTACAATTTACATCCCTCCAATTTGTGTGATCAAACCAAAATTACATCAACAATTACACTAAAAAATGTATTCTCACTAATTTATTTTTCTCACTAATCTAAAAAAATTAAAATAAAATAAATTATAACCTAAAAAAACTAAACTAAAAAATGGTGTTTCTCTCTCTAAAATTGATATGATAAAATTCCCTTGATAATGGGGTTGATGTCTTCTATTTATACATGGAAAACATGGAGCTAGGGGCCAATTTAGGTAATTGGAAGTGCACATGTGCATGGCAAAGGTGTGAGTTAAGGAAGGTATATGGGTGAGGGAATTGGGTGGTAAAATCTGATATGGTTATGGGGTATTTTGGATAATGGGGTAAAAAGAGGTATTTTGGGTATATGGGTTAAAATGGTTTAAATGGGTTAAACACATGTGGGGATTTATTTTTTTGGTTTGGCTTTGGTTGGTTTGGAATTGTTTTGGCAGGAGGTTTTAAAATCTTGCAAGAGATGGGAGGGGAGAAATGGGTTTGGCATTGTTGAAATGGGTATCGGTCTTTGGGTTTGTGTTCGGAAAAAGACGGGTTGTGGAGTTAGGCAAGGGGCGATCGCGGTTTTCGTTCTAGCCGTGGCCATGGCAGTTGGTTCGGTACGCCGACGGGGGGCGTTGCTGGGAAGTGGTTCTGCTACGGATTTGGTTGGGGGTTGAATTGGTTACAGGCCGGAGAGGTAGGGATGGAGGTTGCCGACAGGTTAGGGATGGCTCGCTAGTGGGTTAGGGCGCCGTGTTTAAGGTGGTGTCGTCGGAGGGGTGAGGTGATGGGATCGGTTTCGGCGATTGGGGTTGAGCTCGGTGGATTTGGAGTGTTCACAGGGGCTATGGAAGTAGTTTGAGAGTTGGGGAGTGGTATAGCAGCAGGTATAAAGGTTTTGGTTGTGGGAGGTGAGAGAGTAGATGGGTTTAATGGTGGTGTGGTTATGGAGGTTGTGGGTTATGGTAAGAGGAGAGAGAAAGTGTTTGAGGTTGAAGATGACTTAGATGGGGTTAGTTTGTAGGTGGGTGTATGGGAATGTGGGTAAGGGTGAGGGTGAGTAAATGTGTTTGGGTGTATATATGGCATAAGGTATTTAGGGTGTGAAGGGTTGTGTGTGTGTTTAATTCATGACCCCTAAAAAAATATCTAACTAAAACTAATAGAACTAAAAATTAAATCCTAAAAATAAAAATAAAAATAAAAACTCAAGTCCTAAAAAATAAACTAATAAAAGTAAAAAAAAAAATCCTAAAAATTAAAAATTAAAACTAAAGACCTACAAAAATGTAAATCCAAATAAAACTAAAAAAATAAATGAATTCCTAAAAAAAACACTAATCCTAATAAAATAAAATAAAATAAAAACTAAAAACTAAAAATCAAAATAAAACAACATTAAATAAAAAGAAATAAAAAATAAATCCTAAAAATAAAAACGATTCAAACTCAAAATAAAAAAATAAAAAAAAATACGAAAGGGAACAAATCAAACACACATGGCTCGGAACAGAGTTTAGGCTAGGTTAGGGTTACGGGATAAGGTATTTAACTCCATTCAACGCGCATTTGCCTCGATATATAGCTTTTGACACCGCAAATGGACGTTTGACCTACAAGATAAACATTTAAGCACATAAGACCCATTTTGCCGAGAATTAGCAACTAAAAATCATCTATTCGGGATATTATTTAAACACTTTTGGGTGCTTATCAAACATAAAACGGGGCAATTCAAGTAATCAAAGGTATATGCGTTCGAAGCTCATTCCAAGTAAATCATGTGTTCGTTCGAACAAGGATTAAGTTTGTTCGAAGAAGATAAAATTTTCGATAGAATAAACCCTATGTTTTCGTTCGAATGAGTTGTCACAAAAAATGTGTGGCCTTAAAATTCGTGTTTTCTATAAATACTCAGATATGGCATCAATTTTCTTAAAGAGTTTTTATAAAAATGATTTTTTAAGGTGTATCTTATCCCTCTAAATTCCTAGTTTTCACCCAAGTTTAAGATCCAAGAATCCGACATCTATATGACTGTTTGAGATCTCTTTTGTATTTCATCATATCTATTTTCTCTTCATACTGTGAGCGTCGAGCGATGGAGACCGTGTTTTTTTAGTAACGGATGGACTGGTCATGAGATAACTAAGGTTGAAGGGATATCGAGACGTGGGAATGCACCTATATTGTGTAGCTATTGGAAGGCGTCCAATAGTTGCTGTAGAGAACATTACAAGGAACAAGGAAGCACATCAAGTCTTAAAGGATTTGAGTCTATGAGTAAGTCTAAGTTCTTGTAAATTGCCTATATCGTAGTGAACTTACGTGGCTGGGTCGTCCAAGATTTTTCCCTTTGTAATTTTTCTCATACATTGTCGTGTTATGGATTGCTTATTTTATTCTTGCTTATTCTCACCTAGATAGAAATTGGAAAAATTGTTTAATACAACATTCATGGTTTAAAAAGATGCAAATTTTATTAAAATTATGAAAAATTAAAAATTGGTGTTCGTGTCTACAAACCTTAAGGGCACATTGCTTTCTCAAATCGATATCAGAGCAGGTTACACTAGCTTACTATGTTAAATTCTTATTTTGTTCTTATTTAGGGTTTAGATGCATTTTAACTATGAGGGTAGTTCCATTGGATGGCCTCCATTATTTAATGGGACAAACTATCCCTATTGGAAAGCTCGGATGCGAGTTTCGCAAAAGTAATAAATGAGACGTTTAGAACACGTTTGAGTTTAGCTTGTGTTCTCCCACTAAAGGTGGTTCTCTTAAGGCATATACATTTTGGACAACATCTTAAATGAATGCCTCAACTTTTAATTCCAGTGGTGTGAACTCTATTTTCTGTGTTTTGACCGCTAAAGAGTTTATACGCATTATGACTTGCGAGAGTACTGAGGCTTCTTGTGATATTTTATGATCCACACATAAGCGAACTGACTGTTGGGGTTTTCAAGTTAGAAAATATGATGACTAGTTTTGAAATGATTAAGATGTTAGAGAATGAGTCTTTTTATTATTTATATACTAAGTTATTAGATATTTTCAACTTCTCTTCTAATTGAGGTGAGTTGATCCCCGAGTCTAGAGTTATGCGAAAAATCTTAAGGTCGCTACCTTAAAGATTTAACGTCAAAGTCACAGTCTTAGATTCCCTAAGTTGTTTCGGCACTATGATAGTCCAATAACTTGTAGGTGACCTTCAAACCTATGATATGGATATGTGTCCTCCAAAGAAAATTGAAAAGAAGGGCATTTCTTTGAAAGCCTGAAAAGAGGACGTGTCGGATTCCTATAGTGATGGTGAGATTGGTGTTGAAGAGATAGATAGGTTTTCTAGGAAGTTCAAGAAGTTTATTAATCTTGTATATGGGAAGAAATTTGAGAATATTTTAGAAAATAAACCCAAGAACTTTTTCGATCGTGATACGAAGAATAAGGATGGTCCTAAGAAGGTGGATGACTGGTGTGACAACCCGTATATGATTATGATAAATTATATTTAAATCATAATTATCCTATGTGATATGAATAATGTGTTATTAGTATATCTAATGTTAAGTGATTATGGTTAGTATAATTCTACTTTCATAAATCATGAATTGTCGAATTATTTACGAACACAAGATTTGGCTATTTTCGATAGAAATGTTCCTGTTTAAGACTAGTTTTGACCCTTGTAAAATTAAAATTTACTTGAGGTGAAAAATACATAGTTGTAGATATGTGAGTTAGGGTTGTAACACAACAAACGGTGAATCAAACGGATGTTCGAGTAAGAAGTTATGTCGAAATTACGAGAAGGGGCGAATCTGTCAATTCCCTTAAGTGGTAAATTGTCTTTTATTAAACCAAATGTTTTAATTTGATTGGATGGATTGGGAGGCAGCCTTGGCCGACTTAAAACTCTCCCTTAACCTTATTTCTTCAGAAAATAAGCCCCTAGGTTCAGTTTGAGGTGATATTAGCTTGAGGAAAGAGAGGTAGAAGTTAAGGAAGAAAGGGTTATAAGGAAAATCTAGGAAAACAATTCCAAGAAAATCCTTAAGGTGTTTCCAAGGTAATAATATGTGTTAATATTGTTTTAATCTTCTATTATACTTATTTCAAAGTATATAAATCATGAATTATTGATCCAAATTCCATCCTCCTTTGTGATAATATGTATTGGTTCATATGTGAGATAAGTGGTGTTATAGGTCATATTGCTTTGTATTGAAACCCTTTGTATTCAAACTTGCATATCTCTTTGTGTGCTTATTGGAATTCCGAAATTCCAATTGGAATTGAAAATAGACTTATATATTCATATCATATCCGAAAATCAGAATTTAACTCCTTATGGTTAGGTCTTAGGGATGGTTTCAAGTTGGTATATAGTTGTTGTTTGAATATTTCATTTCGGTATGCCCTGAGTTTGGTCAAGCTTTTGAGATAGAAAATGAAGTCCAAATATTATGAAACTTTAATTATGTACTATTAAGTATGTCTACTGAAAGTGTGTCGAAAATCATGGAAATTTATATTGTAGAAAAATTATGAAAATTCTTGGAAGTCAAAGGAACAATAGAGCAGTTTGTAGGACAGATTTCTTGTGTTGTAAAGAAATGGCCATAACTTGCCCTAGGAAGCTTGAAAAATTACACCGTCACTTGTAAAGGAAAGTATATTCAGATGTGTTTCCAGATTGATAAGCTTGAACACCTGTATGTGTACTATTTATGAATATGGGATGGTTAAGTATGGAGGACAATGATTTGACGCCATATTGGATACCCCATGAAAGAATGTTTGTATCTACTCCTTCCCAAGGGTATTTGGAGTACATGTTCATGTGTATATATATTCAAAAGTATACTTTTATGTTTACTTGAGTTTAGTTATAAATTCCTTACGAGGTAGTTTCTAGGGTTAAATGTTCATGACCTTATAAACATATATACCATCGTTTCGTCTTTACATATGTTTCATGGAATATGACTTGAGTAGAATCATATTGTGGTTGTGTACTTATTTAAAGTTACATAATTATATTAAGATAATACTTATGATTGAGTTTCAATACTGATTTAGTTGGATTAACAGGTATAAGGTCAAATCAACCAAGTTCAGCTCCACCCGAGGGAAACGTGAATACATAGTTGACAACACAAGGTGAGTGTACTTACTGAGTTAATTTTGGATATGACATATATATAGCATATGTTGAGATGATATGGCTTCTTTAAAAGTCATGAGATGTTTATATGTTATGGCTTATTTAAAAGCCAAGACATGTTGAGATGTTATGGCTTATTTAAAAGCCAAGAGATGTTGAGATGTTATGGCTTTATAAAAGTCAGGATATGTTGAGTTGCTATGCAATTCAGGAGATGTTAGGTTTTTAAAACCTATGGATATTATCATTGCCTACGGGTAGGATATGTGGGGTTTATTAACTCCGGATATGTATATGGACTAATTTGGCACAGAGATGTATATATTGTTATGTTGATATGTTAATATAGTACTTTTACTATAGATAGTTGTAGTGCATTCACTGAGTTTTTAAACTCATGGTTTTATATGTTTACATTTTCAGGTTTTCCAACCGCCACTTCCAGGTCTAGGAGGTTGAGTAGATTGAAGTAGGGTCTTGTTAGTTTGTTTTATAAACTGCACTAAATTATGTCTCCTTAAAACGATTGGATTTTTTAATATTCCGCATTTTAATCTTGAAGTTGTTTAAATATGTATTTCCTAAATAATAATTAAATTATAATTGCGGTTTGTTAACTATCTAGTTAATTATATCCTAATGGGGTTAGGGGGTGACAACTTGGTATCAGAGCTTTAGGTTTTTATATTCTGGGGTTAGAGAGTCTAGATATGGCAGTGGCAGAAATAGCGTTGTGTGGGTCTTTTATATTAATTTGTGAGAAATACTAACCATTATGTTAGAAATAAATATTGTATTCTTGTTTATATAATTGTGGTTTATGACAAATAGTAAGCTATGGAAGGAGCAAATGTTCATGAGAGGGTGGATGAGGAGTCCTCAAATACAGTAAACCAGCAAAATCTAAATAACGTAAAGGGGGCTCCTGAACAACTTACAGATATGCAGAAGATGGCTCGTGCCATGACTTTAATGGCAGAACAACAAAATATGTTTATGATGCAAATAGCAGAACAACAAGCCAAGTACTTGGAGGAGAAGACTTTGGCAAGAAGAGAAAGGGAAATACAACGAGAGGAGAAGAATACTCTGTACGAGAAGTTTATCAAATTGAACCCTCCAGCATTCTCAGGTTCTGTAGATCCTTTAGAAGTTGAGGCTTGGGTTAGAGACACAGAAACTATCTTTGGGGTGATGAATGTACCTGGCGCGCAGAAGGTGATTTTGGCTACTTTCATGTTAAAGGGAGAAGCTAAATATTGGTGGGAGTCTGCCAAACATTTATTGCTTACTCCGGAGGGAGGTGAGGTAATTACTTGGGATTCCTTTATTAAAGTCCTATATGAAAAGTATTTTCCTCGCATGTACCGAAAGAAAAAGGAGAGAGAATTTTTATCATTGACTCAGGGGAATATGTCGGTCAGGGGGTATGAAACTAAATTCACATCTTTGTCTCAATTTTCATTACATTTCTTACGCGATGAGGAGGATATATGCACCAGATTTCAGGATGGGTTGAATTTGGTTATCAAGTCTAGACTCACTGCACTTGAGATGGTAGATTATTCTTCCTTAGTTAACAAAGCTATGATGGTTAAAGGAGATGTTAATGATGCAATAAAGAATAGGGAACAAAGGGGAAAGAGGAGTAGATTTGATTCATCTCAGCAAAAGGAAGGCAATGTAGAATACTCGAAACAAGGGAGTCAAAGATTTCAGCGCGGTAGAGGTACTGGAAATTATGTTCAGAGTAGGACACCAAGTAGTTTTAGGGGTGCAGGATCGATGGTCTAACAGAATAGACATCAGGAAAATGACAATAGGCAGTCCAAGCCTGTTACATGCTATTTTTGCAAAGATGAGGGCCATATTAGTCCAGATTGTCCCAAGTTAAAGGGGGTAGAGTGTTATCACTGCCATCAAATTGGTCATACCAAAAAGAACTGTCCTATGCTAGTGGGAGGGATTCAATCAGCTACTACTAGTCGAGGCTCATCACCTGGAGGCACGGGGAGAGGAGGAGGTAGAGGACAGGCTAGTGGATCCAGGGCTCCGGGAAGGATATTTGCTATGACTTTACAGGATGCTCAGGCTACTCCAGAGGTGGTGACAGGTACCTTTTCTGTCATAAACAAACATGCTTACGTGCTTATTGATCCAGGTTCTACTCATTCATTTGTAGCATTGTCATTTACCATGCATTTGGATAGACCATGTTCTTATCTAGATTGTGGTTTATATATTTCTACACCTATGGGGGATGTGATGCTAGTGGAGCTTGTGTATAAAAATTATGTATTGTATATGGGGGAGAGGGAGTGGACCATTGATTTAATTCCCCTAGATATTCGAGATTTTGATATTATCTTGGGTATGGACTGGCTATCTTCCTACCATGCATCAATTGACTGTTTTCGTAAGGAGGTTACATTTAATATGCCGGGGGAGAAAGAATTCAAATTTACTGGGGAAAGAAATGTGGTTCCGAACTGTCTTATTTCAGCCCTTCGGGCGAGGAAATTGTTAAATAAGTGTTGTCAAGGATTTTTAGCATATATTGTGGATACAAACAGGGAATTGCAAAAATTAGAAGATATCCCAGTCGTTAAGGATTTTACAGATGTGTTCCCAGATGAATTACAAGGATTGCCACCTAGCAGAGAGGTAGAGTTTGCTATTGATTTAGTGCCTGGTACAGCTCCAGTTTCTATTTCTCCATATATAATGGCACCTGTGGAACTAAAGGAGTTAAAGGTTCAACTGCAAGATTTGTTAGATAGAGGTTTTATTCTACCCAGTGTATCACCATAGGTCACTCCAGTATTATTTGTGAAGAAGAAAGATGGCACCATGCGACTCTGCATTGATTATCGACAGTTGAACAAGGTGACTATTCGAAATAAATGTTATTTGCCTCGTATTGATGATTTTTTTGATCAATTACAGGGTGCTAAAGTGTTTTCAAAAATTGATTTGAGATCAGGTTATCATCAATTAAGGGTGAGAGATTGTGACATTTCTAAGACGGCTTTTCGTTCTCGCTATGGTCATTATGAATTTTTGGTAATGCCATTTGGGTTAACAAATGCTCCCGCTGTGTTTATGGATTTAATGAATCGAGTATTTCATCCTTTCATAGATTCGTTCGTGATTGTCTTTATCGATGATGTTTTGATATACTCACCTAGCCAAGAGGAACATGAGAAGCATCTAAGAGTTGTATTGCAAGTTTTGCGAGATAGTCAATTGTTTGCGAAGTTTAGCAAATGTGAGTTTTGGTTAAATCAGGTAGTATTTCTGGGGCATGTTGTTTCGGGAGATGGAATTTATGTCGACCCTAAGAAGGTAGAGGCAATTGTGCAATGGGAAAGACCGAGGAATGTAACGGAGATAAGAAGTTTCCTAGGATTGGCTGGATATTATAGAAGATTCATAAAGGGGTTTTCATCTATAGCCTTGACGTTGACTAAATTGACCCGAAAGGAAGTGAAATTTGTGTGGAGTGATGAATGTCAACACAGCTTTGAAATGTTGAAAAATAGGCTAGTATCAGCTCCTGTTCTCACTGTGCCATCCAGTGGAGAAGGTTTTGTGATTTATACTGACGCTTCACATCAGGGCCTGGGTTGTGTTTTCATGCAACATGGAAAGGTAATTTCTTATGCATCTAGATAGTTGAAGACGCATGAACGTAATTATCCTACATATGATTTAGAACTTGCGGCTATAGTTTTTGCCTTGAAATTATGGAGACATCATTTGTATGGAGAGACGTGTGAAATTTTCACTGACCATCAAAGTTTGAAGTATTTATTTACACAGAGAGACTTGAATTTGAGACAAAGACGTTGGATGGAGTTAATTAAAGACTATGATTGTACCATTCATCATCATCCAGGAAAGGCCAATGTAGTAGCAGATGCTTTGAGTCGAAAATCATCAGGGATTATAGGTTGCATACAGTGTGAACGTGTGGGAAATATCCTTGACTTGGCATCGATGGGAATTGAATTAAGTTTTTCAAAAAGGGGAGGCTTATTAGCACATGTTATAGTGAGACCTTTATTGGCAGAACGCATAAGAAATTTGCAGGTCAGTGATCCATTCCTTGAGAAGAAGAAACAAGATGTCTTAGAGGGTAAAGAGAGTGACTTTGAAATTAAGAAGGATGAATCATTGTGTTATAAAAATAGAATTTGTGTACCGAATGATATGTCCTTAAAGAAGGATATATTAGAATAGGCACATAGTTCTATTTACTCTATGCATCCGGGAGGTACCAAAATGTACAGAGATTTGAAAGAGTATTACTGGTGGAACAATATGAAACGTGAGATTGCCGAATTTGTATCTAAATGTTTAGTATGTCAACAAGTGAAAGCGGAGCATCAGAAGCCAGTAGGATTATTGCAGTCATTGCCTATTCCGGAATGGAAGTGGGAGCATATAACGATGGATTTTGTTGTAGGATTGCCACGATCACCAAAGGGAAATGATTCTATTTGGGTGATTGTAGATCGATTGACAAAGTCAACTCATTTTCTTCCAGTTAAGACCGCCTACACGGTTGACAAGTATGCACGTATGTACATTGATGAGATTATCCGTTTACATGGGGCACCAGTGTCAATTGTATTAGATAGAGATCCAACGTTCACTTCTAAGTTTTGGCCTCGTTTACAGAATGCCATGGGCACAAGTTTGAAGTTCAGCACTGCATTTCATCCACAAACCGATGGGCAATCTGAGAGGACGATTCAAATATTAGAAGACATGTTACGAGCTTGTGTATTTGACTTCAAGGGCAGTTGGGATGATCATTTGCCATTGATGGAATTTGCGTATAATAATAGTTATCAGTCCACCATTGGTATGGCTCCTTATGAAGCTTTATATGGGAGGAGATGTAGAATGCCATTATGTTGGGATGAAGTGGGTGAAAGGAAAGTTTTGGGTCCTGAACTGATAGATATGACAACTAAGAAGATCAAAATGATTCGGGAACGGATAAAGATAGCGCAAAGCAGGCAGAAATTTTATGCAGATAAGAGGAAGTATCCATTGGAATTTCAGAAGGGGGATTTTGTATTCCTACGTATTTCACCATGGAAAGGCGTTATGAGATTTGGAAAGAAGGGGAAACTAAGTCCAAGATACATTGGACCATATAAAGTGTTGGAAAGAATTGGGACCCTGGCATATAGATTGGCATTACCTCCAGAGTTATCTCGTTTACATGATGTGTTCCATGTATCAATGCTTCATAAGTATTTGGCAGATCCATCTCATCAACTGAAAACCCAACCTATTGAACTGAAAGAAGACTTGTCGTACATCGAGGAACCGATGGAAATTCTTGATCGTAAGGAACAAGTATTGAGGAATAAGGTTATTCCCTTAGTTAAAGTTAAGTGGATGAGCCATGGAATTAAAGAAGCAACTTGGGAAACGGAGGATAGAATGAAGAAACAGTATCCCCATTTGTTTGGTAAGTGTCATTCGTATTAAATTTCGGGGACGAAATTTTCTAAGGGGGGGAGGTTGTGATAACCCGTATATGATTATGATAAATTATATTTAAATCATAATTATCCTATGTGATATGAATAATGTGTTATTAGTATATCTAATGTTAAGTGATTAGGGTTAGTATAATTCTACTTTCATAAATCATGAATTGTCGAATTATTTACGAACACAAGATTTGGCTATTTTCGATAGAAATGTTCCTGTTTAAGACTAGTTTTGACCCTTGTAAAATTACAATTTACTTGAGGTGAAAACTACATAGTTGTAGATATGTGAGTTAGGGTTGTAAAACAACAAACGGTGCATCAAACGGATGTTCGAGTAAGAAGTTAGGTCGAAATTACGAGAAGGGGCGAATCTGTCAATTCCCTTAAGTGGTAAATTGTCTTTCATTAAACCAAATGTTTTAATTTGATTGGATGGATTGGGAGGCAGCCTTGGCCGACTTAAAACTCTCCCTTAACCTTATTTCTTCAGCAAATAATCCCCTAGGTTCAGTTTGAGGTGATATTAGATTGAGGAAAGAGAGGTAGAAGTTAAGGAAGAAAGGGTTATAAGGAAAATCTAGGAAAACAATTCCAAGAAAATCCTTAAGGTGTTTCCAAGGTAATAATATGTGTTAATATTGTTTTAATCTTCTATTATACTTATTTCAAAGTATATAAATCGTGAATTATTGATCCAAATTCCATCCTCCTTTGTGATAATATGTATTGGTTCATATGTGAGATAAGTGGTGTTATAGGTCATATTGCTTTGTATTGAAACCCTTTGTATTCAAACTTGCATATCTCTTTGTGTGCTTACTGGAATTCATAAATTCCAATTGTATATGAAAATAGACTTATATATTCATATCATATCCGAAAATCAGAATTTAACTCCCTATGGTTAGGTCTTAGGGATGATTGCAAGTTGGTTTATAGTTGTTGTTTGAATATTTCATTTCGGTATGCCATGAGTTTGGTCAAGATTTTGAGATAGGAAATGAAGTCCAAATATTATGAAAATTTAATTATGTACTATTAAGTATGTCTACTGAAAGTGTGTCGAAAATCATGGAAATTTATATTGTAGAAAAATTATGAAAATTCTTGGAAGTCAAAGGAACAATAGAGCAGTTTGTAGGACAGATTTCTTGTGTTGTAAAGAAATGGCCATAACTTGCCCTAGGAAGCTTGAAAAATTACACCGTCACTTGTAAAGGAAATTATATTCAGATGTGTTTCCATATTGATAAGCTTGAACACCTGTATGTGTACTATTTATGAATATGGGATGGTTAAGTATGGAGGACAATGATTTGACGCCATATTGGATACCCCATGAAAGAATGTTTGTATCTACTCCTTCCCAAGGGTATTTGGAGTACATGTTTCATGTGTATATATATTCAAAAGTATACTTTTATGTTTACTTGAGTTTAGTTATAAATTCCTTACGAGGTAGTTTCTAGGGTTGAATGTTCATGACCTTATAAACATATATATCATCGTTTCGTCTTTACATATGTTTCATGGAATATGACTTGAGTAGAATCATATTGTGGTTGTGTACTTATTTAAAGTTACATAATTATATTAAGATAATACTTATGATTGAGTTTCAATACTGATTTAGTTGGATTAACAGGTGTAAGGTCAAATCAACCAAGTTCAGCTCCACCCGAGGGAAACGTGAATACATAGTTGACAACACAAGGTGAGTGTACTTACTAAGTTAATTTTGGATATGACATATATATAGCATATGTTGAGATGATATGGCTTCTTTAAAAGTCATGAGATGTTTATATGTTATGGCTTATTTAAAAGCCAAGAGATATTGAGATGTTATGGCTTATTTAAAAGTCAAGAGATGTTGAGATGTTATGGCTTTATAAAAGTCAGGATATGTTGAGTTGCTATGCAATTCAGGAGATGTTAGGTTTTTAAAACCTATGGATATGATCATTGCCTACTGGCTAATTTGGCACAGAGATGTATATATTGTTATGTTGATATGTTAATATAGTACTTTTACTATAGATAGCTGTAGTGCATTCACTGAGTTTTTAAACTCATGGTTTTATATGTTTACATTTTCAGGTTTTTCAGCTGCCACTGCCAGGTCTAGGAGGTTGAGTACATAGAAGTAGGGTCTTGTTAGTTTGTTTTATAAACTGCACTAGTTGTAATTAAGTTAAATGATATGTGGGTTATGTTGAAATTATGTCTCCTTAAAACGATTGGATTTTTTTAATATTCCGCATTTTAATCTTGAAGTTGTTTAAATATGTATTTCCTAAATAATAATTAAATTATAATTGTGGTTTGTAAACTATCTATTTAATTATATCCTAATGGTGTTAGGGGGTGACAACTGGGATAAGTGCTTTAAATGCCAAGGTTCGGGGAATTATTCTCATGAGCATCTCACTAGAGTAAGGAAGGAAGGTAAGAAATCGAAGGTATATAATACCACCCTTAGTGATAGTGAGTCAAAATAGGAAGTTAATTCCCCCATCAAATGCAACTACACCACGTTTATGGCTAGTTATATGGGCTTAAATGAAGTATCATCTCTCGATGAAGATGATCATGTGCATAATGGTATCGAGATCCGATCTTTAGGTTCCCAAGAGAGTGAGGAGAGGAGTGATGAAGAAGAAAAATATGAGGAGGATATTGAGCTTCAAGTGGCCTTTTGGGAGTTGTACACCGAATAGCTGAAAAGGACAACTTGCATTTAGAAGCTAAGGTGAAGGAACGTGCCATAAGATATGATAATTCTAAATTGAGTGAGGATATTAGGGAACATGAGAGGAATCTTAAAAATAAGCTACAGTAAGTTGAGGGGGAGAGAGATAGTCTTCGTGGTTTGATGGAGGCTTTGAATAAGGAGATTCTAGAGTTTGATGAGTGTAGGCATTTTCTCAGGTCTTGGCTTGTTGAGTTAGAGGCGAAGTTGAGAGACTCGAGAAATGTCAAATTTAATTTCGAGTCTAGGTTGGAGAGGTTGGATAAAATTATAAGCATCGTCCAAATCAAATATGAAAAGTATGATATTGACTTCAATGATATAGTTACTTTTGCTGCTAAAGTCAAGACCATGATTTTAAGAGAACCAAACAAAGTTAGGGACATTATAAAAGGTCAAACTAATGGTAACATTCCTCTTGTCTTCACTTGCACACACTGTAGTAAGAAACTTCACCTTAGGCACTTTTGTTATGATCTTAAAAAAGGTCCAATGAAGATTAAGTCTAGTGTCACCAAGGTTACCTAAGCCCAAGTTCATCAAGTTACACCTATGTAGGCTAGGAGATCTAATTTAGAAGCAGTAAATGTTAGGATTATTAACTCTCGTTTGCTTTCACATGTTTCATCTCATCTAGTATCTTATAAGTGATTACGATTTTATGTTTGTCATACACTAGTTTTATGCTTCATGTTACATATTTGCTTGTGTTATGACATGTCTATCTTTTTTAATTTTATTTTTTGTTTTTGTGGTTATAATGAGAAAAATACAAAATATTTTGTCTATTGAGTTTTTTTTTTAATTCGGTAACGGTTTAAAAAATATTTAAAAACTCAAAAAGATTTTTAATTTTTATGTAGTTTAGTCTATAGATATTGTGTTTCATATTGGTGTGTTTGAATCCCATTCCTTCCATGTATCCTTGTGATTAGGACATTTGATTTTGATGTTCAATGCTTAGATTGTTCTTAATTATGTTTACATGAACTAGTTTGAAATTTATTTGTGTGATGGATTCACTTTGAACATGCCTCCGCACACGCTTTAAACAAGACCTTTTGGATTTTAACTTTACATGTCACATGATCTAAGTGAGGTGTTATCCCAACAATCTTGTCATATACATAAAAAAAATTACTAAGGGGGGGTGCATGTTGAAACCATTTCCCGTGAGTTTGTTTTATATTATTTATGAAAAATATGAGTGTGCACGGGAAAGGGCTACGAAAGGAGAAATCTCATTTGCATGAAAGGCCACCATTGACAAGAGCCTCGTAAAAATCTCCTTTGCGTGAAATACCATCATTGGTATGAGCCTAAAAAGATTGAGAGGCAATAAAAATAGAAAAATTGCCATGGCCAAGGGTTTTTCATTGACACTTCGAAAATTAGATATCTTCAAAAGAAAATGAGAGAGAAAAATGATATATAATTTCTAGGGTTTTTAATTGAAGATCAATGGGTTTGCACATTGAGTCCTAGTTGAGCTTAATTGGTTTGATGCTATTGATTTGGGAATCATTAATATTTCTAAAAAAGTGCGCATTGTGTTTGTTTTTCCTTTTCAGTTATTTATTTGACATGTGAGGTTAAATAGAATGTTAATAAATTATTGTGATCAAATAGATCTACTTGGACATGTTTGAGTGATTGGGTCATTTTTTTATATTTCTAATTCAAGCTCCCTCACTTCGTACCACCATGTTTAGATACATTGATACTATGTGATTGTGTAAAGCTTATGTGTTTGCATCTTTTATGATTATTTATGCATACATACATATATATATATATATATATATATAAATATATATATATATATATATAGTTGCTCTTCATTGTTATATGTGTGGTTATATATATATGGTATGTTTTTTGTTTTTAAGTCTTTGCATTTTCATTTAATCCATGTTTGCCTAATGCTTAATCTTTGATTTATATTTGGCATGTGATATGCTCATCTTGGTATCTAATACTAAAATGCTTGCATTTTAGTTGATATCATTTTATCATAGTTTAGATTATTTGTATTTGTGTTATCGAATTGTTTGTCATTGCATGACTTGCTTCACACCATTGCATGATATATTTTTTTTCCTTATGTTTACCCATGCTTCACTTAGGGGGAGATTTGGTTTTATTGGGGAGAAATATTTTATTATTGTGCACCTTATTCTTTGTGTATTCCTGAACAAAAAGGGAGAGAAACGGTATATAACTCTTTTAGTGTGGGAGTTCTTTAAGTTAGAAAGTGGCATCTTTTCTTAAGTAGAGATGTTTACACAAAGGTGGAGCGTTTTCAAATGGGGTTTGTATATTGTTATATTCTCTTTAAGTTTGAAGGTGTGTTTAAGTATGCAGGTTAGCATAATGCATCAAAGGTTTACACAAGAGCAAAACTACTCAACTTTGCATTGGTCAAGTGCCTGTAAACTTTTTTCCTTTTTAGGGTTGGGAATTGAGCCTTAGTGAGCTTAACGGACCATTAGGTTTTTCGTTTTGGGTTTTTGTCCCGAAATAGCCAGAGGGAGAGATTTGAGCAAATTCTAAATCGAGTCAATTTATAAGTATTGGCTTTATTCTGTGTTTGGACACAACTTATTTGAGTCATAGGTTAGGACTTGAATTATGTGTCCTTTAAGCCTATAATGTGTGATTGAAGACTATGCGGTAAAGATAAAGCTACATCAAGATTACATTGGATTGTGTGCTTAGTTTTCATCTTCAACATTCGAAGGATCTCATCGAAGGTATGAATTCATAATAGTGTTTGATCCCTAGATACGTTTTGGGTGTTGTTTTACAAATCTTGTTTGAGGCCTTTTTGTAAACTATTTTTTGAAAGAAAAAATAATGTTTTGTTATGGTTCGTTGGAAAGAGCTGTGTAGTCCGTTAGAATAACCTTCCAACGAACATCAAATGGGTTACTTATGTTAATTAAATATATATTCATTCGAAGCTCGTTCGAAGTTGGTTCGAAATAGATCACGAGTTTGTTTGAACGAGGTTTAAGTTCGTTCGAATGAGATAAGGTTTTTGCTCGAATGGACCTTACTTTTTCGTTTGAATGAGTTGGATAAAAAAATGTGATGCCTCAAAATTCATAATTTCTATAAATACTCAGGTTTGGCATCAATTTTCTATGAGGTTTTTTATGAAAATAACTTTCTAAGGTTTATCTTGTGCCCTCCAAAACCCTAGTTTTCATCTAAATTTGTAGATCGTGTTTATGTTGAGTGGCGATTGGACTGGTTATGAGACAAGTAAGATCGTTGGGATACCAAGATGTGGGAACACGCTTGCTTGTGTGGCTATTGGAAGGCATCCAACAGTGGCTTCAAAGAAGGTTACAAGGAATGAGGAAGCGCATCAAGGCTTGAAGGCGCCAAGTCTATGAGTAAGTCTAAGTTATTCTTGTAAACTTCCTATATCATAGTGAACTTGTGTGGTTGGGTCATCTAAGGTTTTTTCCTTCGTGGTTTTCCTTGTGTATCGCCTTGTTGTGGGTTGCTTATTTTATTCTTACATATTCTCACATATATGCATGCTTAGACTAAAATTAGAAAAATTATTTCACACAACACTCGGGCTTTTAAAAGGTGCAAAATTTATTAAAATTGTGAAAAATTAAAAATTGATGTTTTTTTCTGCATACCTTAGGGGCACATAACTTTCTCAACACTTGGAAATCGCAAATTTAAAATTGAATTTGAACTTGGAAACTAAAAATTTAAATTAAATTAATGGGTCATTAGTAATTCATACACTAATTAACTTCGCACATCACAAATGAGTTATCAGTTGAATTCACAGTGTATGAATTGAAAATTCTAACCTCTCAAAATTTATCCGCCCTCGCTTACTTTCTTCTCTCTCCTTCACCATTGATAATTTTTCTTTCTCCTTTATGACCATATTTGTCGGTCCTCTTTTTGCACATAATTTTGTAAACCATCATGGACTTTCATGTGATAACCAGATATATGTATATAAAATATTTTCATTGGATCCTCATGTACATATTAGTAGTTGCATGCATCATTATTATTCTATGTGTTGATGAGTGAACTGCTCCATTTCTCTCTCTCTCTCTCTCTCTCTCTCTCTCTCACACACACACACACACACACACACAAATCTCTTTTGAGAATGTTGCGATATCAATTATCAATTTAATTCTCAAACTTCCAATTTTAAACTTATTTAATTAGAGTCAATCTTTGATCCAAATAAATTAAACCCTCATCATGCCTCTATGAGATATAAATCAAATGTGAAAATTCAAACAATCACAAATATTGAGGTTCGGGAAAAAAAACTTTCGAGTAAAACCTGTATTTCACTATATAACGTAAATCGCAACTTACAAATTACACAATGAAATTTTCAATGAATTTATCGTAGAAATCTCATATACCTTGCAACCAATTAGCCAACAAAGATCCCCTTGAGAACCTCAATGACCTCAATCATTCATCACGAGTGAACACCCTTAAGTATCCCCAATGATTGCAGTTATCAGCAAGCAACTCCCGTAAAAACCGCCAATCCAGCAGTAGAGATGGCACTCCACAAAGATAAACTTCAACAAAACTAATTTGGGTTCCACAAATGATTCACAAAAGAATTGGGATATTTTGGTGAATAAAAAATAAGGTTTTTAACCTCAAAAGATGAAGGCTAAAGATCTGCTAAAAAGTAGTTTAGTGTATCAAAAGTCTTAATAAAAAAAGGTCTTCAAAACATGTATTTATAGCAAAACACAATTCTTGAGGTGGAACATGTCGTTAGAAGTCATTCGAATGACATGTCTATGTCGTTTGAATGACATCTCATGTTGTTACTAATGACCTGATAAACGACCTTTAAGAAACCAAAACAGTACGGGTTTGTTTCAAGTAAACAAGAAACGACCGTTCGAACGACCCTTAAAACCACATTGCATGTCGTTAGAAGTTGTCATTTGAATGACATGTCAATGTCATTTGAATGAAATTGCCTTGTTGTTTGAATGACAGGAGCGAGAAAATATATTTTAAAAATCTCGCCTACAGGTCTTAAAAAATAAATTTTGCCTTGGAAAAAATGCCTCAGTTTTTTAAAAACAGTTTCGAAAAGTATCCCAATACTAAAGTAAAGCATTTATGAAACTTAAATACATTTTATATAAAAATATACCTCATGTCACGCATATGTTGAAGATGCTTTAAATTCGGATCCGTCTTCATGAATGTATGAACTTGAGCTTCCCTCAACGGTTGTAGAGGCATATGACATATTCTATGTAAACTACGGACAATGAAAATTATGTCCTTACAAATCTCCCCCTATGTCTAAGCCGGTACAAAATAAAAATATCATAATTATAAAAACAAAAATCCTATACAAATTTAATACCCTCCCATGCAACCCAAAAGAAGAAAGGTACTAAAAATGAAAGTCTTCAAATTCTTGGAAAATATTAAACTTTGAAATTTCTTCAAATCACGTCTATTTTCTTTACATGCACTTCTTTTATGTGCTTTCCAAATGATCATCAAATTCCTACGCATAATAAACAAAACACATACCTTCGTGAAATATTGAGCTTGAAATGATATTAACATAAATCAAGTATCGCATCAAATAAAATCAAGGATTAAATCTCAAATCTCCCCATAATTAATAATTTGTTATCCCCTTTTTTCTTTGTCCGAAATAGACAAGGAAAAGAATAAAAAAACAATAAGCACAAAGTGTCACGACAAGCATAGCAAATAACAAAACAATTATGCTCATGCAAGGATAAACTCAAAAGGATCGACAATCTCATTTTAATTTTTTCATATTTTTTCAAGCAAAGAAAATTTACACAAACAACACACACCATGAATTTACACTACGATAGCCAAATCTTGGAAACGGAAAGATTGGGTGTGAACAAATTCGATAGGAAAATCAACTCAAACATACATAACAAATGTGCATGGTGAATATGTATACTCCTAACGAATGAACTTCAAAATCATCCTTAGGTGTGAAAATTGATTAATTCAAATGACATCAACTCCTTCTAATCAACAAATCAAAGTCTAAAATGATTTCCAAACCAATAACATCTAAAATTATTTAATGATTTTTGAATACTTTGTTAGGACGTGCAAACTCGTTAATATATTTACAACCAAACTCTCTCAAATATAAGATAATGATCATATTTTTATATTTAATTCTTTTCTTTTGAATGATCAAATAACTAATTCTTCCTTGGCTGCTTTTTTCAATTCCATGCTTTTTGGCTCTTCTCAAACTCTTTGGACCTTGGTTACTTTTTACAATGCCATACTTTTTAGGTCTGATTTAAATGCTGGTTTAATCGCAAAGGACACGTGTAACTTTTATAGCCCTTCCTCGTGTTCACTTATCATTTTTTATATTTAAATAAATTCCTCACAAGCAACGGTTCTTACATGCACTACTTTCATTGTCAAGTTTTATCGCATTTGGTTCATTTTAAAGATAGGATTGAGATGAAAACACTTCGACTAATATGTGATAGACAAGTACAATAATAATAAATAAAAAAATCATGCATGTGTGCATTAAAGGAAATCACGAGACAAACAAGTAGAAAGTAATCTCAAATTTCATCTTAATGACTCCAAACATTGTAAATCATATTAATGAAATGATGCATCGTGTCAAAACACTATCAAATAGTCACATGGATATGGAATGATATTGTGAATTGGTCTTCCTAAATGTCCATTCATAAATGGTGTAAAATGAAATGCAAAAATATTTTTGAGTTTTTCCAAACATTTTATCAAAATAAAATCTTTTTGGCTATTTCATTTCTTCTCAAAAAAGAGAAAATCTTTTTGTATTTTTCCAAAAATTTTCCAAAACAATAATCGTTTTAGTTTTTCGAAAAAACTATATCAAAATGGAAAAAACTAAATACAAAAGTGGTACATACTATCAATAGGCATAAAATATCATCATTAAAATCATCCTATGCTAGCAAACAAGTCAAAACCTCAACCATTAGTTGCGGAGGAATTTTTCAAAGGTGGTGACATCCAATGAAAAATATTTATCAAATCATGTGAAGTTTTGACTAAAAACTTAACATGCTCTCGAATGTGTGCAAACTCTCTCATATTATGTTCAAGATCAAGCAAAGTATCATGTGTGGGAACACGTGGAAAAAATCTACGTGACACACTACCCAACTTAAAGCAGAATTCCCTAAGGTGTCCTTTCTTCTTGAAATGGGTGAAAACATACACGGCCTAGGAACACATCTCACACAATGTATAAGACATGCTCTCCCATCGGGTAACAGATGCCTAGGTGGGATGGGTTGAGAGCCATATGGATCTATCACAAACTCGGGAATCAGCTCGGGTGCAACATGGGAAGTAGATGCACCATCATGACGTATTCCTAATCTCTCAACTTTACCCAAAGCAAGACCGAGGAGCATCTTTCCTACCTTCTTAGATGTATCCTCTATAGTAACCATGACCTCCCGAGCTAGTTCGAGATCTCTCTCGAGTTAGGACACATGAGATTCAAGTTCATTCTTTCCCTGACCTACAATGATCAACTGCTCACTTAAACATACCTTCGCCTTCTCGAGTTGACTCGCTGACACCTCAAATCCTCTCAAAACTTCTATCTATTTCTACAAATATAACACCTTAAGACCTAACTTCTTATTCAACTTCTTCATCTTTAAGGTCTTCGCATATAAATATCTAAACGCTTTTTGGAGATCGCTTTCACCCTCACTTGCACACTCACTCGAAGCACTCAAATCATTATCAGGGCTCTCATGTACACCAGTGTCCTAATCATCAAGGGATCAAACTAGGTGTGCTCACATGACTTTCCATAAAGGCGACACACATACCATGTGATGACTCATCCTCGGAATCATTCACCTCTTCATCACAATCGCTAAGAGTGGATATCATAGTAATTATCTTGCCCTTTATCTTTATCATAGTGGGGAATTCAAACGCTTTGTACCCTTTTCCCTTACACTCAAAACATCTATCCTCTTCTTCTTCCTCTTTCTCTTTTTCACTGCTATCATTGGTTTCTTCGTTCTTTTTATTTTTCCCAAACATCTTTTTATTGGAAGAATTTTCTTTGGAAAATTTGAGAAACTTTTTAAAATTTATAGCAAACATGGCCACATCATTAAAAATCAAACTCTCCCTCAAACTCACAAACTCTATCTTTCTTCTTCTTCTCTTTCTTCATAAACACTTCCTCACCTCTTTCTAAATTGTGCCCTAAGAGCAATCCCTCTATCCTTAGGCTTAATAGTTTTGGGAAACATGTCGATCTCATAAGTTTGAAGGTCTCCTATGAGTTCTTCCATCCTAAGTGTATCTAATATCCCCAAAGAATTTAAAACAGTTACCTTTGGAATAACGGGATGTAAGTGACCTCAAAGTTTTTTTAACAACCCTCGTCTCATAAATTTTTCACCCAAATTAAAACTCATGTTGACTATGTCTGATAAACTAGCATAAAACTCGACAAAAACACTTAGAATCTGACATGGTGATTATCACAAACTGGGTGGTCAAATTTTGCAACTTAGATGCCTTAATCTCATTTGTACCCTCATGTGTCAATTGGAGGATATCCCATGCCTCTTTAGATGTGGTGCATGTCATAATACGAAGAAACTCGTCAGGGGTGGCGACTCCAGAAATAGCGCTAAGGCAACAGAAATTATGGTACTCAATTTAAACTCATCCTCATTCTAGTTTGATATAGGATTGGTGACATTATTGATGGTGACAGGGGGAGGAGTCCACCCTATTTCACAAACAGTCCATACACGTTCATCAATAGCCTTTAAACCAGATTTCACGCGAGATTTTCAATAGGCATAATTTGTGCCATAAAAAATGTAAGGACATTATTTTATTGTTCGGCTTACATTTGAGTATGTCATATACCGCTACAACCGTTGAAGACTTATTCAAGATCAATCATGCGTCAAGATGGATCCGAATATCAAAGTTCTTCAACATTTAAGCCTCTGCGAGATTAATTTTGGTAAGGTTGTGTTTAAAGTACCTTAGCATTTCACTTAGAGTGCCGGGATAAATTTTCAAAAATATTTTCTAAGTGCTAAAGCGGAGTTTTTCGTCAAAAGAATTTTTTAAAGTTTTGAGGCGGAGTATTTTCTGGCGAAATAATTTTTTTTTGTCTCGTTCGAGTGATAAAGTTGTGTTACACGAAGCTCGTTCAAGAGATGCGTGTCAACGTTCGAGCGACTTTGAGATCTCGTTCGAACGACACACCACCTTAACATTTTTATAAATAGCGTGTTAAACAGCTACGTCTTTCTTCGGAATATCTAAAAAATTTATTCTACGAAAACTTATTTGGCATAAACGTTAGTCTTCTCACTTTTAAAGGTTTAATCCTTTTTGTTTTCAATTCACAAAACATCTCAATTTTTACGTGAATTGTTTTGGAACCCTAGATACAACTTTGGTAAAGTTATTTCTCTTCTAGAGAGGGCAAATCTACGGCTGATGACTGTGTGTCGATTGGGAGTGCTCGAGGGTGTTCTTGGCTGATTTAGATTACGTGTTCATGTGGACTGCTACGGTTGTTCCATTGCTGACTTTAGGATGTGTGTCTATGTGATTGTTTTGAGTGATCATTACAGATTTCACTTGTAATCATTATGAGTATTATTTGTGAAATAAAAGGTTTTACCCGAAAGAGTTTTTTCCTGAAATCTATGAGTTAGCAATTTTATTTGTGTTAGTTTGACACACACACACAAGCGCGCACGTAGTTGCATGTTTAGGGGCTGAATTAATTTGGTTTGAAAATTGACACCGATTAAATAAGGTTAAGTTGGAAATTTATGAATTCGGTTTAATCAAATATCGCACACTCATTTTTACAAATTGGTATCAGAGCAGGTTACACTAATTTATTGTGTATTCTTATTTTCGAAAAAATTTGTGTGATGTTGATTTTTTCTTTAAATCTATTTTGTGAAAATTATAATTTTTCCAATTGAGCACTTATATAATCGAATGCCCATTTTTTACGAGTCTAATTATGCCTACTGGAAAACACGTATGAAATCATAGCTAAAGGCCATTGATGATCTCATTTGGGTTGTTTGTGAAAGAGGTTGGACTCCTCCTACTGTCACCTCAAATAATATCACTACTTTAAATCCCGTGACAGACTGGACTAGGGACGAATTTAAATGGAGCACTTTTAATTCACGTGGGTTGAGTGCAATTTCTGGTGTCGTCACTCCTGAGGAGTTCCAACGTATTATGACCTGCACCCCGTAAACGAAGTGTGGAACATTTTATAACTTACCCACGAAGGCAAAAATACTGTCAAAGAGTCTAAAATTCAGGATTTAACTAATCAATTTGAAGAAATTACCGTGCTTGAGATTGAGTGTTTTGATGATTTGTACGCACGTTTATCAGATATTGTTAACATTAGTTTCAATCTTGGTTAGCCCATACCTGATGCACGAGTGGTTAAAAAGATTTTAAAACCGTTGCATAAACATTTTATCCCAAATGTGACTGTTTTGAATACCTTAGGTAATTTGGGCAATTTAAAACTAGAAGATCTGGTAGGAGACCTCCAGACATATGAAATTGACATGTTTCCTGACACTGTCAAGCCTAAGGATGGAGGGATAGCACTTAAATCCCAATCTAGGAAGAAAAAGAAAGTGAGAGTTTGTGAGTCTGACTCTGAGGGTGAGGGTGATTTTGATATGGCCATGCTTGCAAAAAAATTTAAAAAATATCTTAAGATTTCAAAACAAAATTCTTCCAATAAAAAGTTTTTTGAGAAAAACAAAAAGAAATATGAGGCCAAAGAGAGTGGTGAGAAAGACAAAGAGAAAGAGGAAGAAGAGAAGTATTTTGAGTGTGGGGTAGGGGCATAGAGTTTTTGAGTGTGCAACTAGGCTAAAGATAAAGGGCAAACAGAATGCCATGCCAGCCACTCTTAGCGATAGTAAGGAAGAGGTGAAAGATTCCAGGGATGAGTTTTCACATTGGAAGTTTGTCGCCTTTTTAGATAGTCAATAGATCACACCTAGTTTTTACCATGACGATAAGGACACTTGTGCATATGAGACCCCCCGAGGAGGAGGATGGTTTGAGCATTTTGAGTGAGGGAGAAAGTGAGTGTGGGAGCAAAGGTGAAAGTGTGCTCCAGATTGCGTTTAGAGATTTGTATGACGAGACCTTAAAGAATAAGAAATTAAATAGGAATTTAGGTCTTAGAGTGAGAGATTTAGAGAGCGATATTGAGAGTTTGAGGGCATTTGAGGTACAAGCAAGTCAACTCGAGAAGGTGGTTTCTTTGAGTGAACAGTTGATTGATTTAATTCGAGAAAAGGGTGATTTGAGCAACACGGCATCTAATCTGACGACATGTGTATCCCAACTCGAGAGTGATCTCGAACGTGCCCGGGAGGTCAAAGTACCTTTAGAGAATGCATGTAATAAGGTTGGAAAGATAGTTCTCAATCCCTTTTTGGGTGATGCTGAGAGACGAGGAATAGGTCATGACGGTGTGTCCACTTCACACGTCGCACCCGATCCGGTTCTCGAGTTAGCGATAGATCCATATAGCTCTAAACCCAACCCACCAAGGCGTCCTATACCTGATAGGAGAGTGCGTAGGAGATGTTTTGAGAAAGGTGTACCTAGGAATGTTTATGTTTTCACTCATTGGAAGAAGAGTGGACACCTTAGGGAGTTTTGTTTTAAGTTAGGTTATTTGTCACGTTTTGCTACTACACAAGTTCACACACACGCACCCACACATGATGATACGGATGACTACATGAGAGAGTTTTCACATCTTAGGGATCAGGTAAAAATTTTAGTCAAGACTTCAAATGACTTTATGGATGTTTTTCATAGGATGTCACCACCTTTGAAAAACTCCACCGTACCTAACGAATCAGGTTTAGACATGTGTTGCTAGCATAGGATGATTTTCATAATGATATTTTATGCCTATTTCTAGTGCGTATCTTTTTTGTATTTATATTTTCCATTTTTGATATATTTTTTGAAAATCCAAAAAGATTTTTGCCTTTGAAATTTTTTTGAAAAATACAAAAAGATTCTTTTTTTAAGAAAAATTTGAAAAATCCAAAAAGATTTAATTTTTGATAATTTTTTTGGAAAAAGATAAAAAGATTTTTGTTGTTTGTTTCAACACCATATATAGTTGGACATTTAGGATGACCGAGTCACAATTTCATTCCATATCCATGTGGCTGTTTGATAGTGTTTTGATATGCGTCATCATCTTATCTTTGTGCTTTACAATGTTTGGAGTCATTGAAATGTGATTAGTTGTTACTACATACATGTTTGACTCATGAGTTCCTTTAATACAAACTTGCACGGATTTGTTTGACTATTGGTGTATCACATGTTGGTCGATGTGTTTTCATCTCAATTCTATCTTTAAAACGAACCAAATGCGATAAAACTTGACAATGAAAGTAGTGCATGTAAGAACCGTTATTTGTGAGTTTGTGCGACTTATTTGAAAAAAGGGGAAGGGCTTCTCATTTATCCTTTGTGATTAAAACCCCATTCAAATCGGACCTAAAAAATAAAATTTGGCAAAAACAGAAGTCGAGGTCCAAAGAGGTTGATAAGAGCCCGAAAAAATTTAAAGGAAATAAAAAGAAAAATATGCCATAAAGTGGGCCAAGTTAGTTTAGTTTCATCACCTCAAAAGAAAAATAAATAGAATTATTTATGAGGGAGTTTGGATGGAATATAAAATAATTTTTCACGTCCTGAAAATGTCATGAAAAAGCGTTACATAATTTTAGACATTATTTGTGAGAAAATTATGTCTGACTTTGATTTGTCGATTAGATTAAGACGATGTCATCTAAATTCACTTTTTTCGACACCTAAGGATGATTTTGGGATTTATTCGTTAGGAGTACACATATTCATCATGCACATATGTTATGCGTGATTGCATTGATTTGTCTATCGAATTGTTCACACCCATTCATTCCATTTTCATGATTTGGTTGTCTTAGTGTAAATTCATAGTGTGTGATTTTTGTAAAATTCTTTTTGCATTTTTGTATGAAAATTTGAAAAATAAAAATTAGTTTGTGCAATCTTTTGAGTTACTCTTTTTCATGAGCATAGTTTGATCCATGTTTTCTATGTTTGTCGTGACAACTCCATGTTTGTTTTTGTTTATTCATTTTTTTGTTTATTTCGGACAAATAAAAAGGGGGAGAATGAATTATGGGGGAGTTTTTGCATTATGGGGAAGATTTGACTATTGATTCATTTATTCTTATATCATTTCAAACTCAATGAGTCACGAAGGTATTTGCTTTGTCTCATGTGTGTAGGTACAAAGATTTAAGATCATATATTGCACATCCTGATGAGAAAAGGTTAAAGATTTGAAGTTGAAGATTTTGACGAAACGTTTTAGACTTACATGTTGAGTACCTTTTCAGTTTTGGGTTCAGGGTAGGGTACTAGATTTGTATAGGAATTTTGATTTGATTATTCGAATGTTTTTATTTTGTATCGGCATAGACATAGGAGGAGATTTGTAAGGACATTATTTTATTGTCCGGCTTACATTTGAGTATGTCGTATACCACTACAACCGTCGAAGACTTATTCAAGATCAATCATGCTTTAAGACAGATCCGAATATCAAAGTTCTTCAACATTCAAGCCTTTGCAAGATTAATTTTGGTAAAGTTGTGTTTAAAGTACCTTAGCATTTCATTTAGAGTGTGGGGATAAATTTTCTAAAATATTTATTAAGTGTTGGAGAGGAGTCAAAAGTATTTTTAAAAGTTCTAAGGGGTAATATTTTCTAACTAAATAAAAATATTATTCTTTTTGTCTCGTTCGAGCGACTGAGTTGTATCGCGCGAAGATCGTTCGAGCGACGCATGTCAACATTTGAGCGACTTTGACATCTCGTTCGAGCGATGCGCCGCCTTAACGTTTTAATAAATAGTGTGTTAAACAACTTCATTTTTCTTCAGGAGACCTGAGAATTTTATTCTATGAAAACTGCTTTGGCAGAAACATTTATCTTCTCTTTTTTAAGGGTTTAATCCGTTCTATTTTCAATTCACAAAACATACGAATCTTTTTGCGAATTATTTTGGAACCCAAGATACAACTATGGTGAAGTTATTTTTTTTGTAAAGAGGGTAAATCTACGGCTGAGGATTGCATGTCAATTGGGAGTGCTCGAGGGTGTGAAAAAATATTGTCACTAAATTGTTTAAAAGGTTTAAGACAGTTTAAATGGCTCTGAACAGTTTGTTTGAGAAACTCCTTTTTAGTTACAAAACAAGTACTAACACCAGATGTGTATAAAAAGTTATGAACGAGATATTTAAGTTATTAAGCACCCAAGTTTTAAAAAATAATACTAAATAAATTCTAAATCAGCACACAAGTAGAAGGTGATGAGAGGAAGATGAAACAAGCAAGAACACAAGATTTTAACGTGATAAACCCCCACCCAATTGGGGAAACATCCACGGAGGTCTCTACACCTCAAAATAAAAATCCACTAAAAAAGAATATAGGTTACAAGCTATATAACAAATTAAACACACAATCATACCTATTCTAAGTCTAGAAAATATACCAGCTCTGTTAGGTTTTCCTGACTTTTCTGATGGTTCTGATCTTAAAGTTGTTCTCCCAGCTTTATTCCTCTTCACCTTTTTAGCTTTCAGTTGACTCTAAAGTCAATGATATCTCTACCAACACTTCTTTAGTGTTGTAGTGCGAATAATGTAAGTGGTGAAGTGCCTAAACACATGCATGCATGCAACACACACACACACACTTATACAGACAATATACCTATCAAATTACAGATTTTGTTCTAAAATGCAGTTATGATTTCTAAATCTCAGTTTGTTTGAAAACCTTAGACTTCTAATCTTTATTTATATCCACAAATCTCGAGGCGAGCTTACGATCAGAAAGAGCCAAGGTCCTAAACACTTTCTCTTTATTTTATCTACACAGTTATTTCACAAATTGTGAAATATAAGTTTGAAAGTGTAAAATGCCATTCAAGATATTAACTAGATTTAAGTATGGTTTTTCTCAAAAATGGAAACATAAAAGGATTTGTTGGTAAGAGTTTTGACAAAAATATTTACGAGTAAAACAACCAACAAATATGGATTTCTTGAAGAAAGAAATCAACCTAAGTATGTATACTTGTTTTGTATCACACGCATGTCAGATCTACACTTTCTTTGAAAAGAAAATGAAATCCAAACTTCTTGACTAGTTGGAAAAGAGATTAAAGACCAGAGAGGACGTATATTCACACACGATCGAACACACACAAACTCACAAGGTATTTTCTGAGGAAAAATCACAAGAGTATGATTTAGGGTTTGATATTCTCTCTCTTTCTTTTCTTTCTCTCTCTTTTTGTTCATATATTCTCTCAAAAATCAACCAATCCAAAGATTGTTAACGTATAACACTTTTTCTCTATTTATACTTCTAAGAGAAGGATATGGAAGGACTAACCACATAAACGCCTTGGATTAAATCTTATCAAATAGAAGCAAATCCTAAGGTCAAAAAACCACCGCTTTTAAAGTACATTTGATTGGTCCAATTTATAAAGACAGTGATTGAGATGAGAGACATGCAGATCATAGATAACATCAATCCAACGCTTTAGATTGAGTCTCAAGTTTATGAGAGAGGAAAAACACAAATCTGATGGGTAACTAGCCAACACATGTAGGGCAGGGATCAAACCAAAAATGCGAGTTTTGAAACTTTTTAAAATACAATTTGTTACCACAAATGTTTCTGTCGGTTTCGGATTCTACCTAGCCAGGTTTTTAGGAGAGAAAAGTATTTACAAATAAGTCCAAAACATTTTAAAACCAATTTTTAAATGTTTTTAAAATGTTTATAAATTCCTAAAAATTATTTTAAAAATCCCATAAAATATTTTAATTGGAATTAATACTCACATTCCAAAATTAATATGAATGCAACATAGAAATGAAATCCTAAGTGCAGTGTTGATATTATACCTTTGAGACTAATAGATAAAATATCATGTAGAGTCTGAGGTTCTTTGGTAGACAAGGGCATGACTCAAATTTTATCACTATTTCCAAATTAGACAAGCGCCTATATAATATAGACTCAAGTGAGTCAAAGATATAGGGTGCTTCAATCTCCCCCTTTAGAAATATGAGACAAAATCTCCTTTGAGTTATCGAGGACTCGTAGGGATACTAGAAAATAAGAAAATCCTATTCCTATACAAAATTCTATCTACCCCAATCCTAGAAAGGAAAATTACATTACTCAACTAAATAGAGACTAATACCCTAACAATATTCTGATAAAACGAGGTACCAATTCCTGAAAATAAGATAACTAAGATCAAGTATTTTAGTTAAAGTAATCAAAATAATGTCCAAGTTGACTCAAAGTTTCTCCCCCATTTTTTCTCAAATGGACAAAGGGTAAGAATAAATATACATGAACAAATAAGATAGAAAGATGATAAACATTCATCAACGCACAAACATCAATGAGTCACATCAAGGATCTACTACATAAAACTTATATAGAGGTGTATTTTGTTTGAGGAAAGCTATCCAAGTAAAGCTAGTAAAATCATCGACCATCACTAAGATGTAGTTATTTCCATATAGACTAACCATTCTTGCAGGACCCATTAGGTCCATATGGATGAGTTTTAGAGGTTTAGAATTTTATACATATTTGACTTTCATATGTGCAAATTTAACCATTTTTATTTCTTAGCATGGCCCACAAACAATGTTTTATATAGACTTTATCTTAGGAAGACCTCTAATAATTTCTTAAGAACACAATTTACCAAGGCTATCAAAATTTATGTGACCAAACCTATTATGCCAAATCTCATTGTCATCCATTCTAGTAATGTTAGAAACCTCATTACTTGGATTAACTGTGTAACAGTTATCCGGAGTACGAAGGCCTGTAATAATGCAGTCACCATTTTCATTTAAAATTTTCAATTATTCTTTAAAAATATGATAGTTTGGTTAGAGTCACAAAATTGAGATATACTAAGTAAATTTTCTTTAAGACCTTTTACTAGAAGTAAATCTTCTAAAGTAGGTAATCCTTTTTAATGAAGTGTCCTATTATAAATGATCTGGGCTGATACCCCATCTCTAAACAAAACTTTACCTCCAAAGAAGCTAGTTTTATTTGAAAGTTTCGAATCATCCCCAGTCATGTGTTTAGAACATCCTAAATCCAAATTCCATCCAGATACTATGTGCTCAGCTTTCAAAGCACTGATCATAATATTACATTTCATCTGGGGTCTTAATTCATCCTTCCTAACCCAAGTTGCTTTAGTTTTTAAAAGTTTGGGCTGATTAGCTCGAATACGGTAAAATATGAGAGCATTAGCCTTTTCTTTAAAAGATTTTTGCACAAATTGTTTTTCTCAAATTTCTGAGCATTTGGTTTAGGCATGAATCTAGGATTTCCTATTGTTGATTATCTTTTAATACTAGATATTTTCTTCCTATTACGATAGTTAGAGTTCTTATCTAGTTGCCTAGGAAGAATATAGTTATTTCTTCCTTTCCCAGAGTAGTTGAAGTTATGGTAGACAGGTTTGTATGGACGTTTAGAAAAACATCAATCAAGGGAATGTCCAATGACAGTATGAGCAATAAACATGACTCGTAGGAGGCATATCCTTAGGAAAACTTCTAAACATGAGTTTGCCTAAAGGTTGGACTCTAGATTTATTTCTAGGGGGCATAGGTTGGAAAGATGATTCGCATTTCCTTATGGGAGGACAAACGTATTTAACCATATGTTCAACATTAATCTTAGAGGTACTGGCCTCACTAATGTCTATCTTTTGTTGTTTCAAATCAAAGTTCTTTTTCATGGCATGAAAATCTGGACAGCTTTCAATAGGTCTTTTGCCACCGGACACAAACTTGATAGTTTTAAGATTTTTCGTTTGTTTGTTAGTACTGGGACAAAATCCTATACCAGTTCTGTCATCAGAATTGGTTTTACTTTTAGCAATACAGTCTTCAAAACAGTTTGAGTTATTTTTAAATTTTGCAAATTTTTTGAAGACTCTTGATGTCTTTTCTCTAGCTTGTTCCAATTCTAACAACATCCTTTTATATTTCTTTGCCAAACTTTCATTTGATTCTGACAGTTCCTTAATTTTTTGAGTAAAAACCTTAGTCTCATCCTCATGATCTAGACATGGCGAGGTGTACTCTTCATCATTATGTTTGATCATTTGGCTTAGGGATTCTACTTCATGGGTAAGGTCCTTGACTACTTTTTCAAGTTTATTACTCTTCTTGAGGGTTTTCGTGTATAGTATGTGAATATCTGGGAGGTCCTAATTGTCTGAGTCACTAAGTGTACAATGTGCAGTGTCCCCTAATGATTCATTTTTAGGACTCACACACACATTTTCATCGTCAATAGAACTTTCCCTTTTACTCACACACACGGCATTAGAAATACTAGTAGCATTCTCCAGCAACAAAGAAGATAAACCATTAGGAACAATATCATTCAATATAGCATGGTTAGAAATAATGCTATCAGATTTAGTACTAGTCATAGGCTCATTAGTATAAATGATTTTGGCAAATAATGACATACAGGGGCCAAAAGAATTAGATGACTCGGGCTCATCAGTTTCTGATTTACTTGAGTCATCCCAGGTCTTGCAAAAATTAGCCCAATTATTTTTATTATTCTTATTCAAGTTGACTTTACAATCATTTGCAATATGTCCTAATTTTCCACATCTAAAACACTAAACATTTTTTAGGTCTTTTCCAGGTTTGTTTTGGTTATCAGTCTGGTGTTTGTCCTATTTTTCTCATGAGGCATATTATTAGAGAACTTTGAATAAGCATGTTTTCCTTCTCTGTTTGCAAATTTATTTTGAAATTTCAAAATTTTCTTAAACTGTTTACACATTAAGGAAATATGATTCTCCAAAATGTCTAAGTTACAGTCCTCATCAGAATCTAAGTCAATTTTAGGAAAATTAAACTCAGGTTTGGTCAACTTAGAGGTGAAGACAAGATTAAAAGTGGATTGTTTCTTTTGGGTCAGAGTTAGTTGCTTCTTAAACTTTAATTCCATTTCCATTGTCCTTAGCTTGCTACTGTTCATGGGTTAAATTTGGATCGTCCATCTCCTCAATGGCGTAGCGCTTATTGTCAAATTTTAGTGGAAGTGACCTTAGAATTTTGAAAACAATTTCCTTCCTATCATAAATTATACCATTAGCATGCAACTTAGTCACTATTTTTGTCAACCTAATGTAGAAGTCATCAAATGACTCAGTCTCATCCATGACCAAAATGTTGTACTACTGGATTAACATTTGGGTTTTAGCAGTTTTAACACGTGTGACTCCTTCATGTGAAGTCACTAGAGTGTCCCTGCTTCCTTAGAGGTAGTACATAAATATATCCTCTTGAATTCATGTTCATTGATAGACATGAATATGACATTTTTTCCTTTATTATTATTAAAGGAGGTCTGTTTCTCTTCTTTGGTGAATTCACTTAGCAGTTTCCTAATCCTCACAATACTTCCTTCTATGGCTAGTTTAGTAGGGAAAGTGTAACCATTTTCAATAGCATCCCAGACATCATCTCCCAATGTACCTTGGATGAAAGTAACCATCCTCATTTTCCAGTAAAGGAAGTTGGTTCCATCAAAGAGTGGGGCTCTGTATAGGTTACCTAATCTCTCAAATTTCTCGTCCATTGTTTTATTTTGAAAGAAAACAATTTCAAAAACTCGGGATCAAAAAGATTTTATAAAACCAATGTTTTGATACCAATTGAAAAAATAATTCCACTTAAGTTATTTAAAAGGTTTAAGAGAGTTCAAATGGCTCTGAACAGTTTGTTTGAGAAACTCATTTTTTTTACAAAACAAGTACAAACACAAGATGTGTATAAAAAGTTATGAACAAGATATTTCGATTATTAAGTATCCAAGTTTTGAAAAACAAACTAAATAAATTCTAAATCAGCACAAAAGTAGATAGTGATGAGAGGAAGATAAAACGTGTAAGAACATAAGCTTTTAATGTGGTAAGACCCCCCACCAAATTGGGGAAACATCCACGGAGGACTTTATACCTCAAAATAAAAATCCACTAAAAAACTATATAGGTTATAAGTTATATAACCAACTAAACATACAATCATACCAATTCTAAGTCCAGAAAATATCCCAGCTCCGTTAGGTTATTCTGACTTCTCTGAAGGCTCTGTTTATGAAGTTGTTCTCCCATCTTTGTTCTTCTTCTCGTTTTTAGCTTTCAGTCGACTCTAAAGTAAATGATCTATATACCAACACTTTTTTAGTGTTTTAGTGTGAATAGTGTAAGTGGTGAAGTGCCTAAACACATGCATGCAACACACACACACTTATACAAACATTATACCTATCAAATTACAGATTTCGTTCTAAAATGCAGTTATGATTTCTGAATCTCAGTTTGTTTGAAAACCTCAGACTTCTGATCTTTATTTATATCCACAAATCTCGATGCAACCTTGCTATCAAAAAGAGACAAGGTCCTAAACACTTTATTTTCATTTAGCTACACAATTATTTCACAAATTGTGAAATATAAGTATGAAACTGTAAAACGCCATTCAAGATCTTAATCAATTTATAAAGATAAGAGAAGGATCTGGAAGGACGAAATAAATAAACGGCTTGGATTATATCTTACCAAATCGAAGCAAATCCTAAGGGTGTAAATCCACCACTTTTAAAGTCCATTTGATTGGTCCAATTTATAAAGACATGGATTGAGATAAGAGACGTGCAGACCGTAGATAACATCAATTCAACGCTTTAGATTGAGTCTCAAGTTTCTGAGAGAGGAAAAACACAAATGTGATGGATAACTAGCCAACACGTGTAGGGTAGGGATCAAACCAAAAACTCGAGTTTTCAAAATTTTTAAAATACAATTTGTTACCACAAATGTTTCTGTCGATTTTGGATTCTACCCAGCCAAGTTTTTAAGAGAGCAAAGTATTTACAAATAATTCCAATACATTTTAAAACCAATTTTTAAAGGTTTTAAAAATGTTTATAAATTCCTAAAAATTATTTTAAAAATCCTAACAATTATTTGAAAATTATTTTAATGGGAATTAATACTCACGCACCTAAATTAATATGAATGCAACATAGAAATGCAATCCTACATGCAGTGTTCGTATTATACTTTTGAGTGAAATATTTTATGTGTCCAAGAAATTTTTTATGAAATATTTTAGGATAAAATGGAATTGAGTGAATCATTCCAAGTGACTGGAATGATTGAAGAATTGTCACTATCTTGAAAAAGATTTCAAAAATTATTTGAAACATAATGGTAAAGAAATGGGGCTTGAGGACTTGATTGTGAGATTGAAGATTGAAGAGGATAATCATGCATCCGCGAGGAAACTAGAAATCCTATGGAATTCAAAGAATATATTGTTAAAGAAGGGAAAGATAGCAAGAATAAGAAAAGAAAGCGTGTAAACCAAGGTGGTCAATTCAAAGGACCAAAAGGTGGGAACTTTAAGAAGTTCGATGGTAAATATTTTATGTGTGACAAGCCGAAACACTGAGCTAAATATTGCTATAAGCGCAATAATAAAGGGAATAAGAAACATAAGACTGCATAAACCAATGTCACTGAAGTTGGGAACCTTTCAGACAATATTACTGATTTGAGCCTTTCGGTCGTGGTTTTTGAAGTCAATATGATGGGAAATACTAGAGAATGGTGGGTGAACACTAGGGCTACTCGTCACATATATCTAATGACAAGAATATGTTTACTTTCTACCGACACTCAAATCAGGAGGAGAAACTTTTCATGGGAATTTCTTCTACATCAAAGGTTGAAGCGAAAGAAAAAGTTATACTTAAGTGACTTCGGGAAATGGACTTACTCTCAATGACGTGATTCATGCCCCAAACATTCTAAAGAACTTAGTCGTTAGATCCTTACTCAACAAGAAGGGATTTAAACTATTATCTGAATTTGAAAATTTTGTATTCACTAAAAATGGTATGTACGTGGGGAGGGGATATTTGAGTAATGAGCTTTTTAAATTCAATGTAATGATTGTGATTTCTATTAATAATATGAAGAAGAATGCATCTCCTATTTATTTGCTTGAGTCGTGTAATGTATGGTGTGGTAGATTAGGTCATGTTAATTATGATATTATTTGTAGATTAATTAATTTATACTTAATACCTAAATTTAATATTGACTCAAATCATAAGTGTGAAACATGTGTGGAATCAAAGATAACTAAAAACTCCTTTTTATTCTATTAAAAGATGTTCTAATCCTCTTAAGTTAATTCGTAGTGATATATGTAATTTGAAATTTATTCAAACAAGAGGTGGGAAAAAGTATTTTAGTACTTTTATTAATGATTGCATAAGATATTATTATATATATTTACCTGCTTTGAAGGAAAATGAGGCTATTAATGTCTTTGAACAGACAAAGAAGAAGGTGAAAACCAACTTAGCAAAGATATTAAAGTGGTTGGAAGTGATAGAGGTGGTGATATGATTCACCCTTCGAAGAATTTTGTTCGAAACATGGAATTATTCATCAAACTACCGCTCCTTGCTCACCTGAATAAAATGGTATTTCTGAATGCAAAATCTGAACTCGAAAAGAGATGATGAACGATGTGTTGATAAGTCCAGGATTACCTCAGAACTTATGAGGGAAATCTTTGCTTTCAGCAAACTAGCTTCTTAATAAAATTCCTTATACGAAAATACATAAGACACCATATAAGTTATGGAAAGTTCAAAAACCTTCTTACAAATATCATAAAATGTGTGGGTGTCTTGCAAAGGTAGTGGTTCCTGATCTTAAAAGGATTAAAATAGGAACAAAAACTATTGATTGCACCTTAATTGGTTATGCAATTAATAATAGTGCATATCGATTTCTTGTTCATAAATAATAGATTCCTGATATACACGTAAACACTATTATTGAATCTAGAAATACATATATCTTTGAAAATATATCCCCTCAGAATAAAGTTATTAATTCAAGTTCTTATAAAATAACTTATGATATTTCATATAGTAGTCATCAAGAGAATATAAATAATAAATCTATTGAAAAAAATGATGACTTCGAACCTAGATGCAATAAAAGGAAAAAGACTTTAAGTCCATATTTTATAACTTATATGTTAGAAAGTGAGCCTAGTATCTTTGAATAAGCGATGTCAACTCCAGAAGATCCTTTGCAAATAGAGGCTGTTAATAATGAAATTGAATCCATTAAGAAAAATCATACTTGGGAATTGGTGGACCTTTCACCAGGTAATAAATCTCTTGGATGCAAGTGGATATTCAAGAAAAAATTAAAAGTGGATAGATAAATTGGCAAATACAAAGCTATACTTGTAGCTAAAGGCTACAAGTTAAAGGAAGGATTGGATTATTTTGATACTGACTCACATGTTACGAGAATAACATCCGTTTGAATGTGAGTAGTTATTACAATGTTACATAATCTTGAGATACATTAAATGGATGTGAAAATAGCCTTCTTAAATGGTAAGTTAAATGATGAGATATACACGGAACAACCATAAGGGTTTAAATTACCTTGATAAGAAAAGAAAGTGTGTATACTTGTTAAATCCTTTTATGGATTAAAACAAGCACTTAAACAATAGCATGAGAAATTTGACAACGTAATGATGTCAAATGGATTTAAAATAAATGAGTGTGATAAATGTGTTTACATTAAAAACACTCAAAGTGGTTAGGTCATTGTTTGTATCTATGTGAATGATGATTATTATTGGAAGCAATCAGGATATCATTAGATTTACTAAGCGAATCTTGTTGAGTAAATTTGATAAGAAAGATATGGGTATTGCGGATGTTATATTATGAATTAAAATTCCTAAAACATTGGATTGACTTGTCTTATCTCAATTTAATTATATTGGGAAGATACTTGATAAGTTTGATAAAGGTAGTGATATCATAGTTAAAACACCTATTGACTCAAAACAGACGTGTATTGCTAGATCCACTATGGAATCTGAATTCATAGCTTTACACAAAGATAGAGAAGAAATAAAATGGCTTAAACACTTTTTAGAGGATATTTCAATATGCCCTAAGCACGTTCCTAAAATTTGCATTATTTGTGATAGTCAATCAAAAATTGGCAGAGCACGTAGTCATATATATAATGGAAAGTCTCGACATATATATTGAAGACATAATAGAGTTAAACAACTGCTCTCCAATGAAATTATTGTCATTGATTACATTAACTCTAAGGACAATATAGAGAATCCGTTAACTAAAGGTTTGAATTGAGAACAAGTATATGGTTTATCGAAGGGAATGAGATTAAAGCCTACAAAATAAATAGTTTTCTTAATGGCAACCCTACCTAGATGACTTGAGATCGCAAGATCTAGTTTCAAAGGACAACCGAATCCTGCCTCACTTTTTCAAGTGAGCACTAATAAATTTTAAATTCATACCTATTCCTATAATAAAACAGTGTTGCCTACAAACTAATTAAGGATAAGTGTTGATACTAAAAATCATCCACCTACATGGACTAATCAAAAATTGACACTTATCCACTTACGTGGCATAAATCCCAGTTAGTAATCGCTTAACCAACTCCAAAGATAGTTGCTCGGCAGGCATGTCGACCAACTTGAAGAATATAGACCATAAAAGTAAATAAAAAGTCACCACATGGGGGAAAACCAAGGGTCTTTTCACACGTGGTAAAGAAAATCAACCATCACATTCATTATGTACGGGTGTAAATGCTTGAATATATAAAGGCATTCCAAGCCTTGATCTCCGGGTCATTATAAATACAATGTATCCCTTTCATCAAAGGCATGATAAAACGAATTCTAGGATATTCTTCTCAATAAGAGTACCTAGCTTTCTGTAATCACTCAGATCAATACAATAATAGTGGATGTAGGCTTTCTTACACAATCGAACCATTTTAAAAATTCTTTACCTCTTATTTGATTATTTCATTACAATCTTATATTTTATTTGTGATTAGAAAATTGGATCTAGTACAATTTTTTACATCAACAGATTGGCGCCATCAGTGGGAAAGAGTGTTTAATTATCGTTCTCTCTATTGTATACCCTTGTTCAAGGGAAGATGAATGATCCTGAGTCTAGTGCCAGAGATGAAGGCAACCCAACTGTCCCATCTGCTTTACCTATAGCTACAGATCTGAATGGTATTCTTACTAGTATTGCCAAGGGTCAAGATGCCATACATGAAATAATGAGGCAATTGGCTCAAACATTACAAGCTGCATCTCTAGCTCTTTCCAAACAACGAACGGTCCATTCACCAAGGAGAGATATGCCACCTCCACCTCCTAGGCACAATCGACATAGCTATTCCAAATCTTCACGAGATAGTTCTTATCATCTAGGAGTAAGTTCATCGCTCATAGCCACAGAATTCTATGATGGCCATTCTCTCTCTCCTGAAACACCAAGCATTTTGGAATAATTGAGTAGAGCTTCACCTTTAATTGTTTGGGACCCCGAGAAAATAAAAATCCTCTTAGAGAGCTATCCAGAACTAATCAACACCCAGTCGACCAGCGCGAAGCTTCAATCAGGTCAAGATTTACAATCCAATTATCTGTGCATACCGAGCAAACTTCTCATGAAGAGAGCTCAGTAAAAACACATGGTCGGGAGAGCCGAGCTGCTTCACACAAATCTAATGCAAGCAACCCTTCATGGAAGGGCTTAATTCAGTGATTAGAAGATCGACTGGAAGAAATGGTAAAGGCAAAGAATCCATTGTCAGAGGAACTTAATCAAAGGGTCTCCTTTCATTTAGGAAATTATTGATTTCCCAACTCCATCCAAGTTTAAAACCCCTATGGTCACCCCTAAATATGATGATAAAATTGACCCGATTTTGCACATTGAGAAGTATCAAGCTACAGTCGACATCTATTCAGTCCCTAATGAAATGAGATGTGGAGCATTTTCAAGAACCATTATGGGTTCAGCCCATATATGGTACAATAACTTGCCTCGAGGACAAATTACCAACTTCAATCATCTTGTTAAGCTATTCATCAGTAACTTCTGCTTTACGGACAAGCCAGTAAAGCGAGTAGCCCATATCTTGAGTGTCAGATAGCGAGTAAGGGAAACTACCAGGGAGTATATCACTCGTTTTAATAACGAGAAATTTGAAGTGGTTGTTGTGATGGTCAAAACGAAAAATGATAAGTGGATAAAGCCTGCCCAAATGCCATTTTCCCTTCCTATAATTGATCAGTTGGAGGATGCTACATCATGACATGAGCTGTTAAGCTTCACGGATGCTTACTCTAGGTATAACCAGATAAGAATGAAACCATAAGACATGGAAAGAACTTCCTTCATCACCATTTGAGGTACTTATTGCGATAATGTAATGCCCTTTGGGCTAAAAAATGTTGAAGCTATATAGCAGAGGTTTCTCAACAAGGTGTTTGAAGGGTAGATAGGGAAGAATATGGAGGTTTATGTGGATGATATATTGACTAAAATCAAGAAGGCTTAAGATCATATCCAGGACCTCAGTTAGACTTTTAATCATCTAGAAAAACATTAGATGAAGTTAAACCCAACAAGGTGTGTGTTTGGTGTCCAAGAAAGAATGTTTCTCGACTTTACAGTAAACCTAAGGGGAATTGAAGCTAATTCAGCTAAAATAAAATATTTGATAGAAATGCAGTCGCCGACCTGCAAGAAGGATGTATAAAGACTTACTCATAGAGTGGCATCTTTAAAAAAGTTTGTTTCCCAAGCAACAGATAGGTGTTTGCCATTCTTCAAGGTTCTTAGAAATACATTTGAACGGAATACAGAATGTGAAGAAGCATTCCAAGAATTCAAGAAGTATCTGGGATTACCACCTTTATTGTCCCGACCTGTTTTGGGAGAAAAATTGTACTTATACTTAGTTATTTCTGAATCCGTAGTTAGCTTGGCACTAGAACGGTTGGATAATGGGATCCAAAAACTAGTTTATAAGACCAGCAAAGCATTCAGAGGAGCCAAAATCAGGTACCCACGCTTGGAAAAACTAGCATTAGCACTTATTGAAGATTATACGCGTATGAAGCCTTATTTCCAAGAACACACCATAGTTGTATATACTGACCTACCTCTTTAGAAAGCACTCCACAAAACTGATAAGTCGGGACGATTGATGTACTGGGAAGTAGAACTAGAATAGTATGACATCATCTATGAACCAAGTTCATCCTTAAAAGGGCAAGCTTTGGCGAATTTTATTGTAGATTTTACCTATCCAGAGGTTACTGATCAATAAAACTTACCTATCGAGTAAAAATTTTTGGAAGAGAACTCAGCTCAAAAGCCACTACACCAAAAACAGGAATCTAGCACGTTTAAAACTGTGCCAGATCAAATCTGGCACAGTTTTGAACTGTGCCAGAATCAGCTGTTCCAAAATGGCCATTTTTTTTCGGCACAGCTCAAAAGTGTGTCAAATTTGGCCAAACGAGAACACTTCTGGCACACTTTTAAACCGTGCCAGAATTTAATATTTCTGGCACACTTTGGCACAGTTTTTAACTGTGCCAGATTCAGCACAGTTTACAAAAATTGGCACAGTTCAAAATCGTGCCAAAATATGATACACTTTTGCCACGATTTTGAACTGTGCCAATTTTTTTTATAAAAAGAAAAAAAAATATTTGAAAGCACAAAAATTCACAAATTAAAAATATTGCACGTTGTTAATAAACTAATGTACATACAAACTTCAAAATATTACAAGTCTTTAATAGTTCACATGCCAAACAAAATTGAGCAGAGTTTCCTCTATTTTCTGGACATTCCAAAACCTGCTAATACAAAATCTACCTAACATAAAGCCCGCACGTCCACAAAATATAACAATTAACTTATAAAAGTCCGCACGGCCATAAAAGTTAACAATAAAACTACAAAAGTTTGCACGGCCATAACACAAAAATATGAAATCATGAATAAACCCCTTGTTGTAAACCATTGAGTCCTCTGTGTGTTCCACGTGAATAAATGCCAGCAATAAGCTGTTATCCTGCAAAAAAAAATAGGATACAATAAGATACGATATTAGTACCCCAATAATTTACAAAAAAAAATTTACTCAAACTAAAAAATTACATATATGAGTGGAAATTATCGTCATATTCTCAAACCGAGAGACCCGAGACTACGCGGTCAGTTCCTATAAGTTACAATGGTCCCGTGCGAGGTGTTCGTGCCTCCTACGGGATCGTATGGAGGGTGTTTTGGGTTTTCTCCCTTTAAAGGCTTGCTTTTAAGTTTAAGTGTTGATTTTTTTAAATTATCATCATATTCTCAAATCAGGAGATCCGGGACTACTCGGTCAGTTCCTACAAGTTACATTGGTCCCTTGTGAGGTGTTCGTGCCTCTTACGGGATCGTTTGGGGGCTGGTTTGGGTTTTCACCCTTTAACGGCTTGTTTTTAAGTCTAAGTGTGATTTTTAAAAATTATCATCATATTCTCAAACCGGGAGATCGGGGACTACGCGGTCAGTTCCAATAAGTTACATTGGTCCAGATCGAGGTGTTCGTGCCTCCTACGGGGTCGTTTGGGGGGTGATTTGGGTTTTCACCCTTTAACGGCTTATTTTGAAGTTTAAGTGTTGATTTTTGCAAATTATCGTCATATTCTCAAACTGGGAGACTCGGGACTACGCAGTCAGTTCCTACAAATTACATTAGTCCCGTGCGAGGTGTTCGTGCCTCCTACGGGGTCGTTTGGGAGGTGGCTTGAGTTTTCACCCCTTAACGGCTTGTTTTTAAGTTTAAGTGTTTATTTTTACAAATTATCATCATATTCTCAAACCGGGAGACCCGGGACTACGCGGTCAGTTCTTACAAGTTACATTGGTCTCGTGTGAGGTGTTCGTGCCTCTTACGGGGTCGTTTGGAGGCTGGTTTGGGTTTTCACCCTTTAACGGCTTCTTTTTAAGTCTAAGTGTGATTTTTGCAAATTATCGTCATATTCTCAAATCGAGAGACCCGGGACTACGCGGTCAGTTCCTACAAGTTACATTGGTCCCGTGTGAGGTGTTTATGCCTCTTACGGGGTCGTTTGGTGGCTGATTTGGGTTTTCACCCTATAACCGCTTGTGTTCATGTCTAAGTGTGATTTTTGCAAATTATCATCATATTCTCAAATCAGGAGACCCGGGACTACGCGGTTAGTTCCTACAAGTTACATTGGTCACGTGTGAGGTGTTCGTGCCTCCTACGGGGTCGTTTGGGGGGTAGTTTGGGTTTTCACCCTTTAACGGCTTATTTTTAAGTCTAAATGTTGATTTTGGCACATTATCGTCATATTCTCAAATCGGGAGACCAGGGACTACGCGGTCAGTTCGTACAAGTTACATTGTCCCGTGCGAGGTGTTCATGCCTCTTACGGGGCCGTTTTAAGGCTGGTTTGGGTTTTCACCTTTCAATGACTTGTTTTCAAGCCAAATCGACATATTTTGAAATTATCATCATATTCTCAAATCAGGAGACCCGTGACTACGCGGTCAGTTCGTAGAAGTTACATTGGTCCTGTGCGAGGTGTTCGTACCTCTTACGCGGTCGTTTGGGATCTGGTTTGGGTTTTCACCCTTTAACGGCTTGTTTTTAAGTCTAAGTGTTAATTTTTGTTAATTATCGTTATATTCTCAAACCGGGAGACCCGTGACTACGCGGTCAGTTTCTACAAGTTACATTGGTCCCGTGCGAGGTGTTCGTGCCTCTTATGAGGTCGTTTGGGTTTTTAACCTTTAAGAACTTATTTTTAAGCTTAATCGATATATTTTGAAATTATCGTCATATTCTCAAATTGGAAGACCCGCGACTATGCGATCAGTTCCTACAAGTTACATTGGTCCCGTGTGAGGTGTTCGTGCCTCTTACGAGGTCGTTTGGGGGTTGGTTTGGGTTTTCACCCTTTAACGGCTTGTTTTTAAGTCTAAGTGTGATTTTTTCAAATTATCGTCATATTCGCAAATCGGGAGACTCGGGACTAAGCGGTCAGTTCCAACGAGTTACATTGGTCCCGTGCGAGGTGTTCGTACGTCGTACGGGGTGGTTTGGGGGTTGGTTTGGGTTTTCACCCTTTAATGGCTTGTTTTTAAGTTTAAGTGTTGATTTTTATAAATTGTCATCATATTCTCAAATCGGAAGACTCGGGACTATGTGGTCAGTTCGTACAAGTTACATTGGTTCCGTGCAAGGTGTTAGTGCCTCTTACGGGGCCGTTTTCAGGTTGGTTTGGGTTTTCACCCTTCAACAGCTTATCTCCAAGCCAAATTGACATATTTTCAAATTATCGTCATATTCTAAAATCGAGAGACCCGGGACTACGCGGTCAGTTCCTACAAGTTACATTGGTCCCGTGCGAGGTGGTCGTGCCTCTTACGGGGTCGTTTGGGGGCTGGTTTGGGTTTTCACCCTTCAACGGCTTATTTTTAAGTCTAAGTGTGATTTTTGCAAATTATCATCACATTCTCAAACCGGGAGACCCGGGACTACGTGGTCAGTTCCAACAAGTTACATTGGTCCCGTGTGAGGTGTTCATGCCTCCTACGGGGTCGTTTGGGGGGTGGTTTGGGTTTTCACCCTTTAACGGCTTGTTTTTAAGTTTAAGTGTTGGTTTTTGCAAATTATCGTCATATTCTCAAACCGGGAGATCCGAGACTACACGGTCAGTTCCTACAAGTTACATTGGTCCCGTGCGAGGTGTTCGTGCCTCTTACGGGGCCATTTGGGGGCTGGTTTGGGTTTTCCCCCTTCAACGGCTTATTTTCAAGCCTAATCTACCTATTTTGAAATTATCGTCATTATCTCAAACCGATAGGCCCGTGACTACTCTGTCAGTTCGTACAAGTTACATTGGTCCCGTGCGAGGTGTTCGTGCCTCTTACGGGGCTGTTTGGGTTTTCACCCTTCAACGGCTTGTTTTCAAACTTAATCGATATATTTTCAAATAAATTTGTGCAATATAATTAACAGTCATTTTGACTTGGATCATCGTTGAGGGAAATAAGTTTGTGTTCATTAGTAAAAAAAATGACAAGAAAGTAGAACACGAATAAAACACGTATAGGAAGAAAGCTAACACAGGCGCGCACCTGAAAATATAATCTCTTCATGTCTTCTACACCCATAAGGTTGTCTGTTCTTCATGGCATTTGTCTATCACCAAGATTGACCAACGTTAATGACTGTAAACACAAATGGAAAAAACTAAAATAAGGTAAAGAATGGCATCAATGCAAATCTAATTCAAATGCAATGTTACAATAAAAATTAGCTATATCAGTTGTTAATTATATAGGAAGTAACTGCTTAGATATAGAAGTAAGTACTCAGACATAGTAGTTACTCTGGTACAAGCAACCTTAAGCAAGATATAGCTACTGATTAGACATAGAAGTGAAGAAATATTTATACATCAATCTTTATATAGCTACTGATTAGAATCAATGCTAATTGTTTGAAAAACTCCAACATAATTAAAAGTTTAAAACAGATAAAAAATGAACAGAAGATAATAAATCTCAATGCTTATTGTTTGAAAAACTCCAACATAATTAAAAGTTTAAAATAGATAAAAATGGACCGAACATAATAAAACTTTATACATTGGTGCTTAAATATATTCTAAGCAAGGAGATTGATAGCGCTTTTGATGATTGAAACAACATAAAATAGTATTTGACAGTAGAAACTTCCATGTAAGACCCTTATTTCACAAGAACACAACAATAGTTCAAATTATAACTAAACCAACTTCTCGTACCACAATGGACACCGATTTTATAGCGGTTGTTTTCTGGAAAATTGATCAAAGACAAAGTGGAAGTCAATTTCTATGTGCTTCAATGAAAGACGTGATTGGCACATAGGTAAGTATCCCCCACATTATCATAATAGATTGTATGAGTGGTCGAGAACGAAACATGTAGCTGGAACAATAGATTTTGAATCCAATTGATTTCAGCCACAAAGGATGTAACACCCCAATATTCAGATGTTAATGTAAAGAATAAATAACTGGTTCAGTTATCATAACACGTCCAAACATCCCTTATATTGAAGTAAGAACTGAAAAAGAAAATGAATTTACATTACTTTCTTGCTTTAGTTTATATACAATTCAAGTGTAGTTCAACAAATGAACTTTAATTAAAAAAAATATAAGAAATACCTTATAGTTTCTGTACAATTCAATCTTCATCATTATCTGTCTCACTATCCCAATCCAAGTCAAAAGAACTCACCGACTTCATCAACTCTATAAGTCCAGTGATATCCTCCAAATAGGTTGGATTTTTTTTGTAAACAGAGAGCTTTATATATCCAAACTCCAAAAATTTCAGAAGTCCTAAAGACAGAATTCCCATAAATAAACGAAAAAATAAGATGCAACTTCAAATGCTATCAAATATGCAAAAATAATAACTAGATATACAAAAATGCTGCTCTTCTATCAGTAAGGGTTAACGATTCCTCAAAAGAAATAGCCTTGAATTACTTACTTTTCAACAACTCAATTATAACAACACAGAATAATCATAAAGGTGAAGTCTACCTTCAGTCTCTAACATTCTCCGTTTAATATACCCGTCAAAGATAAATCAATAGGCAACAACAGTTTCTATCAATAAAAAAATAAGCAACACTCATTCCCTATTTATCTCAATTGTGACAGTTTCTTCGATTTTCTAGTTGAATTGATCAGGCAGTCACTTCATACCCAACGGAAAATTATAACATATCTTTCTTCGCACCAATGTGTGTTCTTCTTGCAGTTGTTGTTTGAATCTGATCTTTTTCAGAGGTAACTTAAACCAAGCATTGAATCGAACTGCTTTATGCTCAGTTACTCCTAATAGGTGAAGATACTTTTCACCATTTTAATTTTCAGCTAACTGAAATATTTCACCCCGAATCAAACAGGGTCTTAGAATTTTAATGGGATCATAGATTATACACCACCAAATATTTCATAGCTTATATCTCGTAAATGCAGCAGCATATACGCAACAGTTGAATGCATATATGCTGCATATATGCAGCAGCATATATGTAGCAACATATATGCAACAACTGTATGCATATATATTGTATATATGCTACTGTGCATAGATGCATACAAAAGCCCCACGCTCCACTGCCCGACACCTCTATCGACAGCCCCACACTATATATAGGTGTACACCTTGCATCTATATGTAGGTGCTACTATAAATCTGCAGAATCAGTTAGCCACTTATTCATCACAGGTCCCATAGCTTCAGAAGTGTGGAAATTCTTCAGTTCTCCAATGGGAATCATTGGTTCAGCTCTAACTATTCATGCCTTAATTACTTCTTAGTGGCTTTAAGCAAGTTCTAATCCGGTTTATATTGTAAAGGTTGTACATGAACACGACAAAACTAATCCCTGCGAGTGTTGTGACCATTAGAAGAACCCATCCCGGTTAATGGAATCCAAAGCCACACAATATGCAGAACCATGTTCCGTTTGAGAATATAAAGTTTAGTTGGATTGAATGCATTATGTAAATTATAAAGTTATAATTTACATTATCAGAAATTCTGACATAACGAAAAATTTTGAAAGAAAAATCAAACCTCATGGAATTCGTAAACAATGAGCAGCCATTTGAAGAAATCACAATAAACAAAACATATAGCATAACTGCATAGGTTAATGTATAATGCATCTATTGCCATACCACGTTGAATGAAGAAATGATATCATTGTCTGAATGAGAGATCTCGAAGAATGTACAATGGATGTTTGGGCATTTTTTCATTTATTTGACCCATTCTATATATAGAAAGAAAGTATCTCCTCTTTACTTCCAGTGGGTTGCATCTGATTACAATTGAAATTTCAATAGCTTTTTTCCAACTCATATCGAAGTCAGTTATTAACCAAACTAAAATTACGCCCGAATTTTATTTGGTACTAACTATTGACTTACCAGTACTTAATAATTTGAAGTGATGGAATGGCATATTGGTAATTAAAATTGCCACACATAAGAATGGTTCAACAAAATTGTCTATTTCCACGGGGGGCTCTTTAAATGGTTTCCTAAATACAATTTGACAAAGGTTTGAAGTTCTTGAAAACTCATGCCCTTACTAATAGGGTAATTACAATATTGATAGGAGTGAACTCGAGTTACCCAACAAAGGTGAATTATCTCCTTATCATAAGGTTTATGCATGCACACTTAGCATTTATCAATAAGTATTACCTATTAATTTGTGAATTTCTTCCACATTTCTTCAGTGGATCCCGATACTAGCCTATAACCTTTTGTACATGGGCCCCAAATCAGATGGACTCCACGTGAGTCATTAAATCATATTATGGATCCCAAACTTATCAGGGGAATCAGGTCTACTACAGGCATCGAGTCATAACAAATCAAGGCTACAAAAAAATATATGACTCATGAGATAAACATGTCAAAAGTTCAAGTGTTAATTTAGAGCCCTTGTAATCGTCAACGCCTTGGAAGAAATTGCCAAGCAAACCCCTCCCATGCTCTTGTCCAACCAAATTTACTAAACAACCACAAAATCATACACACATAAAAATAATCTTAATCTAAAATACACATATACAAATAAAGAGTATAAAGTACAGCCTTTTTTCCCGCCATCAGATGAAACAGACCGACACAGCATGGTATAAATATCCCACCATCAGGGTTCATTAGTACTTGTTTATGGTCCAGTCCAAATACATTATCGATGCTTAGAAATAAAATTATTAAACAGGTAGATAAAGAGTCCCTTATATTTATCCAATACCAAATTCAAACTTCTTAAACACTACCATTCTCCTTATTTCTCCACACCCTAAGAATCAACATAAACAACTCAACTAATAATTTAAGACCACAAATATTATCATTACCAGGGAAACAGATATATCAACTAGACAATCACAAAAATCAACACCCATTTACAAAACTAAAGTGTTCACCGCGAAAATAATCAATATCATTCACCCATATCAATGGAGGATCCGGGAATTTAGATAGGGGGAATCTTTGTTAATGTCGGGGTTTATGGATTGGAGTCCCTGCAACGATTTTTTAAGGTTATTTTTCACTTTTTTAATAAAACATAGACCTTAATTTTAATATTTACTTTAAAAAACATATATGTTTTTGTCTTGACAATGAACAATCAAACTAGTATGAACAAAAAAATTAATCAACTCAGAAAAAATACTGATCAAGAAGGGGGGAGTACCTTGCCCTTCATTTGAGTTCTTGGGTCTATTACAATCCAGTGTCCAAAACTTCAACAATTAGTTTATATATTTGTCCAATCACCAAGACAATCAAAAGAAATTTCCGCATAAATATGAAGAAACTCAACAAAATAAACATACAATTAAACCTCAATTCTTCGTTAATAAAGATACATGATAAAACCTAATAAGCAATATCGTTTACAACTACAACAAAAGGATAATTGAAACCTAATAATTTCATTTCTATGAATCCTAAAGCTAATCAACAACACCTCTTGTAACTACAATTCATTTCTTGTTCGTGGTAAACAAAAAACTAATAGTTTCAATTTTATGAATCTGACAACTACAAGCACAATAAGAAAAATAATAAATGAATCATTCTAACAATTATAAACATTTAGTCACAAATAAAACAATATTTTAGAGACTATTATATACTTACTAACTAGATAGTAGAGATATAAGCATAACCAAAAATAATCCAGCTTTATACACCAACTCCAAGATCTAAAAGTCATGATGTCTCAGCCATTTAATATTAGAGAAATAAAAACGAGATGGAGAAGAGAGTTACCGGTTGGGTGGAGGTGGGAGACGGTGGGCAGGGCATTGATGAGAGATATGGCGATGAGAGAAATGAGAGACGAGCATGAGAGAGGGAGTGAGAGGGAGCGGGAGACCTAAGAAAGAGAGAAGATAGCGGGAGACCAAAAAAATTGGAAAGATTGGTATTTTTTTGGACATTTTATATTTTAGTTAAGCATGCTCAATTTTGGCACACTTTTAAACAGTGCCAAATTTTGGCACTGTTTTAAAGTGTGCCAAATTGCTATTAAACCGTGCCAAAATCTGTCACAGTTTTAAACTGTGCCAGATTTTTAATATCAGCGTGTGCCAAATTATTGTTTTTGGTGTAGTGAGCAAGACAAAGTTGTAGCCGACCAACTTGAATCATCCAAACTCAAGAAAATGCTCAAAAATATGCAGAGGAAAATAAGAAGATATTACACCATGGAGTTTTGTCTATGGAGAGCCTTAACAGTAATAACCCATTATGAAATTTATATGTGGACGGACCTTCATGTGCAATTCGAAGTGGAGCAAGTATCATACTTATTACTCCTAATGATATTGGTATTGAACATGCCTTAGGTTTTAATTCAAGGCATCAAATAATGAAGCGGAGTATGAAGCTTTGATAGTCGTACTGGAATTAGCCAATTCGTTAGGGGCTGAGCAGGTAGTAATGGATAGTGATTTGTAGCTGGTTGTCAACTAAGTGCTTCATCTATATAGAGTAAATGGAGAATTGATGACTAAATACTTGGCCAAAGCCATGGAAGTTATTTCCAAGTTTCCAGGCGTGCAAATGAATAGGATACTAAGCATATCTAATGCCCGAGATGATTCACTTGCTTGGCTAGCTTCAGTAATAAGAATTGAACTCCGGAGGAGCATTCCAATTGAAATCTTGGCCAATAGGAGCATAAACGAAGATCTAATTGTTAGTTTCATTACTGTAGATTTAGGACCTTCCTGGATGGATCTAATTAAGGCCTACATCGAATATGGACCCCTACCAACTGATCCCAAATAAGCAGCTCTGGTACAAAGTAGTCAGATATGTGATGCATAAAGTAATTTTATACAGAAGAGGGTTAACTCTCTCCTTACTATGTTATTTTCATCCGTTGGAGGTTGAAGATCTGATTAGGGAAGTGCATGAAGGTTCTTGTAGAGTTCATTTAGCTGGTCGGTCGTTGCTTCAAAGAATCAACACACAGGGATATTATTGGTTGACTATAAGGGAAGATTGTAAGGCCCTCGCAAGAAAGTGTGATAAGTGCCAAAGCTTTTCTACAATTCACAAAATACACAATGTTGCTTTAGCGCTCATTACCTTATCTTAGTCATTCCCCATTTGGAGAATTGACTTGGTCGGCCCACTGTCGACCAGCAAAGGCAGGTTCAAGTACTTGGTAGTTACTATTCATTCCTTCACCAAATGGGTGGAGGTAGAGCCATTGATAGAAATGACTTATGAGAAAGTGTACCAATTCATCTGGAAAAGCATCATATGTAGGTATAGCATGCCCTATGCCTTCATTACAGACCATGGGGCCCAGTTTGACAATGATAAATTTCAAGCATACTGTGTTTAGTCTAAGATCCAGAAACTCCATTCAGCACCAGGCCACCTCCAAAGCAATGATCAGCCGGAAGTGAGAAACATAACTTTTCCCAATGGTCTTAATAAGAGGCTTGATACTACAAAGGGAAATTGGATTAATGAATTAGATTATGTTCTCTGGGATTACAGAACAACACTGAGAACAGCAACTGGAGAAACACCTTATATGCGTTCATTTGGTAAAGAAACCATGGTACCAATCGAGGTAGGCATACCAACCCACAGGGCGCTAAATTTTGATTCTCCTACAAGTGACTTGATGCGACGATTGGACTTGGACATGTTAGAGGAAGTTCAGAAAGATGCTACTCTTAGAAATATTGCATACCAACACAGGATTGGTCGCCTTTATAACAAAAGGGTCAGGCCGACCAACTTAAAGGAAAACGACTCTAACCTAAATAAGGTTATTTAGAGGAGCAACAATCTTGATGCCAATTGGCATGGCCCATATCGCATATCGGCAGTCATCCGACCAGAAACCTATCGAATTGAGAAATTAGAAGGGGAAGAATTCAAAAACCCTTAGAATGCCACCTTAGAAAATATTATCAGTAATTCAAGGCATTGACATATTATACTTCTTTATGTTCAGCACAACTATTTATCAAGTTTAATAAAAATCTTCATTTTCGTTCCTATAATTTTATTAATTTTTTTCGGAGTATGACGATATACATCCCCCAGAAATAACAAATAAAAATATCTCTTGGTCTTCAGCTCTTGATGATCAACAACACATACCATACTTAATCAAGTTGAACTTATCTGCCGATCAGCAGATAATACTTAATCAGGTTGAATTTATCAAATTTAAGATGCACCAACAGTTTAAGGCTCAATCATATCTCGCCCAACTTATTACTTCATATTAACAAGTCACGAACAAGAAGTATTGCCCAACCAAGTTAAATACAAGAATACACTCCTAACACACTTGGTTGGCACTAATCATTTACTTCATGTATGACTTCGTCTTTGATAAGTCAAGAACGAGAAGTCTGTAAAACTTCGTATACAACTCAAACAGTTACAAACAAGTTTTACCATTAGAATACAAACATATATTCATCATACACTTGGTCACCGCCGATAACTAAGGCTAAACTTGGATCAAGAAAATTATTTATAGTTTCATCTAAGTGCATTAGTAGAATCTATGGCCTTACGATTACGTTTAATAATTCATTAATAAATAATAAATCAGTCGATTGATTGATTAAATAATCATAAGTTGACAATGCAGGTGTATGAATTTTTATTCAAATACTAATTGTATTACATTCAAGAGTAAATGAATAATAAAATACTGAAAAGCTATTCCACTGGATGTTTTTCTTGAGCTTTGGAAGTTGGCTGCACTCTTTTCATACCAGCTGGAAGATCATCTAAGGTATAAGGGGAGTTGATAAAGTTGAAATCCCTCAGCATTCGTCTATTACTGTTGCTCAGCGCATCAATGAGATGAGGTGGATAACTATTTCATGAACATCATATAGACCATAGTCTCCCAAGTATTTGATGATCAAGCACTGGGGAATAACATCAGCAGTAATCCATTATATGTCCAATTTGAATGGAGGCTTGTCACAATCTAGCAAACCAGGCTCATTTCAGTACCACGGCTCACTGTTACGATCATATTTCAACAACGTTAAACAGTTGATCCATCCCCATCTATAACTTTCACGATGGCTCTGGACAAGATGATCATCAACGTGGCTAAGGGCCTCATTGTAGCCTTCCATCCATATTTCCCTGGGTTCTTTGTGAAATTGAAAGGTTAGCCTTTCAACATGATGTTGAAGTTTCTTCAAAACATCTCTCTTCACCTTTAACTGAATAGATTTATCGGCAATGGCTTTATCCTTAGCTTCCAGCTTTATAGACAAATTAGCAATAGACTGACTCTTTATTATCAACTGGGTTGCGTAGTTGGCTAGTGTTTGATTGGTTCTTGCCTCATCTATAGTTGGTCGGCTAGACCTTTGCTGCTTGGAAGTTTTCCCGGGTTTGATTTTATTCATAGCTTCAGGTTCCTCTACTATCCTGGTATTCTTAGCCTCTAAGAAAGAATCACCTTCATCAACACCATTGACATATGACTTCTTCAAAATGTACAACTCATTTCTGAGCTTAATATTTTCCTCCTTAAGAAGTATGGCTATCTCCCTGGCTTTATCTACCACTCAGCTCAAAAGGAACTCTTTTCTTCTATACATATAGCCATATTGTTCAAGCTTCTTCTCAAAGACCCAACATTCACTTAAGGCTTTGTATTTTACTTCGTACTTGGCATAGAGTGAAATCAAAGTAATCTTGTGCTCTTCTTGCAGAACTTCATTCATCTCCTTGTAGGCACCATTATTGCCACTACCATATCCAGTAAACAATGAATGTGGGTGTATGACTTCTTAACTTGGTCAGAAGCATCTGGTAAAGCACGCCAACCAAGTCTTCTTTGGACAAAGAAACATGGACAGCTTCTAGTAAATTTTTACTCCGCCTGAGCAAATCGGATTCAACAGAAACAATAGCCTATTTCCTGGCATCAAACTAAAAATTGCAAAGGTAAGAACACAAGTGTAATTGCTGGGAAAACATAACACGAAGAGTATGATTTCATGAAGACAACTCAACCAAGCAAGAAGGCGTAAGTAAGAAAAATGCAACACATTAGGCTAAAAGGAAGTATTTTCATTAATAGGCATAAGGTGTTACATAATGGTCCCATTACAAGGCAAATAAATAAAAAGAAAAACAAATGAGTTAAACCTTCTCCCTGTCCTGAACATTGCTTCCAGAAGGTTGGTCGACGGAAGGGATGACTTTTTCAATGGGCTTTAAAGTTAACCCAAAAGGCTGATTGGAGGATTCCCCGGATCCCTCATCATCATCAAAATCTTCCTCCAAGTTTAGAGAAGATCCTGGATCATTCTGAAGAATAATTCAAAGTCCTCTGCAGTGCCGACCTCCTTGAGGGCCACCGATCAGCCATACTTAAAGGGATTATTCCTAACAAACTCAATCTGAGCAGTGGCTACCAGAAAAGCCTTATCCCAGCCTTTATTTAAGAATTCTTCTTTTATCTTCTTATTTTTGTCCTTCTCTACAACTAACTCAGAGATTAAAACAACAGCTTTATCTTCGGTAGACTTCAAGAGAACTTGATTGTCCACCAATTTATCGTCAGCCATCTTGGGCTTATTTTCAGTAGTCACCAATTTTCCTTCAGCAGTGGTGGCTCTCTCATTAGCCTTTTTCAGCTCAACATCCCAAGTCTTCTATTTAGACTCCAATAGCTACCATGAAGCCTCAACAGATTGCCTCAGACCCTCAAGGATATAGTACAATTTTATCTGTGATTAGAAAATTGGATCTAGTCCATTTTTTTACATTAACAAGAAGTTTAGCTTTTAATGAGTCATACAGTAGGATACTCTAAATGGGAAGTCACTTATGTGAGTTTGAAGGGTCGCTTCTATGAGAACTTCGAAAGGTCGAAACTATCTAAATCACTCATGAAAACATCAGTTGTTCGGGTAAAATTAACACAATCGAAAGAACTAACGATGTTTGGAGAATCACTATATGAAGTATACTTCCTTGATTTATAACAAAAATGGAATCGTTCAAGATATCGCATTCACTAATAAGTCAGTAAATTCAGTTTTCTTTTACTATGGAAAATTCAAGGTCAAAATCTATCTCTCCTGTGGCCATCCCGATCGGCACGGCATTCTCTTCGGAAAGGGAAAGAGGAGAAAGAGGATCCCCTCGGGGAGAAAAATTGGGTCGCGGTATCGCACCCTTATCTTCGAAAAGGGAGCTTCGTCCATCGTCAATGTGGGATGAATGTAAATAGATAGAGTCGCCAGCCTATTTTTCTCAAAACAGGCAAAAGAATATGTTGCCACCTCAAGAGAATGACATAAAGGACAAAACTGATGCATGCGACACCAATAGATCAGAGGTCCGGGGGCTAAGTTACTAAATGGGAAGGTGTTAGGCACCCATCCCCCCCCCCCCTTTCGGTCTCTCATGGGAAAATGTTTATATTTTCCTTTTTATCCCCGTGAAGTGTACGCATGTGTTTGTGTAATGGAGATTGGAATCGTTCAACCCATACATTGTAAAAAGATAGGGTGAAGTCATCCATAGGAATATTCCCAAAATAATAATAAATGTTGAAGATAGGATATGAGTGTTCATCGCGATATTGATCGTTATTAGGAAACGATAATATGTGTGGGATGAGACACGAATAAATATATTATATATATGTATGATGATAATGAGTAATTCTGAGTATTATGAAAAAAAAAAAAAAGAGAAATTGGAAAATTAGAAAATTGGACTCAAGTCTCGGATTTAATCCGAGATGCCTACGTAGCCTATAAAGTTATCAAAGTCCATGCAATTCGAATGTAGAATAAGGGTGGGGTTTATCCCATAGATTCGAATGGAATGTTATTGTGTGTGCGTGTAGAAAATGTGTATCTAGTTTTTGGAACAAGTGTAGTGGATAATTCCGTTCGGAATTTACGGGTGTAACCCTATTTTATTTATTTTGGGGTTTTTTATGAAAAATAAAGTATGTGTGATATACTAATAAAAGTGTAGATGTTAATATGTATGGACTAGAATGAAACTAGATTATGAATCTAAGGTAGCTTATATAAAACAAGGAATTAAAAGAGAGAGCGAAAGAATTGGACCTTTCTTGGAGCTTGAACTTGGATTTTGGATGAACTCCTTTGAATGTTGATGAGAGTGAAGGATATTTGTCAAATTGGGTGTGAAAAGGATGGGAATTTAGGTTTGAATGAGATTTCTCATATGGAGCTGATTTCGAGAGAATGTTGCTGAGATCGCTGATGCTAATGGTTTTTTTCTTTTTTTAATAATGAGGTCATGGAACTTATTTATAAGGTCAGGGGGTGCCGATCCTCTTACCCCAGGGGGTGGCGATTGGTAGGTCACCCTTGACATTTTGCTGATAAGCAGGGTTTAGGACCTGTCAATTGGCCGTCCTTTGTGGACTTTTCTGGAAAAATGACTGTAGAGCACAAATCGTTGATCCAAATCGCACATGAGGTATACCGTTAGAAAGGTATTTCATTGGCCTTCGAGAGTACTTTGGACTTCTCCCATGTCCAGGAGTTGACTTTGGGTCAAATGTGGCTCAAAAGCGCATGTCGGTCCTTTCGACGGGAGGTCATCGGATGTAAACGGATTGTTCATCCACATGTTAAGTCGGAATTGTGCACGGGGCGAACTGTTGGAAAGGTTAGAAGATGTACTTCGACATTCCAAAGAGATTCTCTAGGTTTTGAAAGTTGACTTTGGTCAACCAGGGCTCGAAAATGCCCAGCAACCTCCTGAAGTAAAATGGATTGTTTATCCGTACCATAGGTCAGAATCGTACACAGGGCGGACCGTTGGAAAGGGTATTTAGTTCCCTTCGGAGATTCATTTAGTCTCGTTCTAGATGAAGAGTTAACTTTGGTCAAACAGAGTCTGGGAGTGCCTAGTGGCCTCTGGATCGATTTTCAGGGGAAAGCGGATCATTTGTCCGAACGGTTATGCGATTTCACGCATGGGGTAGACTATTAGAAAGGGGTTTCATTTCCTTTCAAAGATTCAAAGAGATTTTTCTCTGACGAAAGGGTTGACCGGGGTCAAATGGGTTCTCGGTGCGCCCGGTGGTCTCTAGATAGGTACTCGGAGTGCGACCTAGGTTTATGATGGAAGGGAGGAGTGCTCGGAGTCTAAGGACAAACTTAGGGGGTCTTAGAATGTGGTGTATACAGAGCCCCTCGTTGGGTGATCTTAAAACAAGTGATGGCCATCGAATAGACACCACATGATGGAAGAAGGTCAGTTTTGCAGCCTTAAGGAATATGAATGACCGACTCAGAGGATTGAGGTCAATTCTAACCTAAAAGAAGGGGCGACCAAGGGTCGAGATCAATTCTGGCCTTAGAAAGGTGATGACCGAGGACCGAGGTCATTTCTGACCTAACTAAGTTGATGGTCCAAGACCGAGGTTAATTCTGACCTGAAAGATGTGACCACCGAGGACCGAGGTCAATTCTGACCTAACAAAGGTGACAATCTAAGATCGAGGTCGATTCTAACCTAAAAAAGGTGACGACCGAAGACCAAGTTCAATTTTGACCTAACTAAGGTGGCGATCCAAGATTGAGGTCAATTCTGACCTTGAAGAGGTGGCAACCGAGGATCGAGGTCAATTTTGACCTAACTAAAGTGACGATCCAAGATCGAGATCAATTCTGACCTAAAAGAGGTGACGACCGAGGATCGAGGTCAATTTTGACCTAACTAAGGTGATAATCTAAGATCGAGGTCAATTCTGACCAAAAAGAGATGTACTTTCCTTCGAAAAATTCAGGGATTCTGCTGGGGATAAAGATTGGATTTTGGGTTCCGCTGGAGAATAGTGAATGATCCGGGGGTTTTGGTAGCTAGGAAAAATTTAGAGCATCCTTTGGAGACATTTCTGGGGAGAATGATTCTTTGGAATTCCGCTGGGAGTGTAAAAAATGTTTTCCTTAGTGAGCAAGGTGCTAGAACGGATTTGGCAATTTAAGGAATTTTTTGAATTTGTTCGGAATTTTCTGGTATTTTTTCGGACTTTTTGTATAAAATTTTAAGGGATGTGCTGATCGGAATGAGTGTGAGTGTACCAATCGGCATTGGCATGAACTTTTGGGGTACTTCGAGCAGGTCAAAGGCCCAGTGTCGATCGGTGGGTGGAGGTGACTACCGATTGGCATAGCCCTTAGCCTCCTATAAAAAGGGGGCAGGTTCTCCTCATTTTTCACAGCGTTATGACTTCTTTCTTTCTGCTATAAACCTCTGCAAATCGTCCTAACGTCCGAAATGGATGACTCCTCAAGCATTGCAACCCATATGGCGTGGCTCAATGCCGATGACCGGGTCGGATTGGAGTGAGGGCTAGGGTGCCCCTTGTATTGGGTAGGGAGAACTCTTTTGACTCGTTTGAACCTGTGGAGGATGATCAAACTCTTTTGCGCTAGCCTTCGCATCATCTCTCTTCAAGGGTGGTGAACCCTGGCGGCTATGTAAGTATTGCAGGACTCTTACTATTCTTTTCTTCTTTTCTTGATGAGATTGCTTTATTTCCTAAATCTGATAAGGATTCTCTTCATTTCTTGACAGTCTGACGTATCCATGTGTCTGACGTATCCATGTCAACTATTTATGCCCGTGGTACAATAGGGCTCAAGGATGTTTGGAAGCATCTTCCTGTTGTGGTGCGCTGGATGGTGTCCTCTGTGAGTTTTGGGAGGCTAGAGTTGGCATTGGATGAGATGCCCTGCTCCACTGTGGTTATGTGTGCTCTGGGAGAGAGGAGGTGGGACACTCCCCACACCTTCCATTTTGGATTTGGGGAGATGACGGTGACTCCCATTGACGTTCAGCAGTTACTGGGGCTGAATTACAAGGGTGCACAGATTGAGGTGGATAGGACGCTACGAGTGATACCGGAGGCAGTGACGACGGATTTAGGTGACGTTGAGAGGGTGGTTTCTGGATATTCCCTCTGCCTTTCTTCTTTAAGGGAGATTTTTCTGAGAAGGAGGATTGATGAGAACGACGGGAAGCAGGTGCTTCAGATGGCACGAGTGGTGACGTCATCCATTTATGGTTTCTTCCATTTTTGAGTATGTTTTCTAACATCCGCCTCTATGACTGGGGGAGCCTGACTTTGGTGACCCTTTACTATTCTTTGGATTCATTCAGCCGGTGCTACCGTTCGACTTTTACTGGGGCATATATCTTCTGGAGGTATTCTTTATTTTGTGCATTTTCCTTTATGCATTTGCATTTTCCCTTCATGTATCTCCTTTTGATTTTTTGAATGTTGATCCTTGTCCTTTGCAGACGTGGTTCTACGAGGTGATTAGGTTGAACATCCAACTGATTTCTCTGAAGAATGACTCTGTTGGGGACTTTTGTCGGATGTTCCGATAGCAGAGGTCCAACAGACAGTCTAAGAAGAATCTCTCTCTAAAGGCGGTGCATCAGGTCTTGAATGGCCTGACGATCGAGCGGGTAAGCATTATTTTATTCTTGATACTTTTCTTTTCCTTTGATGGCATCTTATTGATATTGATCCTTCACTTTTACTGGGGATTTATAGGTGACCTTTATATCCCTGGGGGATGGCTACTCAACACACGGGGGTGACTGGTGGACATGCACAGATGCGGCGCCTGCTGATGCATGAGTTCGGCCACTCCTGGTATCTTGGGGATAGGGTAGTCCATCAGATTGTGGAGGAAGAGGTTGTTGTGCCACCGGCGAGGCCCCCTATGTTCATGAGGCGCGTGAGCGAGATGTTTGATGATGCCTGAGTGGCTGCGGTGATGGGAGATATATACTCCCTGTACACTGACATAGCGGTGATGTATGACTATATGGACTTCGTCACGAGTTGGTTGATGCCCCCTAGCATTTATGATGTGATGCCTCTCCTTAGGGTGGGCTCGAGTCGGTAGGTGGGGTCTTCTCATAGCGCAGGTTGTGCGGCTACATCAACGGAGGCGGCGACAACTTCAGGGCCTTATTTCGTGCGGCTGCATTCCCCTAGTTACAACCTTCGGTGAGCTGACGGGGGATCCGTACGTCTGCAGCATCGACCTCATACGATGGACCTGGAGGAGCTGGGTCTGACTGAGGAGGTTCTTAAGCATGTAGTATGTCTTTCTTTTTATTTCCTTTATTTTTTCTCTTTCTTCATGCTTGACTGACTTGATCTTTTCTATTCTTCCTCGCAGCATCTCAGTGTTTCGACCACTTGGCTGAAGGACATCAGCACCTGGATATCCTCGACGACTGCTCATATTCATGAAGCGATTCTGGTGCCTTCTTGCTTGGTGTTTTCTTCCTCGTTCGGGGAAATATTGAGCTCTAGTAGTGGGGGTACATAGTCTTGCCGAGGGGGGAGAGGGTGCACCGCAGGGATGGGGGATCCTAGAGAGAGAAGAAAAAGAGAGAGAGAGAGAGAGAGAGAGAGAGAGATTGGGTTCGGGATGAGTCCCGTTGTTTTTTTTCTATTTTTTTCCTACAAAATATTAATGTAACACAGCAAAATATATGCAAATAAAGAATGAAGGTTTTTGTTAATTTTTTTGATTTAGTGGTTAATGTACATGCTCTTTTTACTTTGCTGCTGAGACCGTAAAAAGAATTCTGAAAATTAATTTAAGAAGGATTTTATTTAAAATGAGATTAGTAAAAGCATAAGTATAAAGGAAATTCGGAATCTCCTTAAGATAAAAATTATCTTTGTTGAGTTTTTTAATGTTGACAAAATAAGAAAAAGGGAAATTTTCCAAAATATGGGGTTATCGATCGGCATGACCCCTGTCTTGCCTATCGGCATGTCAGTCCAGACCAATCAATTCAAGGCTTTGATTGTAATTTCTTCAATTGCTTAGTACTTGGTGGGGCAAGTTTTACTCCGATCTCTGCAGGGTTCTTTTCCTTGGCTTGGGAGTTTCCAAGTATAAAAGGGGGTGTGGATGGGGCTTTCCTACTCACACTTTCACCTTCTTTTCTTCTCCAGCTTCTTACTTTCTTCCTATCTCTTAGTCTTACAAGATGGCTCGCACTGGCAGTATTGAGTTTGTAAACTACCTCGAAACCTTGGAGGTAATGTGTTCTTACGATGTTGTTTATGACGCCTTTCACATGCGGCGAGTCTCTTTGTGGTGCAACCGGCCCATGGAGTGGAACATGTTGATGGCGGTTGTCGAGTTTTGGTATCCCAAGGATCATGTATTTCGCTTCGGGTTAGACGAGATTTATCCTACCTACGAGGAATTTTTTGCCATGCTGGGGATAAATCCCAGTGTTGCCGCGACTTTGCCTGAGTTTTCTCGTTCTCTTAGGGAATTGTTGGTTGGGATTCTTCATATTTTTCCTTCGACGTCCTGGTCCTTGGTTACGGGGGGAATGATTTCCCTCCCAGCGGTGTTGTCATCCGTGCATTCGCAGGACGTGGGTGATGCTCGATATACTGGGGCCGTCATCCTAGGTATTGTTTTCGAAAGTCTGTTAGTGACCAGAGAGACGTTGGTGGGCCCCCAACTGGCTGATATTATTTCTTGAATGTCGTACCGTCACAATCCTGTGGAGATAATACTAGTGGAGACCTTAAATGGCCTGTATTCCTGGTGGGAGGGTCGTTCTGGCTTTCTGAGAGGGAGCCCTGTAATGTTGTTTATGTGGCTGTTGGAGAGATTTTGTATGGCGGTCCCACCTAAGTATCCCTTGTCGGCGGTTCAAAACTTCTTCTCACGCTATTTCATTAGCATGGGCCTGGACATTGAAAGTGGAAGGAATTGGTTTGTAGAGCACGGGGCTCGAGGCCTATGCTGGTCCGTGCCTTGGTGGGGGGAGCTTCTGCCCATTCTGGAGCTTGGAGAGTACCATTACGTCAGACTGGTTGGCCTCAGGTACACCTCCTTCTACTTTCCCTGACGGATTTTGTGCCAAAATGGTTGGGATAAAATTGTGCCACCGTAGACACCAAACTTCTTTCCTGTGGAGGATCTGACAGAGCGTATAGGCATGCGACTTGGTTCTCTACGTGAGAATCGTCGTCTGTCGATCCGTCCTTCTCATTCTACTGGAAGAGTCTGGCATGTCTCTGAGGACTACATGAAATGGTTGTGGAAGAAGGTAGTGGCCAGTATACTGGATGTGGAGACTGGTCAAAGGTGGTCTACCATATCTGACACTATAGAGGGAGGCGTTGTGGTCTACCCCAAGTTGGTTCAGGCTTATCGCTCTATGGAGCGTCTGCGATACTCCATTCGGGCATGGGAGGTTTGGGGAGTCCAAGATGCAGGTGATCATGGTGCTCGTTCCTCTGGCAGCTATGGGTAGGGTTTTTTGAAGGTGTTATTTTGTGGGAATAATTGGGGTGATCTTCAGGAATAATGAGGGCTTGTTATTTTCTAGGTTTTTTGGCTAGGGAAGTCGTTCAACTCTTTATGCTAATGTAATCGTAGGAAAATTTTAGATAATGAAATAAATAAGTTTTTGATTATCTAGTTGTACCTTCTGATGACTTTTTGCATTTTGAATTATCTATACCAATCTCTAAGGCATGCATGATTATGTTAAAATGAACTGTCATTCACGGGGATAAGAAAAGATAATCATTTTATGAAAAAGAAGGGGGTCGGGCTCACGTGAAGCGAATGAGCTGCCTTCATACCTCTGAAGTTTTTGAAAATTTTTAAATTCATTTTTGAAAATGTTTTTAGAGGAGCAGGCCCACGTAGTTCTGGTAGGGGGGAAATAAAGAGTTTTATTTTAGAATAGAAGGAATATGAGAAGAGTCATAACGCGCTGAGATTTCGGACTAGGGGTAGAATTTCTTGAGATAGTCCAGGTTGATTGGGCGCGCCATTTCTTCCCCGTCGAGGTCGGTGAGCACAGCGGTGCCACCCAACAGGATCTTCTTCACGATGTAGGGGCCGCTCCAATTGGGCTTGAATTTCCTTCTGGGGTCCCAGATAGGATCTACTATTTCTTTGAGGGCTAAGTCCCCCTCCCGGACACTGTAGTCCTTGACTCTCTTATTGAAAGATCGCGCTATACGGTGATGGTACCCTTATATGTGATATAGAGCTTTCAATCTCCTTTCATCTAGGAGGGTCATCTTTTGGTACTAGTCTTCTTCGCATTTGATACTGTCGCAGTCGTTCAAAGAATTTCTAAACAGAGGGCACATGACCTTATCTAGTTTTAGACTTGATAATAATGTCATCTACATAGACCTCGACTTCCTTGTATATCAGATCATGCAGAATGGTTGTAGAAGCCCTTTGGTAGGTAGCCCCTATATTTTTTAGACCAAATGGCATGACAGTATAGCAAAAGGTTACCCAAGGGGTGATGAATGTGGTTTTCTCTTGATGGTGAGGGTGCATTTTGATCTGTTTATATTGGGCAAATTCATCAACGAATGACTTAAGAGCATGACTGGTTGTGTTGTCTACAATCATATCAATGTTGGGTAGCGGGTAATCATCTTTCGGAGAGGCCTTATTCAAGTCTCGGTAGTCGACACACATGAGGACATTTCCTTCTGATTTTGGCATAGGTACGATATTGGCTAGCCATATAGTATATTTTATCACACGAATGAAGCCTACATTCAGTTGCTTGACTACTTCTTCTTTTACTTTGAGTGACCATTCGGTGTGGAGCTTTCGCAGCTTTTGTTTGACTGATTTACATTTCGGGACTGTTGGAATCTCATGATGTGCTATTTCAGAGTCAATGTCGGGTATATCATCATAGGACTATGCGAAGACATTCATGAACTCCTTCAGTAGCTCCTCGAGTTGTGTACACTCATGTTTATTAAGCATAGCCCCTATCCTAATCTCGTGCTTTTAGCTACTAGAATCGAGATTAATAGCATTAGTTTCATCTTCATTAACTTGAATGCGGTTATATTGTTTATTATTAACCTTATTTAGATCAGTTAATACTATTCATTTGCTAAGTCATCGCCATCATTTAGAATCAAGACAATTAATATAAGGCACAGAAAGATACTTAAAATCTTCATTCATTTCATTGATAGGAAAAACATCATTGAGAACCTCATCAAAGGAGGTCTCGATTACATCAGAGTAAGAGGAAACAACTAAAGGGGAAAAGGGATAAACATCAGGGGTTTGGATATCAACAGGTGGCACAGGTGTAGCATGCTAGTTGAGAAGAGGTGTATCAACATCTTTGATGAGGTAGGATGGATCAGATGATGTAGTCCCTGGGTGGATCATGCAGAGTGCCAGCCCCGGTATCTACAAGTTAATAGAGTCCTCGAAATTGCTATCCTCAGAATCCCCGATATCATCTATGGTCTTCATAGTGAAGAGTTGCACACAGTGTTGGGAACTCTCAGTCCCCGAGTAGCTGTCTTGGAAAAAATATTCCATTCCTGGTTTCATCCTTTCGTCTATAGGGTCATACCAAGGTTCAGGGAAGCCGTGGAAGGGGAAATCTTCACTCTCTTTGATGAATCGTCCATTTAGGGAATCTCCCGAGATAGTTTTAGCACATTCTAACTTTCTCTTCAGTCGAGGCTGACTAATCAATATGAGTTCTTTTTCTGATGGTTGATAACCCAAGCCATGGGGAGAAAAGGCCTCCTTCAACACAATAGGTTCAGTTATCCCTTGTTGCCTTTGCCCTAGCCCCAGTCCGGGCATGAACTTCATATTCTTGAACATTTGGATTACATTAATATTTCCATGAGGATCATACTCTGGACAAACCCTGTCTTTGAAGTCATCCCCTGCTGGGAGTAGGAGTGGTTTAACCTGGAACCCTGATAGCAGCATATCGTTCACCCAGTGTTGTATCTCTAGTACTGGATTACTGGTGCTTGCATTCTCGATGTTGTCACTGTCTCCCAAGATGGTGATGACTTATCCATTGGAAAAGAAATTCAATTTCTGATGAAAGGAATAAAACACCCCTTTAATGCTGTGGAGCCATGGTCATCCGAGCAGCAGGTTGAAACAGGTTGGGATATTGATGAGTTAGAATTAAACAACATGATTTATAGGGCCAGCCCCTATTACAAACTTGATAGATCCCATTACTTCTCGACGGGTGTTGTCGTAGGCACTCACGGCAGCAGAGGTTAGAGCAAGGTCGCTCATTTTCAGTCCTAAATAGTTGAGGGTTCTTAATAGGCAAACATTCAGAGTTGATCCGTTGTCGACGAGTGAGAGGGGAACAGTTTTTCCCATGACTTCAACAGAGATTTTGAGAGCATTATTGTGGTTAGGACCATTCTTAGGGATTTCCTCTTCAGAAAAGGAGAGCATTCGGGTAGAGGTCAAGGATCTAACTAGGTTCACTACTTCTTCTGGTGTGGTTGAGGGAGGAATTGTGGGTCATGTGAGTAGCTTGATTAGGGCATTTCGGTGCAGTTGGGAAGACATGAAAAGTCCCCATAGAGTGATGTTGGCTTGCATTTTCTTCATTTGATCAAGGACCTTGCTTTTTTCAAGGGTTATTTTTGGCATAGGGATATTCTCAACACCTTTCCCTTTATCGCTTGCTGATGGTTGTAAGCTTGGATTATGGTAATGTCTCCCTGACCTGGTCACAGAAGACGGTAAAAATAGAAACCATGTTTCTTCATCGATGTCGGGTTACTCAGCTACTTGGTTGATCTCTCCTAGCAGCTCCTCGAATGATATCACTCCGCATAAGTTGGATATCAGACTAGTCTTTTTTGCATCTGGCTATTCATTTGAATCTTCATAATCATCTCCCCATCCGGTGGCAATGATATTATATTTCCATACAAAGTCAATACACTCTACCACTTCTATGGCCACTTTGTATAATTCCTCCCATTCAACAGAAAAATGAAAAACTGGGGGAACCAGGTATCCTAGTAATTTTAAAGCGTCGAGCAACTCGAATATGCTACAAATATCACCAGCCTGTTGAAACGAATCTTCCATGATTTTGACCAGGTTATCTAGACTGAATTCGTCAGCTGGCATTACCCAGTTGTCTGACTCTCAGGACCATTTTCGAGCTTCTAAGAATGACCCACTAAATATCTGGCAGTCGATGGTCATTTGGGAGGTAAATTTTCGCTCGAACTCTAGGATTTGGTTCAGCACGTCTGATAATTCCACATCTTTACCCCCAGAACGGGTACAGACAGTGATGCAGGCTCTGGTGAGGAGTGATAAAGTTTGATCGCCAAGGTTGGTAGGGTGTAAGAGTAAACATGGGCATATTTGGAGAGGTTTAGGAGAGTATATGGGCATAATTGGTGATTTACTTGGCATGATTTGGGTAGATGGGTCGAGTTTTGAGTCCTTTTCTAGGAAAATGGCGTTTGTATGACTTGGGAGTGGATTATGGGTAGTGTTCGGTTTAGGATTAGCTGGTGGAGCAATGATACCCCGGTCAATCAGGCTTTGGATTGTGTTTCGGAGGTGGAAACATTGGTCGATGGTATGGCCAGCAGTTTGGTGATAGTCATAATGGGCATCAGGTTTGAAATTCTTTGGAAGCGAGTTTGGTAATGGATAAGGGTCCTAGGGTTTGATCAGGTTTAAGTTTAAGAGAGCTTGGTAGACTTTGAAGAGAGGAGCGTGAAGCTCGGTGTATTCTTTCTAGATTGGGTTGGGGTGACTTTCTAGTGCCCATGAAGCGATCGACTAAGAGATATTATTGATAGTAAAGATTGTGGTACTAGCGGGCTTTTCAAACTTTATAGGAGCAAACTGTCCACAGATTTTCTTCGATTCTACTTCTCGGAGGGCTCAGAAGTGAGGGTAATACTGTCCTCCCATTATTACTCAGACATGGGGTAGGAAGTTTTTCTTCACAATGCTGACTTGTTCTTATTCGGAAGGCCAATTGGTCACGGTAGCTGCTTTTTCTCTCCATCTTGCTATGAAGTATCTTACTAATTCCCCAGGATTATGCTTAAGTAGCTTTAAGTCACGGTGGGTAACCTCTAGCTCTTCGTTGTACCTGTATTGAGACATAAACTCACAGGCAACGTCTTCCCAACTGCGAATTCTGGATTCTTCAAGGGATAGGAACCAACGGAGGACCCTATCCTTCAAAGTCTACTAGAACCTCTCAGCCATTATTTCTTTGGAAGACCTTAGGAGAGTCATGGCTTGGTGATAGCTACAGATAAAAATGATCGGGGGTCCACTGCCTCCAAACTTCTCGATATTGGGCATCTTAAATTTTTCTGGTAACTTGGCTTAAGATAGGGAGACATGTGGGTGTAGTCTATGTAGTTCCCAGAGACTCGAACCTGGTCAAATTACTTGGTTAGATACTTAAGGTCTTCCTTAACCTTGTTCAGCTCTTCCTCCTTTAGATCAATAGTTACGGGTAGATCAGCCCCAGTTTGAGCAAGGTTTGGCATAGGAAGCAGGGCTGGTGGAAGCCCATTAGCAAGAGGAGCCCGTGGGGCATAATGGTACTCTTCAGGAACCCAGATAGGCTCAGGTTCAGGCGAACCCATGGCCCGAGGGAAAATAACCTTGGGATCTTCAGGGACAGGAACTCGGTTTCTTTGCATCTCATGAACCTCGATTTGAAGGTTATCAATTTTGGTAGTGAGCTGAGCCAGAACTGTCAATAAATCCGGTTATACATTCGGCACTTGATTCGTATTCTCCATGGAAGGCGGGTAAATCTTGGACTCGAGGGAAGTAAAGGAACTAATAGAACTTCAGGGTGGTTTGACTGAAGACCGAAGCCAATACGGATCCAGGCCAAGGGTATATGATCGACCTGAGAAGTAGAAAAATTGGAATTTATTTCTGGAAGGGAGATTCGTTATTTGTGGGAAAAAAGGAGGAGGAAGATATTTTTGACATTTTTGAAAAAGGTGAGAACGAAAATGTTTTTGGTATTTTTAATAAAACAGGAAAAATGTTTTTGAACGCTTTTTTTTAAAAGGAAAGAGGAAAAGACTAGAGGCATATCTCAGTATGATTATTATGTTTATTAGGTTCCCACTTATATTAAGTTCTCCTAAATGAAAAATGAAATGTCGGATGGGACCCGAGACTGGAAAAGTTGGGTTTGTAACATATATAAAGTTATGGTTGGCCTTATAACCAGGCTCACGGGTAGGGTCCAATTTTGAAATTGTGTAAAAATTTGAGCGGCAGGCTGACCCGAAATTTCGATAGAGTTTCAGGAAAAAATCAAAATTCTAAAATGTGTGTCCTAGGCTTGACACCTATATGCAGGTATGCAGTTTGGTTGGGTAAATTGGAAAGGGTTCCCCCTTTTTGCGTGACTTCCATGATATGCGTCTTGCTTTTGAGGGCATTCGATACGCGTGGACAAGTCATTTGATATACCTGAGTGTACGTGAATTTCCTGACTATATACCTTGTGGGGATGGTACGTGTGAGAGCGAAGTCGATATACTCAACATACGTGAACGAGTTCCCTGCGATATACCTTCTATCATGACTTTGGTCGAGCGGTACGATGCAGGGGAACCGTTCGATATATGTCGAAGGTACTTGGCCAATGGAGGGTGAGAGTCATATCGCTTAGGCTAACTGCGCCCTATCGGACCAGCGCCCATCATAAAGTGACTCCCTAGTTATGGAACAAAATTTGGTAAACAACAATGCTCTTTGGTGATGTCGTGTGAATCATGCATGATTATCTTTATTATTATCTTATGGTGAGAGTATCTTTCTTGATCATGCCAAAAAGGGAGCAAAATGCAAGTACCAAAAGTATACCAAGCATGGATAAGTGATGCATACAACATATGGATATACGTGATCCTAGGTGCATGTGGTGTGAAGTGTACATGGAGAATCTTCTACAAGTGTGTGAATAGAAACATAAGCATGAGGTACACACGAATAATAAAGGGGAACATGCAAATAAGGGAATATACAAGAAAATAAAACACCCATGTGAATAGAGTCTAGCCCTCTCAAACATTATCCCCAGCAGAGTCGCCACTGTGGTCATCCCGATCGGCGCGGCGTTCGCTCCGGGGGAAGAGGAGAAAAAGGATCCCCTCGGGGAGGAAAATTACGTTGCGCTCTCTCACCTTTCTCTTCGAAAAGGGACCTTCGATGGTCGTCGGTGTGGGATGAATGTAAAGAGATAGAGTCGCCAACCTATTTTGCTCAAAACAGGCAAAAGAATATGTTGTCACCTCAAGAGCGCGGCATCAAGGACAAAACTAATACATGAGAAACTAATAGATCGGAGGTCCGGGGGCTAAGTTACGAAATGGGAACGTGTTAGGCATCCATCCCGCTCTTTCGATCTCTCATGGGAAAATGTTTATATTTTCCTTTTTATCCCCATAAAGTGTATGCATGTGTTTATATATTGGAGATTGGAATCGTTCGACCCATACCATGGAAAAGATAGGGTGAAGTCATCCATAGGAATATTCCCAAAATAATAATAAATGTAGAAGATAGAATATGAGCGTTCATCACGATATTGATCGTTATTGGGAAACGATAATATGTGTGGGATGAGACGCGAACAAATATGTTATATATATATATATATATATATATATATATATATATGTGTGTGTGTATGTGTGTGTGTGTGTGTGTGTGTGTGTGTATGATGATAATGAGTAATTATGAGTATTGTGAAAAAATAAGAGAAATTGGAAAATTAAAAAATTGGATCCAAGTCTTCGATTTAATATGAGACGCCTACGTAGCCTATAAAGGCATCAAAGTCCATGTAGCTCGAATGTAGAATAGGGGTGAGGTTTATCCCATAAATTCGAACGGAATTTTATTAGGTTTGTGCGTATAGAAAATGTGTTTCCATTTTTTGGAACAAGTGTGGTGGATAATTCCGTTCAGAATTTACGGGTGTAACCCTCTTTTATTTGTTTTTGAGTTTTTATGAAAAATAAAGTATGTGCGATATACTAATAAAAGTGTAGATGTTAATATGTATGGACTAGAATGAAACTAGATTATGAATCGATGGTAGCTTATATAAAATAAGGAATTAAAAGAGAGAGAGAGAGAGAGAAAGAATTGGACCTTTCTTGGAGATTGAACTTGGATCATGGATGAACACCTTTGAATGTTGATGAGAGAGAAGGATATTTGCCAAATTGGGTGTGAAAAGGATGGGGATTTAGGTTTGAATGAGATTTCTCATATGGAACTTCGTTGACTTCAAGAGAATGTTGCGGAGATCACTGATAGTGATGGGTTTTGTGCGCTTTTTTAACAATGAGGTCATGGCCCTTATTTATAGGATCAGAGGGTGTCGATGGGCTTACCCCAGGGGGTTCCTATTAGCAGGTCACCCTTAACACTGTGTCGATAGGCAGGGTTTAGATCCTGCCAATTGGCAGTCCCGTGTCGACTTTTCTGGAAAAACAACTGTATAGCACAAACCATTGATCCAAATAGCGCACGGGGCATACCATTAGAAAGCTATTTCATAGGCCTTCGAGAGTCCTTTGGATGGCTCCTGTGTTCGGGAGTTGACTTTGTCAAATGTGGCTCGGAAGCGCATATCGGTCCTTTGGACGGGAGGTCGTCGGGCGTAAACAGATCGTTCGTCCGCATGGTAAGTCATAATCGCGCACGAGGCAGACCGTTGGAAAGTTTAGGGAATGTACTTAGACATTGCAAAGTGTTTCGCTCGGTTTGGGAAGTTTACCTTGGTCAACCGGGGCCCGAAAGCACCTGGTGACCTCCTACAGTAAAACGGGTCGTTCGTCCGTACCGTAGGTCAGAATCGCGCATGGGGCAGACCGTTAGAAAGGGTATTCAGTGACTTACGGAGATTCATTCAGTCTCGTTCGAGCGAAAGAGTTGACTTTGGTCAAACGGAGTTCGAGAGCTCCCGGTGGCCTTCAGATCGATTTTCGGGGGAAAATTGATCGTTCATCCGAAGGGTTATGCTGTTTCGCGCACGGGGCAGACTATTAGAAAGGGGTTTCTGTGTCCTTCGATGATTCAAAGATATTTCACTCTGACGAAAGGGTTGACCGGGGTCAAATAGGGTTCGGGGGTGCCCGGCGGTCTCTAGATCGGTACTCGGAGTGCGACCTAGGTTTGCGGTGGAAAGGAGAGTGCTTGGAGTCTAAGGAGAGACTTAGAGGGTCCTAGAATGTGGTGTCTACATCTCCCGATACAGAAATTTTACAAAAGCTATCTCTTCCAATTCAAGTCCGAATTTATAAAAAGTAATATTTTTATAAGGGTGTTTCTAAGGACACCGCATTTTTTGCTTCAAAATACCACAAGAGATTTTTTACATTTTTTGGCTAAGGGACACCACATGGTATATATATATTTTAACTTTCTATCAACCATTCTCCCAAATATATTTTCGCTCTCTAGACAATTTTCTCTCAACCATTATCTCACTCAAAACCCTACATAAACTTTTCATTCAATCCCTATACAAACTTCACCAACAAATTACCACATTAATTATTGAAATAACATAACAGGTAGGGTTTTCAATCATTGAAGTTACCATATTGAAGTTACAACAACTAATGGAAGTTGTTGATGTAAAAAATTAGATTTGACCTAATTATTTTAATCACAGATAATAAGAATAAGGAAGTAATAGACAATCGATTTTTAAGTGGTTCAGCCTTGTAAGAATGGCCTACGTTCACTATTTTTGTATTGATGATTGTTTGCCCAGAATTCTCGATAATAGGTTTTTCAAGAAATTCCGAGTCCCCCGCTAATGAGAATGTTACAATGTATTTATAGCCTTGAGGCTGTACAAATGAAAGGACAATGCGTTGTTCTTTAGTAGACATGTACATTTGTATCATAATAATGAGCATTTAATGCGCAGTCGTCTCCTTGATTATCCTGATTTGAGTGCTTTCTACGCTAAGTAGCTCGGACCGCTTAAGCTGCTCGGGGCCCTTGAGTTGATCGGGACTCATCAGTTGCTCGGTACACCTGAGTAGGTCGGGGATATTAAGTTCTTCGGAGTCAGTGTCTTTTTCCTTAAAAGTATCTTATAAGTGCCATATAGATTGACACGTGTCTCCACATAATTGGTCCACGTCAGCAGACTAAATTTGGTATCAACAGAAGCCCCCAATGTTTCATAGTTTGATATTCGAGAAAAGTATGGAACATTTTGCTGCTTAGATTTTTGGTTTGTATGGATTTTAGGCGAACTTTCGTTATATATAACTCCTTTCTTGAGTGCATAGCATCAAGATTTTAAAGTATTTTGAATTTCCATACCCGCTTCGATTTTTATGCCTTTTTTCTAATTTTTAGCTGCCGGATATGAAAACGTCCGTCTTGGTAATCACTATTTTTCTCTATTCCCGAGGTAAAGTATTTAAACGCTGCAAAAATCCTATCGTCTTCTACTTTTCAAACCTGTGTTTTTAAACTTTTCATTTCTTCTCTGTCTTGTGCGTTCGTTTCCTCCATTGTCAACTGACTCACTCTTCTCCTGTAAGCTTATTTTACTTATTTTGCTCATCATGGTTTATGTCGTTGAATCACTTGACAAATTTCGTTCTGAATTTTCAATTCCTTCATAGGTCATTTTGGAGGAACTCTCTGAACCTTCTGACTATTTCTCTTTGGTTGAGGAACATTGGTTCCCCAGTCTCTTTGTGGCCGAATGTGGCTTTTCTTTTCCTCTAAATCCTTTATGTTTAGAGTTCTGTCAGTATTTTGATGTTGTTCCTGCAAAAATAGCGCAAATACTTGGAGAATAGTCAATGGAGTTCATAGGTTAAATCAACTTTATGAAACCCGTTTAGGAATTCCAGAAATTATGTTTCGCTATAGATGGGTTGTCAGCGATAGTACTTTTTATATAAAAACTAGGTTTTTAAATAGGGCATTAGTTGTCAATCTTCCTGATGTCAACAGAGATTATTTTGAACATGGAGTGGTAATGAAAAATTGGCAACATCCTCCATTAAATGGAGATGATGTATACCAAGGTCCTAGATGTCCTCCTTACGGCAATGGGACAGGTTGTTTTTATTTTTATTCTATTTTTGAAATTAGGTTTTCTCCATGTTTGAAAAAATGCTTCACTGATATTTGATTTTTGATTATTTCAGTTGATAGCAAAAGAAAGTCTCCTAAAGAAACTGATGTTAATTTAAGGCATTTGAAACTTATCTGGAGTTTACACCAAACTGTTGCTGACGAACATATTAGATAAGCTTCCTATTTGTTGCAGTACAAGAGCTATACTTTATCCTTTACTCCTCGTCCAGTGGTGGTTGACATCGATCAAGTACCAGCTGTTGATACTAGCGTAGAGGGTTCTTCTTCAGAGTCGAATATTCCAATTAGTAACATAATGAAGAGAAGAAGAGCTCCTGCTTTCTTTGACAAATTAGACTCTGCCAATGTGGAGGCAAAGAAAAATAAGCAGGATGTTCCAGTGGAAGGAACGAGAAACGTTGATGCACCCCCTCTAGTTGTTACCAAGAAAATTACTGAGAAGCCCCCAATGGCTCCGAGCAAGGCTGTGGTTATCTCTCCTCCTAGTGAGGTTATTGTCATATCACCAACCAAGACTTCTTCTTTGGTTGAAGATATTCCTGCTCCTCTAAAGAAGTTAAAGAAAAGTTCGTCTGAGAGACCTGCTGGACCTGTCTCTCAGACTTTAAATGCTGAAAGTGGTATTCCCACTTTTGTTCCTCCGACCTCTACCATGGGCTCTGTGAAGTCTTGGATTATCCCAGAAATCTAAGGTATTGAAGACACTCTTCCTCGGGACAGGGTCACTACCTTGGCATCTCAACATATTGCCTCAGTAAGTATTACTAGTCTAAGTTTTCATTTTTCATTGCTATGTCCTCATATTGACTAAAAATTATTCCTTTCTTCAGTTGGTAACGTATTTTAACAGCATTCTGAAGAAGAATGAGGCTATTAAAGCTTTAAGCTCCTCGAAAGGTGTAGAGGAAGCTTTTATAGGTCTGACTCAGTCCTTAAAGGACTCTCATCAGAAATATGAAGAAGATAAAGAGGCTTGGGAGAAATAACTCAAGTCCATCGAGCAAGAGAGAGACCGAACTCTGGAGGTCTCCAAAGGGTTGGAGAAGAAGTTGAAAGATTCTGATCAGAGCAACAAGGTCTTTGAGCAGAGAAACAAGGAGCTGGAAGCTAAGCTCAAATTATCTGGAAAGGAAGTTGTTAGACTTCAGGATATTGAACGTCAGAAGGTGGAGATAGAAGGGAAGTTGAAGGCTGTCGAGGAGCTCCTTAGGGAAAGGACCTCCTCGGAGAAAGAGAAAAGGAAAAAGTTTGTTAAGAAATCATTTAGTGCTGGTTAGGATAAAGGCTGGAACAAGGGCCTGGCTGCTATGACCTCACAAATAGAGTATGCCATCCTTAAATACTTCAGGGATGGATAGGTCGCTGCTTTGAAAGAGATAAAGATTGCTTAGAATTCATAATTATTCCAGCAACACACCAATGGCCCTCCTCCCTCTCCTAGGGAAGAAGAAGAGGACGAAGCTGCCTCATAAGAGTCCTCCATGATGATTGGAGACCAAATTTCTCCTGTTCCAGTTGTTCAGACTTTCTATGAGAAACTTCAACCCACCAGTACTTCAGCCGAGCAACTGCCACTATCATCCGAGTAACCAGCTTCCTCATCCCAACTTTCCGAGGAAGTTGTAAAACACAAGGAGAAGGTGTAAAGTTGCTCGGGCTTTGTTTTTATTATTTCTTTTGAATGTAATCATGAACCTTGTATTTATCTTTTGATGAATAAAAATTCGAGCTTTTTATTGTTCATGTTGACTTTCTTCTTCCTGCTCTGTCTTTATCATTATTGATCCTATTTATGGCTTCTCTTTGCTAGTTTATGGCCAGGATGGAACTATTATCATCTCATGACACTGAATTGATGAAGAAATGCAATGACTACTTCAAGGCTGGCCATGCAAACCTAAACGAGGCTCAAATTGTTGACATCCTTAGTCCAAATACTTCTGAACGAGCAGTTAAAGCATATCAGTATTTGAAATGTCTGCTTGACCGAGATGTTGCCAATAATGTGGCATATTATGAGATGATTGAGGACCTTCAAGGAACTATCGAGGAACTCCAACAGCAATACAAGGAGTCCTCCACTCTTCTACACCAAGGGTACGAGAATAAATATTAACAGTTAAGTGCTGAAAAAGGATATGATAAATTCGTCTCTGCCTTCAAGAAAAACGAGTCTGTACTGCAGCTTGAAGTCGAAGAGCATAGGAAGATCGCCAAATTACTGGAATAGGAGAATATTGCCTTACAAGAGGAGATAAGAAAATTAAAATTTGTTGCATCTTCATCGGGAGCCTTGGTTCCTGTCAACGATGAAGGTTTCTCCTTCTTGGAGGTTAAAAATGCCAATTTGAGAGATGAATTGGAAACCTTAAAGAGGACTGGACCCTCTACTTCTGCTCGCGGACGAGCAAGGGCTGATCGGGTTACTGTTGAAGAAGCTCAAACACAGTCAGACTTGGAGAATCAGGATTTTCAATTGGTAGCAAAGAACCAAGCTTTATCAGAGATGTCTAAGAAGATTTTGAACCTCAGCGAAAAACTTGCTACCCAAAAGTCTACCTTGGAGAATAAAGAACTTCTCGTGAAAAACCTCTACGAGCAACTGAAGAGGTTGACCTACCAATTCCACAAACAACCGAGAGAATTTTGGATGGATGGATACAACGAAGCTCTTTACCATCTTGATGATCGGATCCATCACTCAAATAATGAGGGTTACAAGCAAGGATGGTTGAATACATTGGGTGTGCTACAGTTGGAGCAGGGCCACTATCTATGGGATTATTATGACCCTGGATTACTCGAGTTGCTTGTGCCTCCTTTTAAGCTCGATATGAGTTGGATTCCTGCTCGGGCAATTCCCTAGTGCTTAATCTCCAAGTATCTCGATGACTACAGTCTTCATTCAAATTTTGAGATATCTCGACCAGAGCACCTGCTAGATTGTCCTTCCGTGATGAATGTTCGAATGTTGAGAAATATAAACTTTATAAACTCTCCTTATGCCTTAGATGATCCTCCTGCTGGAGTAGAACCTGTTTCAAAGGCAGAGGGAAAGAAACCCATAGAGTAGGATTTGTTTATGTAATGAACTTCATTTATGTAATTTGCAATTTATCATATGTAATTTGTTCTGGTTTTAGTGAAGAAATCTTTAGTTTTCTTTGCAATTGTTATGGGTTTGGAAATATTTTATGAAATATCTTTTTTATTTAATGATGAATGTATATGTATATCTGTAAAAAGACAAAAAATGTCATGTGTTATTTTAAATTATCGACCAACCGGAGTTGGTGAAAATAATTTGCCGACCAACCGGAGTTGGCGATATTTTGCTTTCTGACCAACCCGGGTTGGAGGAGATTTATTTCCCGACCAACCGTAGTTGGTGAATTTTATTTACCGACCAACCGTAGTTGGTGGATTTTTGTTTATCGACCAACCGTAGTTGGTGGATTTTTATTTACCGACCAACCGTCGTTGGTGGATTTTTATTTACCGACCAAACGTAGTTGGTGGATTTTATTTACCGACCAATCGTAGTTGGTGATTTTTATTTACCGACCAACCGTAGTTGGCGAATTTTTATTTACCGACCAACCGTAGTTGGCGGATTTTATTTACCGACCAACCGTAGTTGGTGGATTTTTATTTACCGACCAATCGTAGTTGGTGGATTTTTGTTTACCGACCAACCGTAGTTGGTGGATTTTATATACCGACCAACCGTAGTTGGTGGATTTTATTTATCGACCAACCGTAGTTGGTGGATTTTTGTTTACCGACCAACCGTAGCTGGTGGATTTTTGTTTACCGACCAACCGTAGTTGGTGGATTTTATTTACCGACCAATCGTAGTTGGTGGATTTTTATTTACCGACCAACCGTAGTTGGTGGATTTTTGTTTACCGACCAATCGTAGTTGGTGGATTTTTATTTACCGACCAACCGTAGTTGGTGCATTTGATGCGTAGTGTGTAGCACTAATACTTCGAAAAATTTCATCAAAAAGAGAGAACTGGGTAAAACTTTTAACACTTCATTCATACTGAAAAAAACTCCATTACATAGAAAGTCCTACTACTCATAAAACTTGCGTAGATGTTCTGCATTCCATGCATTCTTAAATTCTTCTCCTTCCAAGATTTCAATCCTGAGGTTCCTGGACGAACAACTTCCAATACTCTGTAGGGTCCATGCCAGTTAGCTTTCAGTTTATTGTGATTTTGAATTACTTTCTTTAGCACATAGTCTCATTCCTTCAAATCACACTTTTTTACCCTCTTGTTGTAAAACAGAGTTGTTCGTTGTTGGTATGCTACATTCCTAATTGCCGCTTCTTCCCTGACTTCCTCGAGCATATCCAGATCTAATCTTCTCATCAAGTCACTGATAGGAGAATTGAAGTTTAGTATTCCGTGTGTGGGCAGACCCAATTCAGCTGGTATAACGGCTTCACTTCCAAATGCCAGCATGTATGGAGACTTTCCAATTGCTGTTCGGGGTGTGGTACGATAAGCCCATAGCACAGAGTGTAGCTCGTTAATCCAATTTGATTTTGCGTCATCCAGTCATTTTTTCAAACCATTTAGCAGTGTTCTGTTCGTCACCTCAGTTTGCCCGTTGCTCTAGGGATGGCCTCGCGCATAATGGGTTTTTAATATGTTGGACTGGTGATAATATACGGCAAACTCCTCGTTGTCAAATTGAGTTCCATGATCTGTGATGAATGCATGTGGGAGACCATATCTGTAAATAATGTTTTTCCAAATGAATTGATAGACTTTGTCGTATGTCATATCAATAAGGGGTTCAACCTCCACCCATTTGGTAAAGTAATCCACAGCGACCACGAGGTACTTGAACCTTCCTCTGGTTGTTAGGAGTGGCCCGACCAAGTCTATCCCCCACATGATAAATGGCCAAGGGGATGTTATGGGTGTCAACAATGCTTGGGGGGTTCTTCTGATAGAAGAGAAGCGTTGACATTTGTCACATTTCTTGGCATAGGCTATACAATCAGCCCTCATCGTCGGCCAATAATATCCCTGCGTCATTATTCTTTGCAAAAGCGTCCGACCTGCTACATGAGCTCCATAGGACCCTTCATGGACCTCTTCAATCAAATCTTTCACCTTGGAGGGATGCACACATCTTTGCAGACCTGTTATAATTCCCCGTCTATATAAAATGCCATTAGATAATACATAACGAGCAGCTTTAAACTTGAGTTTCTTGGCTGCGAGCTTATCAGTTAGAAAAATCCCTTCTTTAATATATGCCCTGATGGGATCTATCCAGGATGGTCCTAAGTCAAGGGTGATAAAATTCATCATCAGATTTTCATCTATGCTCCGACTAGCCAAGACTTCTATTGGGATTGTTCTTCTTTGTTCGGTGCGCGTTGCTGAGGCTAACCGAGCTAAGGCATCTGCTCTTGCATTCTTCAATCTTGGTATTCTGATCAACTGTACTGCGATAAGGCTTGATACAATCTCCATTACTTTTGCATGATACTTAATCATTACTTCTCCTTTGGCTGCATATACCCCCAGCATTTGATTTACGATCAACTGTGAGTCACTGAATACGATGACTTGCTCTGCTTTCATGGTTTTTGCTAAACTAAGACCAACAATCATAGCTTCATATTCTGCTTCATTATTATAAGCTTTAAATTGAAAGCGCAGAGCATATTCCATATCTATCTCATCTGGGTTATTTAAAACAATCCCTGCTCCACTGCCTGTAGTACACGAAGAACCATCTACATACAAAATCCACACAGGTATCTCATTATCAAATTCTTGATCAGATAGAGTTCCCTGGTGGAATATTTGATGCTTCCTTTTGTCTTCCTCTAAAACTTCGTGTTGCTCGTCGACCATCTTCTCTAGCACGTCTACCGACTTAAGTTGATCGGGACTTAGATTTAATGATCCTGTAACATCCATAGGCTGGTCGGTATTCAATTTCTGTTCTTCCGAGGTGTTAGGATAGGTGAACTCTGCTATAAAATCTGCCACAGCCTGGCCCTTAAGCGAGGATCTAGGCTCATAAATTATGTCATACTCACCAAGTTCTACTGCCCAGTACATCAATCTTCCTGATTTCTCCGATTTGTGCAGAGCTTGTCTTAACGGCATATCAGTGTACACCACTATAGTATAGGCTTGGAAGTATGGCCTCATCCTTCTACTGGCTGCAATCAGTGCCAGTGCCAACTTCTCTAGCCTTTGATATCTAATTTCGGCTCCTCGGAAGGCCTTGCTAGTGTAATAGATTGGTTTTTACGCTCCATCCGCCACTCTTATCAACGCCGAGCTTACTGCGTTCTCTGAAACTGCCAGATATAAGTATAATTTCTCTCCCATTACTGGTCTGGACAGCAATGGAGGTGCTCCCAGGTATTTCTTCAACTCTTGAAAGGCCTTCTCGCATTCATCATTCCACTAGAAAGTCTTTCGGAGTGTTTTGAAGAATGGTAGGCATCTGTTAGTTGCTCGTGATACAAACCTATTAAGTGCTGCAACTCGTCCTGTGAGACTTTGCACTTCCTTCTTCGTCGTCAGAGATCGCAGTTCCAATAGAGCTTTGATCTTGTCATGATTCACCTCAATTCCTCGTTGGTTAACGATATATCCAAGAAACATGCCTTCTTGTACTCCAAATATGCATTTGGTTGGTACTTTTTAGCTTCATTTGATACTTTTTTAGTTGATCAAAGGTCTTGCCTAAATCAACTAGATGATCAGCAGCTTTCTTGCTCTTCGTCAGCATATCGTCAACATAAACCTCCATGTTATGATTGATTTGCTCCGCAAACACCTTGTTCGTCAGCCGCTGATATATCGCAACTGCATTTTTAAGTCCAAAAGGCATAACATTATAACAATAATTTCCCCTTGGGGTAATAAAAGAGGTACTCTCCCTGTCTTCAGGCTTCATCTTAATCTGATTGTAACCAGAATAAGCATCAATGAAACTCAAGAGTTCGTGTCCCGAGGTAGCATCCACCAGCTGATCAATTCAGGGCAAAGGAAAATGATCCTTTGGGCATGCCCTGTTAAGGTCGGTGAAGTCCACACACATCCTCCATTTGTTATTTTTCTTTTTCACCATCACCACATTTGCTAGCCAATCAGGATATTTAACATCTTCAATAAAAGAGGCTTTTTATAGTTTCTCCACTTCCTCCTGTATAGCTTGATTTTTCTCAGGACTGAATACTCTCCGTCGCTGCTTTACTGGCTTGATTTCCTTGTTCACATTGAGCTCGTGACACAAGAAATTTGGATCTATTCCAGGCATGTCTTCATGACTCCACGCAAAAGTCTGCTTTATTTGCCTGAGGAATGTAATTAATTCCTGCTTTATTGACGCATCCAAGGATGCATCAATTATGGTTGTTCGTTCTGGATGCTCGTCGTCCAGAATGAGATTCTCGGTAGCCTCCATGACATGTCCTTTCACGAGTTGGGACTCGTCTCTAGAGTCTAATATTTCAATCTCAGCATCTTCTATTTGGTAGGTAGTAGTCTTTTTCCTAGATTCTTCATGCTCCTCCTACTCGGCAGATGAATAGTAGCATTCCCGAGATACTTGTTGGTCGCCTTTCACAACTCCCACCCCAAAATTGGTTGGGAATTTTAAGCATTGATGTACTGTATATGGTACTGCTTCGAACTTTTTCAAACCTACCCTTCCCATGATGATATTATAAGCTGATTGGACATTTTTATCCATCACGAAAAAGCGTACGCTTTCTGTTCGACAAGCAGGCCATGTACCGATAAGCATATACAACTTGATCGTCTCAAGTGGAAAAACCTTCTCGCCAGTAAAACCAATGAGGGGCCTGTGATACGGCTCCAATTGGGCTAATTTCAGATTCAAGCTGTCAAAGCATGGGTAGAACATGATATCTGCCGAGCTACCATTATCTACCAATACTCGTGAAATTTCCACTTCCTTCATTCTCATCTTGATCACCAATGGGTCATCATGAGGATATAGTACACCTACGAGGTCATTCTTAGAGAAATCGATGACCAGTTTATCTTTGTTTACCTTCCTCGGGCGATCATCTTCAGCTAGATTTATCCGTTGAATATACGAACAAGCTTGAGCCTCATTGAGGTAATCTTTTCTCTCTACAGTAAGGTCTCCACCTCCTGCATCTCCACCAATAATAACATTGCAATCAAATGATCCAAAACGTATATAAAATACCTCACGTTCTGGCTGTTTTGGTCTGTTGGGGAGATCGGGGTCATCTTGATCATCTTCCATGTCTTCTTCATGATTTCTCTTCTTATCTTCTTTTGCTCGACGAGGATATCTAGACCTCTGCCTTGCTCGGTCGTTGCTCTTTCCACCCTTTCGGCGATCCACATACTTGTTTAATTTTCCCCGCCTGATGAGCTCTTCAATTTCATTATGGAGAGCTATGTAGTTTTTGGTCGTATGACCATGATCCTTATAAAACTCACAATATTTGGACTTAACCCTCTTGTCAGGATCTGTCTTTATTTTTTCAGGCCAGTTTAGTTCCTCGTTGTTCTTGATCTCTTCCAGAATATGGTTTCTGTCCACTTTCAAAGGAGTATAGTTTCCAAATTTCTTCAACTGTTCTATTGCTTGCTTTGCTTTTGACTGCCTGTTACTACCATTGTTCTTCTGTTCTTTCTTCTCAGCTTTGTCACCCTCAACCTTGGTTTCTTTGGTGTCCATATTCTTCTTTGCAACCATAGCTTCCTCGGCGTTCATAATTTTAGCTGCCTTTGCCATTAACTCTGCCATGGTTGTAGGCAAATCTTTGGCTAGAGTGTAGTACAATTTATTTGGCAACAGTCCACTCATCAGAGCAGTGATTGATGTCTTCTCTTCGTAATCAATAACTTCGAGCTTCTCGTTACTGAAACGAGTAATACAATCCCTGGTGCTCTCACCTGCCTTCTGTCTAACACTTAACAAGTGTGCTACTCGTTTAACTAGTTTTGCTCCAAAACAAAAGTTCCCAATAAAGAGCTCGGCTAGTTGAAAGAAAGTTGCAATCTTCCCCCGAGGAAGATTGTTGTACCATATTTGAGCAGATCCAGTGAGAGTTCCTAAAAATGCCCTGCATCGCATCTCGTTTGGAACAGCGTATATATCAGCAACTGCTTGGTATTGTTCTATATGGAGAATAGGATCAGTTTTTCCATCATATTTTGGTGTTACTATCGAGGCTTTGAATTTTGACAGTGTGGGAAAGTCCACAATTGCCTGAATAAAAGGTGTCCCTTGGACAAAAGTTCTTTGCAGGGGATTCTTGGCCTTAGCCATTTTCCCTAGTTTATCTTCCAGCCTTTGAATAGAGCCTTTTCATGCATTATTTACCTCCTCGGGCCTGTTGGTTCGAGCAACTGATCGTGTTGAATTTGCTTCCTGGGATCTTTCATTACGAGCAGTTGGTCGTGATTGGGCAGAGCCTTCCCTTAGATCGGATGGTCATTGAGAGTTCCTCGACACAATCCTAGGGGGACTTCTATTCCTCCTAGGGCCCAAACGATCAAAAAGAGAAACTCTACTTAATCTTTCAAGAGCACTGGTTCTTTCTGGAGAAAGGGTGATGCTTTGTTGAGTGTCTGTAGCTCGTACTGATGAAGTTTGACCAAGTTAATAAGAAAGATCATTAGATCTCTCAGTGCGATATGACTTAGTACGTCTAGATCGAGATTCCTCTGGGAATAGCGTTCGCCTAGTACGCAAAGAAGGTAAACGAGTGTTCCTTTGGACGCTTCGTTGTCCTGAATGTGCAGGTGCTCCACCCTGGACAGTTTGTATCAGTTGACGCATGGTTTCTTGCATGGCCTTCTGGCCTTGGGCCAGATTAGCCATTATACCAGCCAGATCTTGAACATTTGGGGGAGTAGATGGATTTGGGGGATTTCCAGCGTTTCAATTATTGGATTCAGGGTTATCAGCCATTTATAATGAACTGTTTAGGTGAAAAATGCTAATTACAATCATTTTCCACAGACGGCGCCAATCTGTTGATGTAAAAAATTAGATTTGACCTAATTATTTTAATCACAGATAATAAGAATAAGGAAATAATAGACAATTTATTCTTAAGTGGTTCATCCTTGTAATAATGGCCTACGTCCACTATTTTTGTATTGATGATTGTTTGCCAAGAATTCTCGATAATAGGTTTTTCAAGAAATTCCGAGTCCCCCGTTAATGAGGAGGTTACAATATATTTATAGCCTTGAGGATGTACAAATGAAAGGACAATGCACTGTTCTTTAGTATACATGTACATCTGTATCATAATAATGAGCATTTAATGCGCAGTCGTCTCCTTGATTATCCTGATTTGAGTGATTTGTACGCTAAGTAGCTCGCGCCGCTTAAGCTGCTCGGACCGACTAAGTTACTCACACCGCTTAAGCTGCTCGGGGCTCATCAGTTGCTCGGTACACCTGAGTAGGTCGGGGATATTAAGTTCTTCGGAGTCAGTGTCTTTTTCCTTAAAAGTATCTTGTAGGTACCATGTAGATTGACACGTGTCTCCACATAATTGGTCCACGTCAGCAGACTAAATTTGGTATCAACAGAAGTATTAATAATGGGTGTGGCAACACTAAAACTAAGAAAATAGCTCAAATATTATGTTTAAGGTAATTTTGTTGTGCAAATACATTTTTTTTTAGTTTTTTTAACCCTAAAAAAAATTAAACCCGAAAATGGAACTTTGCAGTGGTTCGGTATCGGGCCCCCAAAGAAGATGGTGATTTTTGGGATGATTATCCCCGAATCAAAGTTAAATTTTTTTTAATGAAAATTTTTCATTTGGAATGATTATGTCGAATGAAATGCATATATTCATGATGATTATGCTGAATTAAATGCATATATTCGGGGGGATTATGTCGAATAGAATATATATATATATATATATATATATTGTTGAAAAGTCTCATTCGGGGTAATTATACCGAATGAAATGCATATACTCGGGGTAATAATGTCGAATTAAATGCATATACTCGGGATAAGTATACCGAATGATGTTTGGGGAAAATATGACGAATGTTCGGTTGTTATTCGGGGTCGGGATACCGAACTACTGGGTTATTAGCTAGGGTTTTGTACGTTAAAGTTTATTATTTATGTGGTGTTTTCTCAACATAAAGGGTATAAAACGTTCTTTTCACCAAAAATTAACACATTATTATTGTTTAACTTGTATTTCAAGGGAACGTTTAGTTCATTAAAAACGTTGGGATTCAAAGGGTTACTTTGTTCAATGTACCAACCAGATGTGTTTAATCTTTAGTTGAAGTTGAAAGAATTTGAAAATGAAAGGTTTGGATTGGTAGTTGAAGATGAAAGGTTTTGAAGTCAAGAATGTATAGAGAGATGGAGAAAAAATGTGTAAATGAATTTTTAAAGTTTAAATATATGGTGGCCCTTTACGTGATATTGAAAAGTAACTATTAAAATGAAGTGGTATTTTGTAGTAAAAACAAATGTGTGATATTTTGAAGTAAAAAATGTGGTGCCCTTAGAAACAGCCTTGTGTAAATACATTTCAAAGTTCAATATAAATTAAAAATGCATTTTTTAATAAAAAAATTATTCAGCAAAAAGTTTCAAAACACTTTAGTTCAAAAAAAAAACTTGAAAAAGAACAAAAATAAGAACGTGCGTCTGCCGGGAGTCGAACCTGGGTCTATTGCTTGGAAGGCAAATATCCTAACCGTTGGACTACAGACGCCTGTTCTGGGACATTTTCTAGTTGGCTAATTCTCATACCAACCCATCCACAACCATTAGATTTAAACAGTTCTTCTAATCCTTCCTGAAAGTTGGGAGGCAAATTTAAATACTGATGATCGATCTAGAGGGAGACCTGGTTGGGTGCTTGTGTGATAAGTGTATCATTTTAAGTTGCTTACAAATTATGTTTATAAATTATTGATAAACTCGCAGAGTCATTTCTTTTGTCTTATTTTATTTAAAAATTTAAGCGAGAATAATTTCTTAACTACAGTTACGTTTTTACTAAGCATAGAAGATGGATTGCACACTTGGGGGCAGCCCTGCCGAGGTGTGAAATTCTTACCTGCCTTGTACTATAGGAAACTAAAGTTTCAAAATATCATGGAACTTTTATAGATAATTCTAGAATTGGGCAGTGTAGTTCAATTTGTTGTGTTAATTTATTCAGTTTCTCAAAATATGGTAATAATAAACACTAGAAATTATATAACTAAAGAGAGGGGTGAATATATATAAACTTGAATATAATTAGATGAAGTGCCCATGTCTCACAACATATCTGATTTGAAAGTTTTTTCAGTAAGATAAATCCGAATTTTCAAGAATCGCAGGAAGGTAGAAATGTGGAAACAGAAGAATACGTAATATTGTACTCCATGTTGTAGAAAGAAGATAAATGATTCATGAAAGAAATCAAATGCTTTAATCACCCATCAAGTGAGTTTAGGATTTATACTCTTCCCCTTTTATGCAGTCAAAAGCTTCTCTCACCTCTACATATCTCCACCCACATCACTCGATTTCTCACCTCAAACCCGAATATAGAATCACTTTATGCTGGAAGAATGTATTCCCCATGTCAACCTATGTTCTTGTTTTTATAAAAGGGTGGTTTTAAGTAGTTTTATTTGGGGCAATTTACATATAAGTCCATTGGTAACAATTTTTAAATATTTAAGGACAATTTATTATTAGCTTCACTTGTTATGTCACTAGCGTGGACTTTTACAAGAAGATAATTAATGAACCTAAGTGTTTAAAATTTGTAAAAATTTCTTTTGTGTTTTAAATTTATTTGTGAGGGACCTAAGAGTACTTTTCTCTTTTATTTATTATTATTATTGGAAGATGGACTATATCTTACTAAATTTATCGAATTATGTTTTAGTCATATTAGTTTGTTTACAATGGCAGAATCGTCAAAGATTTTGCAGTAAGAAAGTTCTGATCATTTCAACAAGAACAAATCTCTCTTGTATCCATGTGATAGCCTATGGTAAATGAAAATAATATTGTGGTGAAACAAGTAGGTAAAATTATCTATAATTTGTTGGGAATAAACATTCAATCAAAAAGAAAACAATATACATTGATTTTAACATAAGGTTACCGGTTGTGTGGAAGCACGTCGACAAGGGTGGTGATGCGTATCACTATATTGGAAGAAGATTACAATTTTATTTTTTTATTTTGTCTTTTGTTTCTTCCTCTTACTCAAATTAATCTCTCTTTCACTCACAAAAAACTAATCTCACCACAAAATTGTCTCAAAATTCTACTCGAATTCTTAATAGAGAATTTTTTCACGAAATATGTGAATTTATTTCCCTCTTAATTTTCTCTCTCTCCAACCCACTACATGTTATCTAAATAGGATACCACATACACCGTGGATCGTCCTTTCCAATAAATCAAATTATAATATATAACTAAAAGTGACAGTGGATTTCAGTATCGACATTTGGTACATTCACACGATGACACGTATACATTTCATAAATATTTTAATTATTTTACTCTACCCCAAAATTTGAAGAGGCCTTATTTATTTGGTTTAATGACTTTTTATCTCATTGCCCTTTAAATTACCAACTTCTTTTATCTTATCCGACTTTCCATGCCTCTTTTATTTACTGAACCTCATAATTTATTTACATGCTCCTCTCCCTCTCTCTCCAGTAAGAGGGTACTTTTTCTCTCTTCCCTTCATTACCATGCATGCTCTCTTTAGGGTTTAATATAGTTTCCTCCTATTAATCAGGTTTTCATGAACCGTTATACCCATGAACTCGACCACTTCATAACCCTTGAGAAACCATTCTTTTACTTGGGTTTGGTGTGGGTCCAACTTCTTTTTCACTGGCCACTCTCTCTCATTTCTCTCTACGCCTTTTTCACCTGCAAATCCTGATTTACCACCGCTTGTTTGCTTCTCGGTGTCTCTTTTCTCTCTTGCATGGTATCCATCTATTTTGTTTTCACTCTTCTTCCACACCTTACTAAGCTATTTGCATAAAAAAGTTTTAATGTCCAATGGAATTAAGTCAAACTGTGATTTTATCAAAAGTCGATTGCTTTAACTGTTAACTGATGGATTAATAATTTTTGGGATCCAAAATCTAGGATCTTTTTTTGTGAAGATCTAAAGCGAAAAAAGAGTCAACACCCATATGGGTCTTTATTTATGTGCCAACTGCAAAAAAAATTGAAAAGTGATTTAATTAATTCTTAATAATTTCAGGCTGCTATGTAAGGAGAACTATCGGGGTCGAACATAGCAACGGATAAGCTATTGATATTTTACTATGCTCTTCAGGGTAGTAGTGTTATTGTCATTTTGCGTGGTCTTTTACCAATTTCTTGCAAGTCTGCGGCAACCGTTACAGGAGCTTCATTGGATCAAAAAAGGGGGCATGAAATCTTGCATTTAGCTATTTGTGTTTCTATTTATTCATTAGTATATAGAAAGACGTGAATTTTCGTTTATGGGTACGTTGGAATTGAATTGGTTGATGTTTTGAATTATTATTATTTCCCTCAAATATTTTTTAATACATATTTAGTCCAATCATTTTTATTTTATTTCAAAAATCCCCTCAAACACCTATTTAACTAATATTCTCTTATTTTTAAAAAGTTCTCGCTAGCAATATGTTAAGAGACTTTTTGGAACAAATAAAAAGACTTGAACTAAACTGTACCTGAATATTTTAACACTGGCATTGACATTGGAGTTGAAATCGTGAATGAAGAGATATATTTTTGACATTGTACCTAAATATTTATGTTATTTTTTGTTCCATAGTTTTCTCTCATATAATTAGATCCACATATTGGGACCATGGCTTAATGATTCTCGGGGATTATATCATAGTTTCATAGATGTCGGTAGAATTATAATTATAATATTCTTTCTTTGAAATGAACTACATGTTTGATAAAAATGTTTTAGTGACTATGTTCGTCATGTATTAGTTTCTCATTTATCAGTATGTGTTAATTGTTATAAAAATATACTTTAAAATAGCATGTGCCTTTTTTTATATATCCGGGTCTTATCTTTTAATCTCGTGAAATCTTCTTTAGATAAAAAACGTTTGATTTTTTTATAAAGATAACCTTCTTTTTTCTAGGTATCCCCACTTTTCTAACCCTGCTTACCGTGCATTTTAAATTATTAGGATAGTATGTCTCCAACAACCAAACTATGATCTTAAATTGTTATATTCTTTCTTCCATTTTATAAAGAGAAAATTAATTTTTCCATCAAACCCACAAGTAATTTTCCCTTTTCTTACTTATATTCTATTTTTTTAATTATATTTTATTATTCACTTAACATATAATTCTATGAAATTATCAAATTTTGTTACAGCACTCTCTTAAATGATATCTTACCAAATGGCGGGTTCACTTCAAAACAAAAAGATCTTCTCAATCTAATTGTGCTTTAACTATAATATGGAATAACACGAGAAATACTAATGGTAGGACTATAGCACTAAATATAGCATGTTAGAGAGAAAGATGATTGTTAAGGTAATAATTTTACTCAGTTTAGTGTTGTGGATTATTATTTTCATTCTTAGTTTTTCTTTACCTAGATTTTTCATCTTTACTTTTCTTTTTCTTTTTTTTTTTTTTGCTCCATATGATTGTATTTCATGAGATGGTCTATGATATTTGTTCCTTTCTTTGTATAGGTTACAAACATCTTAACTCCTTTTAGTGAATATCTTATTCGAAAAAAGTTATTTGCTATCTATTTAATTTTAGGGTTGGCTAATGTAAAAAAGATTCAATTTTTACGATTCCTCTATTATGGAAAAAAATATAATCCGGAGACATGACATTAATTTCAAAGTTTACATTTAGAAGTAAGTTCAATCATTTTGCATACCTTGATTCTTGAATGTAATTTTGTTTTGGTTTCTAAGCTGTGTTTTATCTTTTTAAGGTAATATACTAAAAGAATCTCCTTGCTCGGGGTATATATCAAGTTAATTTCCCTTATAGGCTTATTTGCACAGCCTTAGGAACATTTGGTATAAGAAACACATTAATTTTTTCATCAGATTATGTTTTGAGGCGTAGGAAAATTTAAATGTCAAAGGATATGATCTGAATAAGTTTTTCTGATCACCTAATCTAATCTTTGAGAATAAACATTTAACTCATAGTATTTATGTAAAATGTTATATGACTTGATTTGTCTATAAATCACTCGCGCATCGCGCGGCGTGTAAGCTAGTCATGTGTAACTCATAATAATAAACAAAGAGAGAGATAGAACTGTATTTGTATAAAATACAGACTACAAAGGCACCATACACAATCTTAATTGAGCCAACATCCAACGCTACTTACTTTCACTGAGCACGCAGTAATATGCTATCTTCTGAGATAAATGTTTACAACGAAAAATTCATAAACACAAAACCCCTCTAGTCATCAATACATTTGATAAAGCAACACAAATAAACCTCTTAAATACTACAACAGTTTGCGATCCTCGCTCAAACAAAGTCTGCATCCTCATTTACCTATAGCCCAGTTCACCACGTCTAAAACGTAAACAAATGTATATCGTATCTACGTCACTATCTCTTAGTGATGCTTTTAAAGAATCGTCTTAATCATGTCTATATTTCCCACTACATATGATGCAATATCGGATCTCACGCATACCGTGACATGCATTAAACATCCAATGATTGGGGCATATGGGGCCTTAGCCATAAATTTTCACTCCCTTTTCATCTCACTCGGCCTTGGATCAGTATGCATTGCCTTATCATCACTCCTGTTGAACCTCTTCCAAACCCGATTAGTGTACTCAGCCTGAGATAAATTTAAAGTACCCATCAACTTGTCCCTCTTAATCTTCATCTCAAGAGTCAATTCCGGATCCCCTAGATCTTTTATGTCAGTCTCATTAGACAAAGGCCCCTTTATTTTGCAAATTTTTTCCATATCGGAACCTATCACTAACATGTAGTGGACTCAAATATGTTGAAGAAATGGAAATGTCCAGCGTTGCACTTGTAATAGCCCTTCTTATGCGTATAACCATCATTTTGCTTATTTTATTGCCTCGAGGTCTGTTCCAAACCTTATAAACAATTATTCAATATGCACATAGGTTTCTCCAAGTAAACCTAAAGAGTCTAATGACAAGAAACACTTGAATGTGGATGGAAGGTGTGTAACCTTAATAAATTTGCCCATTCCAATGTAAACCTTCTAATCCGGGGAATCTTCTTTATATCCCTCTCATATCTAAAACCTTATGGAGATGTCATGCAAGCTAGATAGTGATGCATACGAGGTTGGAGGTCAAGGATGTAGAACCCCTAGTTCTTTTTCTAATTTAAGATTGCGCAGGTGCATAAAAGATGGAACTACTTCGTGTAGTTATGAGATGTGAGAAACTGTCCAATGCCCTCGACTCCCTGGGATGTTATACTCATAAGATTGTAGAAATGAGGTGGATTGTAAATGTTTCTTCAACTACTGTTAAAAATCGATTTCCTTCTTCCCTTTATTAGCATAATTGTGCTCAAAATCATTCCAACATACCTCAGCGAGCCCTTGAAACTTAGTAGCCATAACTTCCTGTATTTACCCCAATAGATACTTCCTCTATCGTATCAATCCAATCAACAAATGACTAGGGTTTATGTGACCATTAAAAGTGCGAGATTGCACTCTAATAATGTCCTTGTGGAGGCTTTTATGGAGGAGCCTCAAAATGTGGCTTAAATTGCTGGGCTCACCCCTTGCAGCCTCACCTCGGGGTCCCCCTCCTCGTCGAATAAGATGTTGGTACTAACGTTCAAGTTTGAGCATTATTCAAACTTTGATAAAAATTCTACATTATTAAGGCCCTTCGAGGTTATATGATGATGTTGTTGTTTAATGACTGAGTTGGTGTATGGGAGTTGCAGAATTCTTTCGCTAAGGTGGAGATTTGTGGATTTTGGCTTAGAATTTCAGCCTTATTACTACAACGAATGGTTGTTCGCAGCACGCATGTTGGGTTAAAACTTGAAATTACAAAGTTTAAAAGTTTGCATCCAACAAAGGGTGGTTGGCATCATAGTTACGGGGATCACTATACCCCCTACGTGAAACTAGAAGACTTTGAGTATAAATTTCGCAAATTAAATGTTGAAGAAAATCAAATTTAAAACCCACGTGGATAGAGAAATTTTGAGAACATAATATGTTAGAGATTTGTTAAATTTTCGGGGTTTCTAAAGGTTGAAGACGATGAAGGAATATAGAGAAATTTTGAGAACATAAAATATTAGATATTTGTGAATTGTTGGGGTCTAGAGGTTGAAGACAATGCATAAACCCATAAATGGTGAAATTTATGATTTTTGAGAAATTGGCGTTACACTGTTAAATTAATTGTTTAAATGGTGTAGATTAATTCTAATTAAGAGGGGCAATGAAGTTTTATAAATAACTAGTACTGGAAATCGTTGAGGTTTATTTGGGTTATGATTAACATTAATGGAGAAGGAATATTTATGGAAGAACAATAAAAAATGCAGCAGCATTTTTAAGCAGTCCCGGGGGGACCGATCGACTTGGGTCCCAGGGCTGATCGACCGGGGATCGATTTTTGCCTGACACGCGGAACAGTAAAGGGGCGAAAGTTGTATTTTTCTTTAAACTTTAAATGGGGATATTTTCTTCATACAGACTCGAATTGGCGTGTCGTTTGCGGCTACGTGTAGTTAGTTTAATGTAGTACGTTGTCATGGTGATTAAATAATTTAGACATAGTATGTGAAAGGTATATTTTTCCCTTGAAGTTTTAATGAGCGATGAGACTTCCCTGAATGGACACCAAACTTAATAGGCACCTTGGTGGGGCTAAAATGAACCTAACCAAGTTTGTAGGAGGTGAAATTTATAATCCTGTAGTAAATAATAAATGGCGGGGTGTAGCTTTTTAGTGTGGGCCATAAAAATTATGAGTGAATTCGTTAACACTTGGAATATATATATATGTGTGTGTGTGTGAATTATATATATAGATGTATGAATATGAGTTGAATGCAAATTGTGTTTAATTATTTGTTACTCGAGGATGCTATCCAGGAGGTTGCGCATAGTGGATGGTCCTATCCTAGCGATTCCAGCAGGGTTTAGATTGTGCTCCAGGTCATAGTGCTCTGGTGGATCCTATCGTGATGAGAGAGGGGGACATCACGCAAGTCTTTAAGGAAGGTTCATAGAAATCCTAAGGCCTCTATTATTTGTTTACGATTTGGGATCGACGGTGAGATTCTGACCCGGTGACCAGAGGTGACACGAGATGTGCCTGGAACCCGATAGCATGTGCGAGGGATGCATATAATGGGACCAAGCTATGGGGATGCGGTGTATATATGTATGCGTAGTGATTGATATGTGTATACACATATAGATGATGTGTGACTATCAATTGACAGTATTAATATGATATTTAGTATATTCATATAGACGAGGGTTATATGTATTATACAAATCATGATAGTGTGTTTAGCATATAACGGGATGACTACCGAGCTAGTGTAGGTATCTACTATATTCTAGTTTGACCAAGTTATGACTAAATAGGATAAATGAATGCGATAGGTGTGCCCTTTAGAAGAGGGTTAAGGATGTCTTCAAGACAGTGCGATCATGAAATCAATTATGAACCCTATATATTACGCATTTTATTTATTGCAATAAAATGATTGAGAAACATTTTAAATAATTAGGCTCTGACCCGTTTGCAAAATATTTTATTTTCTTAAAAATCTTTGTAGGTGTCCAGACACAGAGATGTCAGGCTTAAAGATTCGTTCCATGAATTCGATGATGCAGCATGTGTAGATGCATGCAGGGATTTGAGTAGACACCTCATTCGATTCATTCTAGTTTAGGATTTCATGATTTCTAGTATTTCTCTTTCGACGTGTTGCCCCTACAGTATTTACTCATTTTATTATTTCGGCGTGTATGGAGTTTTATTTATTTAGCTGTTGGACTTGTTATTTGAATTTGAATTTTAAGTCGATAGTTTATTCGGCAGGATATTTATTTATTCATTCATATTATGTGATGGTTTGAACTATATTAATGCTTGAATGGTTTAAATATTTTTTTCTTATAGTGTTAACTGTTAAATAAAAAGATTAAGAATGGGCGTCGACTTTTTGAATACTAAGTGATTAGTAAGTTTTAAAAAGTTTTTGAAAGTGATGATAAGAATATACCAAATGAGAAACCTCTTTTTAATAAAGGACTGATCACCCCGTATTTAATTGGGTTGGGTGTCATAGATGGTATCAAAGCATCAAGTCCTTAGGATCTGAGTGGCCTGTTACGTTTCAGCTTAGCGTTCTTTGATATAGAGCCTTTTTATAGGACTATTGTATTCCTCATTGCGTATGCGTATTTATGATCTTCTCTTGATTACTTTGTATTTGATGGCGAACATAAACATATTTAAATCTTATTTCAGATGTCACCTAAGAGAGGTACACCATCTAGAGCAACACCAAGAGATGAGGAGAGATGGGCTTGCCAGGAGCCAATAGTTCCGTAGCCACAACCACCACCAGGGATGATGACGACTGCACAGGTGGTCAGGATCGTGGCACATGCAGTTAACGCGGTGATGACCGTAATGACACAATATTTTTCGTAGAATTAGCCATGACCATTAGTGTCACCCGACGTTCAGGCCCACTCGGGGTCGTCCAATTAGCAGAAAGCAAGGTAAGCATTTCAAAAGGGTCACCCACCAGAATTTTAGGGTAATTCAGATGTGATAGTGGCCAGTCAGTGGAAGAGGGACTTGCAGCGCCACCTGCGTATGACTGAGTGCAGTGACACTCGGAAGCAGTTCTTGGCAACATTCAAGCTAGCGGGCACTGCTTTGTAGCGGTGCGAGTCCATGACCACCGCAAAGGAGAGAGATATGATGAGCATTAAGGAGTTTTGGGAGCGATTTGATCGTAAGTATTTTCCATTCTCCATTCAAACAGAGATGAGGTGATAGTTTTTCAATGTTTCTCAAGGAGAGAGGATCGTGGTAGAATACAAAGAAGAGTTCACTCGATTAGCAAATTTAGTAAAAGATGAAGTAAAAACGAAAGAGAATAGGATGTGTAAGTTCATGGGTGGACTTGCCTGGAAAATCCGACAGCACTTATTGGGTATTCCGACGTTAGTGACATACGCAGAGGTTATCAATCCAGTGCTACTTCATTGCCAGGATCAACATTTTCATATGAAGAATAGCAACAGAGCGAGTGGGTCCAGTCAAATTGAAAAGGTAGTTAGAAATGGTGCCAATGGGGTGCAACAACAACAGAAGCAGGATCTTCAGCAAGGGAACTAGGCCAAGAAATTTAGGTTCAGGGGCTATCGATCTGAGAGTGTTAGGTTCAGACAGGGTCAGCAGGTCCCTCAACAGCAGCAGCATCATTTCATTCCTTAGGGTTGTCGGGCCAAGGTAATGGCGAGGGAGGCCAGTCAGGATAGGATCAGTGACAGGGAGAATTTTCTGGGAAATGTTTCAGTTGTGGAAAGACAGGCTATAGGAGGAGAGATTGTCCCAAGAGAGGCAGAGGACAACTACAGGATAAGGTTCTAGATGTACAACCACTACAGTAGTTCATGGGTCAGTTCAGACGAGAGGGCTTCGATCAGGAACCCATTGATTAGGCAAAGAAGTTAGAGTATGGAGGTACAATGTCTTTATTATCCTATGAGTATGGGGAGAATTTTTATGACATGGGGGCCTCGCAAGTAAGATTGTGATCACTAAAATTCGCGAGTGAGCCAGATTTTGTGGGTGCATTGACCATAATAGCCTTAGTAAGTATGTATGTAATTAAATATCGTGGGGTAGCGAAGCTCTTTGGTGTCACCTAGGAGAGAGCGGGTGTGTACACTGAGAGGATGTTTACATTACATGTTAGTTTACTCCTTTCGAGAGTTATGAGAATAGGGTAGAATATTATAGTAGGATTTCATATTCGCTGTTCGAGGGCATAATTTATTTTTGCTAGGTATCACCTAAAAGAGGATATAGCCTATTTATATGTGTGTATATATGTTATGGTGTGTTGCATATTGAACGTATGAGAATATGTTTGTATTGTTATTTTATCCCGGTGAGTAGGGACATTTAATAATGTGATTCAGGGTAGATTGGCTAATTATCAAGGGGGAGATATAGCTCGTAAATTATTCGGGCTATGAAACTTGTGATAGTAAGAGCGTTGTGATGTGTGTTGTCTTTTGTAACATAACATGGAAGTGGATGAGTATACTTTTATGTCAAGAGAAGGGAATTTAGGGGTACGTGCTATGGACTGAGGGATTAATGGATCTCGACGACCGAACATGTTAGGTAGTAGTGTATCGGGGGGTTTCTTGTTTGGATTTCTCTTTGCGAGACGTCCCACGCATGAAAATTAGCACAACGTTGGAAGTGGGTAGATGTTTGGTCATTGGTACATGAGTTAGTACCTTAGTTATTTTTCGTTTATGGAGTTATATCTGAGAGATGATAACTATGTTAAATTTGAGGCTAGTGGAGTCGGGTAACATCTGTGCAGATAAGCACGGGTACAAGGTGTATGGGCGCCCTGGAAATTAAATTAATTTTAATATAATTCACGATTAGAAGGGGTAGAAATATGAGTAGCGATCTTAAGGGTATGTGATTAGGGAAATGTTAGAGACTTGGAGTATTAGACTTAGCGTAATTTCGTGGACGGAATTCCTTTGTAAGGGGGGAAGTATGTAACATACCGTAATTCTGAGAACATGAAATTTAATTATTTTGGTGAAATAGAATTTTATAAACTTGGAGGAATTTATTTAATTTGGAGAATTTAGATTTTTAATTAATTCAGGATTTATTTTTTAAATTTTACGTGTGTCGTATTTTGAATTCGAAATTGAAGAATTTTATAGAATAACTCGGACGATGATTCTGATCTCACGGTTGAGTCCGAAGAGGTTGAAATAGTCAAAATAGTGTACCCGGGGTGGTAATTGGGTCCCAGAGCCTTTTTAGACATACCCGGGCCTATACGGGGGTATTTAAGTCTTTTGAATTTAGCCCATAGGCTTAATTTCGGAATTAGGGAAACTTAACTTAGGTTTAAGAGAGTTGGGTATCCGTTACTTATTCCTCAACACAAGAGTTTGAGAGAGGAGAGAAAGGAGAAAGAAAAAGATGAAAAATGGGAAGAAAAGAACATCCCGGGCAAATTCCGAGAAGAGATCGTCGAATTTATTCCACCGAGGAAAGTATTTTCTTGCTTTATGTGACTAGTAGTCAATAGTGTTGATTATTGAGATTGTGATTAAAATTTGGAAACTAGAAGACTTTACCTATAAATTTTGCAAATTAAATGTTGAAGAAAATCAAATTAAAAACCCACATGAATAGAGAAATGTTGATAACATAATATATTAGAGATTTGTTAAATTTTGGGGGTTTCTAAAGATAGAAGACGATGAAGGAATATGGAGAAATTTTGAGAACGTAAAATATTAGAGATTTGGGAATTCGTGGGTTCTAGAGGTTGAAGACAATGCATAAACCCATAAATGGTGAAATTTATGATTTTCAAGAAATAGGGGTTACACTGTTAAATTAATTGTTTAAATGGTGTAGATTAATTCTAATTAAGAGGGGCAATGAAGTTTTACGAATAACTAGTACTGGAAATCGTTGAGGTTTATTTGGGTTATGATTAACATTAATGGAGAAGGAATATTTGTGGAAGAACAACCCAAAACGCAGCAGCGTTTTTAAGCAGTCCCGGGGGGACCGGTTGATCGGGGTCCCGGGGTCGATTGACCGGGGGACAATTTCTGCCTGACGCGCGGAACAGTAAAGGGGCGAAAGTTGTATTTTTTAAAAACTTTAAATGGGGATATTTTCTTTATAGGGACTCAGACTGGCATGTCGTTTGCGGCTACGCGTAGATAGTTTAATGTAGTATGTTGTCATAGTGATTAAATAATTTAGACATAGTATGTGAAATGTATAATTTACCCTTGAAGTTGTAATGAGCGATGAGACTTCCCCGAATGGACACCAAACTTAATGGGGACCTTAGCGGGACTAAAATGAACCTAATCGAGTTTGTAGGAGGTGAAATTTACAATCTTATAGTAAATAATAAATGGAGGGTGTAGCTATTTAGTGTGGGGCATAGAAATTACGAGTGAATTTGTTAACACTTGGAATATATATATATATATATATATATATATATATATATATATATGTGTGTGTGTGTGTGTGTGTGTGTGTGTGTGTGTGTGTGTGTGTGTGTGTGTGTGTGAATTATATATATAGATATATGCATATGAGTTTAATGCAAATTGTGTTTAATTATTTGTTACTCAAGGATGCTATCCAGGAGGTTGCGCGCAGTGGGCGATTCCATCGGGGTTTGGATTGTGCTCCAGGTTATAGTGCTAGGGTGACTCCTACCGTGATCAGAGAGGGGGACATCACGCAAGTCTTTAAGGAAGGTGCATAGAAATCCTAAGGCCTATGTATATATAACCGTCTCTATTAATTGTTTACGATTTGGGATCGGCGGTGAGATTCCGACCCGGTGACCAAAGGTGACGCGAAATGTTCCTGGCACCCGATAACATGTACGAGAGATGCATCTAATAGGACCAAGCTATAAGGATGTGGTGTATATATGTATGCGTAGTAAGTGATATGTGTATATACCTATTGATGATATGTGACTATCTATTGACAGTATTTATCTGATATTTAGTATATTCATATAGACGGGGGTTATATGTATTATAAAAATCATGATAGTGTATTTAACATATAACGGGGTGACTACCGGGCTATTGTAGGTAGCTACTATATTCCAGTTTGACCGAGTAATGACTAGATAGGATAAATGAATGCGATAGGTGTGCACTTTAAAAGAGGGGTAAGAATGTCTTCAAGAGAGTGCGACCGTGAAATCAATTATGAACACTATATACTAAGCATTTTTTTTATTGCAATAAAATAGTTGCTAAACATTTTTAAATAATAGGGCTCTGACCCGTTTGTAAAATATTTTCTTTTCTTAAAAATCTTTTTAGATGTCCAGCCACAGGGACGCTAGGCTTAAAGATACGTTTTAGGGATTCGATGCCGCAGCATGTGTGGATGCATGCAGGGATTGGAGTAGACGCCTCAATCGATTCATTATAGTTTAAGATTTCATGATTTTTGGTATTTTTCTTTGGGCGTGTTGCCCCTACAGTACTTACTCATTTTATTATTTCGGCTTGTATGGAGTCTTACTTATTTAGCTGTTAAACTTGTTATTTGGATTTAGATTTTGAGCTGATAGTTTATTCGACAGGATATTTATTTATTCATTCATATTATGTGATGGTTTTAACTATATTAATACATGAATGGTTTAAATAAGTTTTTCTTATAGTATTAACTGTTAAATAAAAAGATTAAAATTTGGCACCAGCTTTTTGAATACTAGGTGGTTAGTAGTAAGTTTTAAAAAAAATCGACAGTGATGCTAAGAATGAACCAAATGAGAAACCTCTTTTATAATTTAATAAAGGACTGATCACCCGATATTTAATTGGGCGGAGTGTCACATAAAATTCTTAAACAAGAATCTTTAAAATGTACTCACTTAAGTCACACTTTATTTATGATGATACCTTGACTGTATGGGATTCGAATTTAATCAAAATCAATTTCTCTTTCATGTTTTAATCTCGAAACTGTGAGTGTAGACTTAAAACATTTATGAGTGTAGACTTAAACAAAATATATCAATCTGGTCATTATCAGTCCAGATAAATGGTTGTTTTACCAGTGCAAGGAAGTCCAATTTCTACATGAAATACAATTGCTTAACAATCAAATATTGACCTAATTTTTTTAAATATAAAAACAAATTATTTTGAGATGATTTTTTAAAGGTACTCTGAAATGTTTAGATAAAAAAATATATATTAAAAAAAACATCCCGTACAGGGGGGTCGTAAGTAGTGTCCGTATATATTTACACATACACACACACACAGTCAGGCTCTCTAACATACCTCTTAAAAACATACTTATGAACATATCTATTTTTAAAAAAATAGTAACAAATATATTTTTCAACCAAATTTGATGTACATGATCTACATAGTAACGAGATCATTTATAAAAAAATCATCACAAAATTCAATCTGAAAGTGGGTCAGATGATGGAAAAAATTTAAACAGTCCAAAATGCACATATATAACCACTTTTCATTTCACCCACATCCAGACTGAATTTTTTAGTGATTTTTTTGTAGATGATCTCCTCATTATATAGATTATGCATATGGTTTTAAATACATTTTTTTACTATTTTTTAAAAATGAGTATGTTTATAGGTATGTTGAAGAGTCTCACTATATATATATATATATATATATATATATATATAACCCTAAACTCACACACACTGATATAAACACACACACAGTTACACTATATATACACACACTGTGTATATATATACATACTAAAAACCTCTGTAGTTGTCCATACAAGGAAGAACCCGATACGGGCACACACACACACGCATATATAATAGAGAAAGACGGAGAAGATGACATGCCCAAAAATAAAAGTATCCATACATAGTGATTTTGAAGAAGGTAATGAGTTTTTTCCCTTTTGGTTTCCATATCTGTTTCGTGGGTTTGGGGTTAAAGGAGAAGAGTTTTTTTTTTCTTTAGTTCTTGGTTTTTTTATACTTGTTGTGAGAGTTTTTAAGGAATGGTGGGTTTTGGTTTTATATAAATATAGATGCATTGAACCGTACATCTCGAAACTTTCTTTGGCTTCTCGATTACCGATTTTGAACCATAATAAAGATGTTGAGTTTATAAGGGGAGGGGGAGAGAACTTAGGGTAATAACTAATTTCAATGCATCTATTACTATTAAAACATTTAACACTATTGTATTCGAGGTATACTAAGAATTTTCCTCCTTGATACGAGTCTCTCATCCATTTTCATTCTCACGAGACTTGGATATTCGTCTCATTATATATCTTTTTTATCAAACTTCTTGCTACACACTTTGAGTCTCTTTACAATCCTATCTTACTCTCACTTTCCCTCCCATATTTCACATATGGGGGCTTCACTTTCTCTCTCCTCACCTCTCTCCACCACTGAAAAAATCATATTGTTCTTTAAATAGTTTGTGTAGTAAAATATACTAGTATTCTGATTGGCTATATTAAAATAAAAAATTAAATTAAATTAAAAAAAATGCCAATGGGAGGTGAACTGTCGTTGCCTATTTGGGATATGCTGGATCTCCATGGAGTTAGCCGAACGACTTTGGGTCATTTGGAATTCTTGCCAATTTATGATATCTCATCATCTTGTATTTTTCATTTTATAATTTAGTTTCAAGAATAATTGCAATAATTTAGATTTATTACATAATTGTCTATTTTGATGAAAACCGCTGCCGTCCAAATTCAGAAATTTTGATTTTGATACCTTGTTAACTTTGCAAGAGAAACTGAGAATAGAGAGACAAATACGATGTATTGCGTTGTCCAAATCTCTAAATACACAAGAGCCTAAGAACATATAAGATATTTAGATTAAACTACTATGCCCTTGAAATATATATAAAAAGACTACCAACACTACTAGAACTAGCATTACTCCCATATTACAATGACTTCAAAATTTAGGTTTAATAACCACCATGGCCCCCTCAAAGGCACAATGTCACATAGTAACGCAGAAAACAAATTGTGTTAAAGATGATCCTTGTGCAAAAAAATAAAATAAAAATAAGTAAATGAAGTTGAAATTAATGGAAGATGAAATCAGAACTAAAAAAATAAGCCAAAACATATGGAAAAATTATTTAAATTTTGCAAAGACAAACTGTAATGAATCAAAGTTGCACAGAAGGTCCAGGTAAGAGCATCTGTAATGGTGTGATACGGCGAAAGGTAGGCGTGAGGCGCGTGGGTGTGATTTACCTTTCGCCCAAATGGGAAACAAACAGTGGGGGAGTTCCTACGAACTTCTATAGTTCGTAGGAACTTCTTACGAACATCTAAAGTCCGTAAGAAGTTCTTACGAGGTATAGAAGTTCATAAGAACCTAACGGTCTAATTTAAACGGTAACATTCCTCCGTTTATATATTGAGAAGCTTCTTCTTCATTCTTCATTCATCTTCAGTATTCTTTCATTCTTCTCCTTTCTTCTGCAGCAGTATATTTAACCTCTTGATCTTCTTTCTTTCCTTCTTCATCTTCATTTTTTGTTTCTGCCTCTCCATTTTCATACGCAACAGTCTAGTATTCATAATTCAGTCCATTTTTTTTATAAAAAATTAGTTCCAATTTAGTCCAAATCAGTCCCAATTTAATCCAAATCAGTCCCAATTTAGATACCCAATTTAATCCAAATCAGTCCCAATTTAATCCAAATCAGTCCCAATTTAGATACCCAATTTAGATACCCAATTTAATCCAAATCAGTCCCAATTTAATCCAAATAAGTCCTAATCCAAATCCTCCAAATCAGATGTTGTCAACACGATGGAATTAGGTAAAAAATGGAAGAAATATATTAATATCGGGAAATAAAAAAAACACGGGTCGACTTCAACGACAATTCTCGATTCTTTCGCACCGGCTCAACCATCGAATCCCGCAATTGACAACTATACCCGTATTTACGACGGAGTATCACACGCGTCGGACGGCGAAACTCCGATAATAAACGGAAACAAATTCGAATTTCGAGGGAATTGGGCGGGCCCAATGAAATTGTACAAATTGATTCAAGAGAGAAAGCCCGATATCAAAACAATTATCGACAGTGTCGGTTTTATGTCGAATTTCTTTTCTATGGTGATGCCCAATTCCGATCAATGTATTGTGACGGCGATGATCGAACGTTGGTGGGACACGACGCATACCTTTCAGCTATCATATGTCGAGCTTGCGTTCACTCCGCTGGACTTCACAATGCTTTCCTGTAATAACTTATGGCTTATTTCGTTCTACTTATATTCATAATTGTTTAAAAATGTGAAAATAATATGTTGTACTTAAATTCATAATTAAATGTTTGAAATATATTTTTAGGTAATTATATTCATAATTATTTCAATATACGACAAATAAATTGAAAAATGTACCCGCATTCTGATTATGTCAATATATGAAAATAATTATTCATATTCACTTAATGTTTCAATATGTGAAAATAAATAGTTGTACTTAAATTCATAAATGATTGTTTGAAATATATATTATGGTTTTCATATTCATAGTTATTTAAATATATAACAAAATTTTAACCTTCGTGTACCGGCATCATAATCGTTTCAAAATGTGAAAATAATATGTTGTGCTTAAAGTCATAATTAAATGTTTGAAATATATTTTTAGGTAATTATATTCATAATTATTTCAATATACGACAAAAAAATGATGAAAATGTTCCCGCATTCCGATTGTGTCAATATATGAAAATAATTATTCATATTCACTTAATGTTTCAATATGTGAAAATAAATAGTTGTACTTAAATTCATAAATGATTGTTTGAAATATATATTATGGTTTTCATATTCATAGTTATTTAAATATATGACAAAATTTTAACCTTCGTGTACCGACATCATAATCGTTTCAAAATGTGAAAATAATATGTTGTACTTAAAGTCATAATTAAATGTTTGAAATATATTTTTAGGTAATTATATTCATAATTATTTCAATATACGACAAAAAAATGATGAAAATGTTCCCGCATTCCGATTGTGTCAATATATGAAAATAATTATTCATATTCACTTAATGTTTCAATATGTGAAAATAAATAGTTGTACTTAAATTCATAAATGATTGTTTGAAATATTTATTATGGTTTTCATATTCATAGTTATTTAAATATATGACAAAATTTTAACCTTTGTGCAGGCATTCCAATTGGACAAGGACGACGGATTGAAAATCTACTAATTGAACAATATACAAATTTTGTTAATACCATAAATGAATTTTTTCCAGAAATTCATATACAGAGATTTACTGGTGCGGGAATTCCAGTTTCTGACCTAAAAAAATACATAGAAAATTTTGTCAAGGTTGAACCGTTACCAGATTATATGTCCTCAATCATAGCTCGGGCATTTTGGTTTTATGTATTGGGGAGTGTATTTTTTCCAAATGCTCACTCCACTGCCGACCTTGGTTATTTACATTATCTTGAGGATATTCATGCCATAGGCACATACGACTGGGGTTCGGCTATTTATGCCCGTATTTTATGGTCTTTGGACAAAGCCAGTCGACGATCGTTGACTAGCATTGAATGCATGTGGAAAATACTCGAGGTATATTATCGTTTCATCTTATTTATTAAAATTTATGTTTCATTACAATATACGTCAACTTATTCTAACGAATTAAATTTATTGACAAATTTTGCAGTATTTACATCACGAGTACATGGCCACGGCATGTCCTATTCTCATTGATCCGTCTATCGATGTGTGGCCCCGCATTTTTCGTTGGTCGAGGGGGAATAGAAAGAAAGTAAAGGGTGCACAGCGATTTAACATCTCAAGCAGTCAACATCATCTTGAGATGCGGTCACCCGAGTCCATTATATGGCAGCCATACGAGACTTCTGCCTACCGTGACTCTGATGTCATCTTATATGCTCGAGAGATATCGGGGTTACGGATTTTTTTTTGGGATCCCCTATTTAAGGGTTTTTGGTACTTGGGTGATCGGGCCATCCGGCAATTGACTGGGAGGATATGTATCGCAGACAACCCACCATCAAGTTTGTGTTGTGCCTCAGAAAATGATTTCCAAGCAGCTGCCGCCCAAAATTGGCCTATCGCAAATCAATACGTAAGAGATGTGTCACAAGAAGAGTATAATGCATATTGGAAGGCAGTAGCACTCGGGCCAATACTACCGCCGATTGCCAGATATGTTAATGTAGATTTGATTGGAGTTGGTTCAGTGGCACCTTCAACGTTGCGAATCCCGCAAGCACCAGCACCGACAAATGATCCGCATGTGTATGAGACACAGTTCTCTGTGGGTGGTTCTACGCACATCCAACCACCGAGGCAGAATTGAACGGTTGACGTAGGCCTACCGGAGGGGGCTTCATATACTACAGATGTGCCGAGACCTGAGTTTTCAACCAACGCACCTCTAGCTCAATCTTTGACGCAGTTAGAATGGCGTTAATCCTACGTCGAGGCAGCAGATAACATTCGAGGTCTACGCCATTTAATATTACATGAGACACGTCAGCGAGAGGATCAACTCAAAGCACGTGATGATCGCATTGATGAGTTGGAGCGTAGACTAACACGTTTTACTATGCCTAGTCGAGGGTTTGAGGAGGGTGGTACTAGTTCTAGTCGTCCGAGCGTTTACAAACCAGCCCCACCCTCTGACCCGGTCCCGACATATGAGGCCCAACAAGGTTGGGGTAATTTATTTGGGTTTGACCCTTACACGGGTTCACATGCAGATTTAGGTGCTGATTTTGAGTTCGGTCCGGGGCGCCAGTGATGTATAATGTACAATTGAAAAATGTTAAGAATAAATTTTCTTATTGTTGTCTCAATGTAATTGTGATGATAAATGTTATGATGTCTCATATTTATTGCGATTGCTCTGATATCATTTTTTATTATTGACTTAAGTAGTAAAAACAATAATACACGATCAAAATGATTAAAAGGAGTATGTGTTCAAACGCTTAGGTCGAACCTAGTAGAAGTACAACAATATGGTTTCCCATTGCGCACTAAACATTTAGGTAAGTAAGATCGTTGCGTATCTAAATCAACATATTCTTCGTTGTAGTTTGATATATTTGGTTCGTACTCTTCCCCATCATTTTCATATATGCATTCCGAAAAGTAATCATAACCGGAATTCGTGTAGTCTGAAATATCGCTATCTGATGCCAACGTAGAGTCGTTATATATGTTAATTAATTGTTCTTGAATGTGACGACCTGATAGCATCGCGCGCTGTGCTTTGTGATAACGTTGTAGGCGCCTCTCCATCTGCCATATCTCTTCCTCCAATAAATCAAGACAAAACATATCCGCTTCTTCGGGATACGATATTGGCCAAAGTGCGGCAGCCCGATTTTTTGGCACGGATATGTGATGGTAATGGCAAAGCACCTCCAGGTCACACCTTTCATTATATTTATCTGGCCATGTGAGGTGTTCCCAAGGATACACAACTCCGTCTTCAGGTTCCGAATTGGGAGATATTATGAATATATGACCAAAGTCATTGAGAAAACGTCGAGAAGTATCAATTGCATATGTTTGGAAAATTATTTTTTTCCCATACCAATCGTTACCAACAATATCTGTGTAAGAGCCATTGTAAATGGATGAATAGTAGGGAGATGAAGCCATTTTTGAAATATAAGACAATGGTAGATAAATAATTGTTGCAATCCTTCTAATTTATTTGTAGGTAATTTTAAAGGCACACATACCAAGCCACACATAAAGCTGTACAAGGTAACTTTCTAAATTGTCACTTATTGATTGCCTGAAGAACCTCTACAAGGTAACTTTCTAAATTAACACACATACCAATATCAATCAGTAGCACACTTACCAATATCATACAGTATAATTTTTACGGAAGGACAGAGATATTTATTTAATAATGATAAAAAATATTTATAATAATTGTTAAGGCACACATATCCAATGTAGAAGTAAAACTATATAAAGGCACACATACCAAGCCAGACATAAAGCTGTACAAGGTAACTTTCTAACTTGTCACTTATTGATTGCCTGAAGAACCTCTACAAGGTAACTTTGTAAATTAACACACATACCAATATCAATCAGTAGCACACTTACCAATATCATACAATATAATTTTTACGGAAGGACAGAGATATTTATTTAATAATGATAAAAAATATTTATAATAATTGTTAAGGCACACATATCCAATGTAGAAGTAAAACTATATAAAGGCACGCATACCAAGCCAGACATAAAGTTGTACAAGGTAACTTTCTAAATTGTCACTTATTGATTCCCTGAAGAACCTCTACAAGGTAACTTTATAAATTAACACACATACCAATATCAATCAGTAGCACACTTACCAATATCATACAATATAATTTTTACGGAAGGACAGAGATATTTATTTAATAATGATAAAAAATATTTATAATAATTGTTAAGGCACACATATCCAATGTAGAAGTAAAACTATATAAAAGCACACATACCAAGCCACACATAAAGCTGTACAAGGTAACTTTCTAAATTGTCACTTATTGATTGCCTGAAGAACCTCTACAAGGAAACTTTATAAATTAACACACATACCAATATCAATCAGTAGCACACTTACCAATATCATACAATATAATTTTTACGGAAGGACAGAGATATTTATTTTATAATGATAAAAAATATATATAATAATTGTTAAGGCACACATATCCAATGTAGAAGTAAAACTATATAAAGGCACACATACCAAGCCACACATAAAGCTGTATAAGGTAACTTTTTCAATTGTCACTTATTGATTGCCTGAAGAACCTGTACAAGGTAACTTTCTAAATTAACACACATACCAATATCAATCATGAGCACACTTACCAATATCATACAGTATAATTTTTACGGAAGGACAGAGATATTTATTTTACAATGATAAAAAATATTTATAATAATTGTTAAGGCACACATATCATACAGGTAGAGTATAATTAACTCGTCTACATCTAAACTTATAAATACCTGTGTATCATAAAACTATACAGGTAGAGTATAATTTTTCATCTACACCTAAATTAATTTGTAACCATATTATATCATAGACTCCTCCAGTTATAGCGATGAGGGCCGAAATCTTATGCTACAATATGCACAATTTAATGACGGTGGATCATCCGATGATTCAGACGAGGAAATGATTATTATGATGGAGATTACCCGGTGGTGTGCTGAAAAAAATATAATTCACGATGGGAAAGAACTCGAAACGAGGCGTCGAGTGAATCGTAGGAGAGAAAGGGGACATGCAGCACTATGGGAAGATTATTTTGGGGAAGATAAGGTATACAACGAGTATTTTTTCCGAAGGAGATTCAGGATGCGGTATAGTGTTTTCAATCGCATCCTTGAATCTGTATGCCATTATGATAACTACTTTGTTCAAAAGAATGATGCTTGCGATCGTCAAGGTTTGAGCTCTCATCAGAAAGTGTTGGGGGCAATTCGACTGTTAGCTAATGGGGGTTCCCATGACGTGTGGTCTGAGCAGTACGCTATAAGTGAAACCACTATATTAGAAACTGTTATTAGATTTACAGAGGCAATTGTACGAATTTTCGGTCCCCAGTACGGCAGAAATCTGACACAAGGCGACGTTACAAGGTTACTCGAACAAAATGCAAATAGAGGTTTCCCAGGAATGCTAGGGAGCATAGATTGCATGCATTGGCGTTGGAAAAATTGTCCAACAGCATGGCATGCTTAATATAGTGGTCGTAAAGAGTCACCAACTATAATCCTTGAAGCGGTTGCCTCCTACGATCTTTGGATTTGGAAATCATTCTTTGGGGTGCCTGGTTCTTGCAATGATTTGAATGTCTTGCACCGATCTAATGTCTTTTAAGAATTACGCAATGGGACGGCAACTCCCGTTAATTACAATGTTAACGAAAATTCTTACAACATGGGCTACTACCTTGGAGATGGCATTTACCCTCCGTACGCTTCAATAGTAATAACATTTAGGAACCAAAATGGTATTACACAAAAACAGAAATTTTTTTGCAAGTACCAAGAAGCGTGCAGAAAAGATGTAGAACGTGCGTTTGGTGTATTACAAGCTCGATTCGCTTTTGTTCGGGAACCTTGTAAATTATGGAATAGGGCGTCACTATCAACCATAATGAAATCGTGCATTATAATGCATAATATGATTATTGACGATGAACGTAGAGATTGTCCATGGCAAAATGAGTACGAACAGAATGATGAAACACCTGTAATTATGAGGGGCCAAACTAATTTCTACGACTACCTCATACGGGATGCTAAGATAAGAGACGTAACTAAACATCAACAGTTACGGAATGATTTGGTAGAGCATATTTGGAACACCCACGGTGATGAAATGGTCGGTTGATGAATTTATTGTATTTTTTATTTTAACCGTGGTTAAATGTTATGTTTGTTCCATTTTCAATCTGTATTTGTAGGATTGTCGTAGTGATCATATACCTGTTATTTTATATAAAATAATGGTTTAACCGACAATATTATATAAGCGGAAAATTATTAAACAATACTCACATTTCATCTATTTAAGGGTGGCATTTCATTTATTAAGATGGATAGTGAATCACTCTCCATATACCGAAAAAAACGAATTACAATCATGAGGGTTCAATACATCATTTAAAAACACTACTAATCATTAATTGAACCGCTTAGACCAGACGACCCAGCGGAGTTCGATTGCAACTCAGATATCGCAGCTTCGGTCGCAACAACCATCGTTGTTAGGTCATTGAACCCTTTAAAATGAAACTGCTTTTGTATTTCATTCATATGGGTCATATCCAGCTCCATGATGTACGATTGCTCTCGACCTAGGCGCACGAGTTGATCCTGCTTTTTGGTGAGTTGATCAGCTCGCTTCATCTGAATGAACGCATCCATTTGAGAGTCAAATTTAAGGGCACGATTATTCTTCCACTCTTGCTTGCTTTTAAACATTGCATTGAAGTCTTCGCAATGTTTGAGTACTGTCGTGTTGCAATCCAAGCTGTCAGAACGCGCTCGTTGACGTGCACGTTGTTTCTCACCCTTCCTACCTGGGGGTCTATCCGGTACGTCTCGTACCCCTGGAGTATCATCTTCGCGAACAGGTGTAGGGTTGTCGTTGTTCCCCGCTGTATTTTCCAAGTCAAATTTTGGCAAATCTTTTAAAATTTGATAGCAGTTATCGAACGTAAAATGTTTGTTAGTTTCGGCGCGGTACGCGTCGCGTGCATTAGTAACCGCTTGGAATTCGTTCGTCCCGCTTCCCATAGTATTCATTTGGTGGGAAAGCTTTGCAATATATAGCATTATTTGATGCGATATATGATTATAACGTGTTGATAGCATGGATCTCGTACGAGTAATTGTAATTCCATGCGTGACGTTATACTCATCTTTCACAGTGTCCCAAAATGTGCCCGATGATATTGAGTTTCCTTCAATACTTCGAGCTGTATATTTTGCATAAATAGTACATAATATTTCATCCTCAAAAGGAGTCATATTAGATTGTCGAGATGTACCAGAAATAATTGGTTGAGAAGAAGACATATTTTTTTATAAAAATATAATATATTTATAATGAAAATAACAAAATGGAATAAGGATAAAGGGGTGTGATAAAGAAATGGAAGAAGCAGTGGGCTATTTATAAAGGAATCCCTCTCAAACGGTGTTAGTTTTTACTGTGGTAAAAAGGGTTTCCTACGAACTTCAGAAGTTCGTAAGAAGGTTTTACTGATTCAGTAGCCAACCGGTAAATTTACAAATCCCTTACCATTCCTCTCTCTTGTTTTGGCAGTTACCAATCCCCATTGCACGCCTACAAATTTGTAACTTTACCATTTGTTTTGTCCAAACCTTCCACCATTGTGGATGCTCTAAGAATTCCATAGAATTAAGCCTTATCCAATCCATTTCCCCTTTCCCAACGATGTATACTGAATCGGACATACACTTTGGCTGTCCAATATCATCATTAGTAGCGGTAACAAAGCGGCTGACTTTGGCTAAATTCGTGTATTCATTCTTTGCTGCTTTTCAAACTAAGCTACAGGTTTCTGCAAGGCTTGTTCCCTCTGGCTGAAATTGAGCCATGGGCCCATCAACCTCAAACTTTGTCAAAAATAATCTCTTTTATTATGTTTTCCACTATATAAAACTTTTAGCGAGAAGTTTGATACATGTGTGGTGGTTCTTCTATCAACTATCCAGATATACGCTGTTGATAGAGTCATTCATAGGGCTGTAAACGAATATTCGAAAATCCGCATCCGTCCGATATTCAAATTCGAATTTGCAAATATATATTCGAAAATATGGAAACGGATACGAATATGAATACTCTTTAAAAATATTCGAGAAAACGAATACGGATACGGATAGTACTAGTATCCGACACGAATAATCCGTATCCGATGCGGAGTATCCATTTTATCAGATATCCGTTTTACCGGATATCCGTATCCGTCAAACATATGTTTAAAATATTACTAATAATATTAGTATTCGTATTACTAATAAAATATATTAAAAAAAAATCTTAATCGTTTATTCCCAAAACAAAATAAACACATACTCCACTCAAAACAAAAACACCCTAAAGTTATTGTTTTATTGGGTATATTATAAAATGTCATTAATTATTATTTTATTGGGTATATTATCACGGAGTTACACTAAAGTTACAATACACCTTATCACACACAACATGCACCGACTAAAGAACATATATTCCACTAAAAAAAACTAACTTCGTTTCATTTCTCCTTCGTACAAAATAAGAGAAAAGAAACTCTCATGTGGTTGTTCGTTAGTTTCCTTAATTATAAATAAATGTAAGAGAGAAACAAAAAATAATGTAAGAGAGAAATATAATAGAATGTAAGAGAGAAACATAAAAGTAAAGAGATGGTTTTGATTGTAATGAGAACTGAAGTTAACATGTATATTATATATAAAATAAAAATGTATACTTATTAAAATAAAAATTATGTTTTGAAGACAATAGGTCCATGAGGTTATCATTCTCAATAAATTTGATTAATCTAAAAGGTGCATATTTATTTCTACTGTCATGGAATGGGACTATTATTTTTTTTGAATGGCTTTAAGCTTATATGGTTATAAAGTATGGATGACTTTAAGCCATATTATCATTATGGAATGATACTATTATTATGGAATCCATAATTGTTGATGTTAGGAGGCAGTAATTTTGTTACATATTTATTTGGATTGGATTGAATTTTATTAGATTGGATATTATAATTGTTATTTTTTGCGATGGCCAAATAATGCAAACGGATACGGATATTATTCGAATTCGAGGTATCCGAGCGGATACGGATATGGATAGTTGTTTTAACTATCTGGATGGATATGGATACGGATATTACATTCAGATAGCGGATACGGATATGGAAAACATGGTATCCGATCCGTATCCGTCCGTTTACCACTCCTATCAATTACGTTTCTATTTGCTCCTTATCTTTGTGTTGAATGTCTAATCTTTCAAAAAAATTATGAACTAAAGTTGCCCATATTTTCAAACAGCATCCATTTTTCTGTTAAAGAAATATATTTCTCAAAGCAAACCCCCTCTTCCTCCAACTGAAAAAAGAAAAAAGAGAGCCCAAATTTAAGAACCTTACCCTTACCGCTATCAAACATTAGTCAAAGATCTCAAGCTCACTAACTTCATCCCCAACACAGTGCTGCGAGAAACAGGGGAGGTGGAAACGCCATTGTCATCAACATCGTAGTCTCACTCGTCAGTAACGTAATCCCCCTCCACCAACGCATCACCATCGAGAAGCCTGTCGCTGCCATGAAGTTCAGGCCCGTAACCGTTGCTGCCTGCAATTTGTTTCCAAATCTGACAGTTTATGTGGGTCATGGAAGTATGAATAAGGGTTCCAGTTAGTTTGAACTTTAAGGAGGTTTCGGTAGGTAACAAATGAAGAAGGAGACGAGTGCATTTTAGTTCAAGAATTTCTTTCTACCGGAATAACTCGTGCCATTAAAATATAGGAGGTTAACAGTAATTTATAATTTATTCGTGCAAACTTAAAATCCACTGGCGTGCAGCATTATTAATTGAACCAATGTTGAATACATACCCTGAGATAGTTCGGTAGTACGTGTGTTCGGCCATGTCACTGGGTTTGCTGTAACCAACTGCTGCCAGATCATAAGTATTCATTTGGAAGCAAAACCAAATGATTCTCACAAACACAATTCCGAATCTATAACCAAACTGGGAAAAAAAATGACCTTTGACAAAAAACAGCTTCAGATAGCAAAATTGGACCAAGACCCTTATTATCACTGAAATACCTGATTGATAAAAGAAAAATATTTACAAGAACCCAACTGACATATGACACATGTATTTACAAGGAAACATCAATGGCCTGCACTCGAAGTCTAACTTAACCCTATGGCTGATTTTCCCTTATTGTTAAACAGGTCAACAGTAACACCTGCTTAATTCCCACCATTTAAATTAGTGAACAAGAACTGTATAGAATCATTAAACCATTTAACGACCTTGAGAAACAGAGGAACCCTGCCAACCCAGCAACTGCCAACGCCAGATTGGAAGAACAAAGTGAGACACTTTACCTCCAGTTTTGAGGCATCATGTAAAACTTGCGCATCTCGGTTGGCCCACCAATCATGTTTTCACTCCGACTAGAACCGCCTGCCAGCATTGCAATCAGACTTCCCCCATGCACCCTTCCTTCCGGAACTGATGATTGGTCCCTTCCAAGTTGCACACTACCTTGCTGGAGTCCAAAATGTTCCCAACCAGAATGATTACCACCCCTACTATCAATCTTCAAGATATCGACAATCATGTCCTCAGCAGTAATAGCATTATCAGGTTTGCTAGGTTTCGAATCCTGGACCATAACTCCGAGGGTGGCCCCACCGTGTACCCGTTTGTCCTGCACCAGGGCTCCATGGGAAGTACACAGCCCAGTCTTCCCCCTAGCAAAAGAGTTGCAATTACCATCACCTTCCCCAAAATCTGAACCAGGTTGTCCCCACGAGCATCTCTTCCCTCCCCCATGTGCCTTACAGAAATCAGTGCTGCCTTGCGCGCTTTTACTACACCCTTCAAATTTACATCTCTTACCCCCACCATGACGGACACAATAATCGGTTCGTCCCCTCGCACTCTTCGTACAATCAGCCACAGCACACCTCTTACCTCCCCCATGTGCTACACAGAAAAGGGTCCCACCGTGCACACTCTTCGGACAAACTCCCCCACCTTCAAACGCGCATCGTTTCCCTCCACCATGGCCCTTGCAAAAAGGCGTGCTACCCTCAGCACCCTTGGTGCACCCTTCGAACGTGCACCGTTTGCCTCCACCATGCGCCTTGCAAAACACCGTGCTCCCCTGAGCCCCCTTCGTGCATGCCAGAAACTGACATCTCCGACCACCTCCGTGCGAGATGCAGAGACCGGAGAGGCCCTCTGCGCTCTTCGTGCAATTATCCATTTGGCATCTCTTTCCTCCACCATGCCGAATACACAACCCAGATTTCCCTCGCGCAGCACGAGTACAACCCTCGTGACTGCATCTCCGGCCCCCACCATGTGCAATACAGTAATCCGTTCGTCCTTCCGCGCTCTTAGTACATCCCAGGAATTCACATCGCCGGCCACCACCATGGGCCTTGCAGTACGCTGTCCGACCCTCAGCTCCTTTATGGCAGCCAGGTCTCTGACACCTCCTGCCACCGCCGTGAGCTATGCAAAGCCCAGAGGCGCCTCTTGCTCCCTTTCCACATCCTTTAAACTGACATGTCTTTGCACCGCTGTTGCTGCTGCGCTGCTGATTTTGCTGCTGTATGATCCCGGAAGTACAGGTGACTGAGCTTTTTGGTGTTGTTATTATGCTTGAGGAAGGATCTGGAGTGATTCGTGACTTCTGCAATGGAGGGAAAGAACTTCCTGTTTGCCATTGTGACGACGTTAGTCCTCCATCAATATGGAAGGCACCACCAATGGTCAGCCGCTTTTTGCTAGCATTTTGAGGTGGAGTGGAGCTTGGATAAACAGTAGTGACATCAGATTCAGCGGGTCCTGTGGAGAGAGACAGCTCCAGATCAACCTTGGGCCACACATCCCGTGCTTTCATATTAGAGCTGGAGGGTTTCTTTGGGCTGGATGCCTTCTCATTGCTGAGATGGAGAGAGAAATCCAATCCAAGGTCCATTGAGGACTCCTCATCAGTTTCTTTGGCAGATGACATTGTTGTGCACGCAGTTGCTGAACTCCCTTTACTATCCGATGAACATGAAGAATGGCCTAGCCCCAGATATAATGGCAACTGAGCTTGCGGGTCTGTAGGTCCATCAATCAAACACCATTTCCGTTTAATACCCTTTGAGGCAGCAGATAAGAAAGAGGTAGGCAAACCAGGGGAATCTAAACTTAAGGTGGTATCCTCACGATAATCAGACCCAGATCCTCCGACAGGGATGGAATTTCCGACATTCTTGAACGCATTTGAAATAGGATTAGCAGCAAAACCAAGATTCCGGAACCTGATATCCATGAACTACGGGCTAAAATGTAGCACTCTTATTTGAACCAAACCTCAATTGCAAAAGAACAGTCTGCCTGACTTCCGGGCTTAATTATCTATCTACAAAACTACAGTTATATGTCTCTAAATGAGTATACCGCTCCTCCGCTTACAAATCCGGAAGTATCACGACGATCCATTTTCTGCAAAATTTAATCTGGACTACAGCTAATCACCCGAAATAACTAATGACGCATCTACACAAACTTGAATTCTTCACCACAACCTCATGACAGTAGAGCATCCTGTTTCAACACAAATCAAACTGTTAATGAGAAAGACACTTGCTGATTGATATAGAAAAAAACACCATTGAAAGTGAAAGGCAGTCTATGGAGGGAGGGAGGGGGGAAAATGTGACCTTCAACTTCGCTTATAACCAATAAATAGTTTATGATTAACAAAAGCATCAATGGCTTGTCATATGGTGTTTAGAATGTGGAAGAAACAACAGAAATTCAATCCTAGCATATTGCGTCATCCTCGTACAGCTTTAATAATATTTTACATATAGTATTTGTGGGCTAATGTTTTATTTTTCTTGTACAAGTAATAGTAGTCTGATTTTTGAAGCAATGAAGCCTAACGTACATCTTTTTTGTCAAACACATAAATTATCTAGTGTTGTAACCTGTGATTAGTAGATTGAGTGACAGCAGGAACACTAGATATTAAACACGTCAAACCCCAAATATAAAGACAAGGACTCAGCAGTATATATGATGTAGCATATGAATATCAAATATAAGTGTGCATATCTGTATTGATATGTTAATTCAATTCCATTATTATACACAATTCTACAGAATTATTCATAGATTTTGTTTTACATAAATGACTAAAGGATATTTTTTTAAATCTGGATACTGGAAACAGACATTTTTAGAAGTTAGAAATGGTGGCATCTCCGGATAATTTATGATCTTAACATCCACTGCCTGTTGAGTTGTTTTCTTGACTGATCCTTGTCGAATAGTTTATGATCTCACACCCCCACGGTAATTTCTATAAAACCCATTGAATTCCACATTAGATAGAACTGCAACAGCTCAACAATGATTTTCCCTTTACCAGCGCATGAACACAACCCACTAGTGGATTTTTTGTTTTTTTTTTGTTTTTTTTTGGGGGGTGGGGTTGAACAAACTGAAGTGGAAAACAATAGAAAGGTGGAGGCATAACTTTTGAAGTTTTACATCTGTAGTTTGGTACTTTTCAATACTTAATAAAGCAAAAGGGCTAAGCCTCACCGTAATTACGTATTCCTCAAATGTTTATTTATTTCATACTATAAAAACAAAAATATCAATTTTCAACTTTCATTTCCTTTTCCGCAATAATTTGAAATTCAAATGAACACAGCAAAAGAAAAAAAAAGCGGTTTAAAATCATAATTGTACCGAATCAGAACAACGAAAAACGGGTTTCCTCTGCAAAAAAAAATGGACTTAAAAACTAAAAGTCAACATGTAAGAACTGAAATCATAGGAGAAAATTCTGTTTTATGTACTCTGTTATCTAGTGCAGATCAGATGTAAACAAAATATGAGCTGATCTAGAACAACCAAAACAGGAAAAAGAAAACACCAGCAAAAATATGCATATGCAAGAAGATTTACATTTTTCTTTCCCTGCATTTAATTGCAGAACACAAACTCTAGTTGTTACACAACCAGTCACAAAAAAACTCCCGAAAAATAAATCAAATCGAGAAAACACAAGTTTAAAAAAAACCTTCAATTATACTTTAATAAAACAAAAAACGTGAAATTGATCTTAGCAGCAAGCACCAGAGCAAAGGTACTGAAATCTTATTAGAAACGTATAAATGGAATATGAATGAAAATAATGTCCATTTTAAAGTACACCTGCAGAAAATTGAGACAATAAACAGCAACCATATAAATTGGAGAAACAAAATTAAACGAACGAACAACATCTTTATAAGAAAATCGAAAACATCATTCAATAGAACATACCTCGAGTGCATGACAGTACAAGACTAAATCTAGCTGAAATTTCTGAATTTTACGAAACAGCGCCAGAATCTTGTTAAGGTTCAAAATTGCTTCTTTAATTTGGATTCTCAGCAACCAACTGGGGCAACAAAAGGAAAAAACTTGAATCAGAATAGGTAGAGAACACTAGAAAATCAATTGATATAATAATTATGTGATCCATATATTTACGCAAACAAATACAAATTAAAGATGTTAAAAAATCGAAGATGAGCGTAAGATGAAGCAGTGAAAATAATCTCAACTCAATCAACAGGGTTGAGACACGACCCCAATAACATGAAGCAGTGAAAATAAAATCGAAGAAACAGATAAAGATGTTAAAAAACAGAGGTTGAAGCCGAAATAACTGAAATTACGTTCAAGATTTGATTAGTATATGAGAGGGGAGCTAGGGTATTTGAAGCGCCGGCAAGCATCGAGATAGGGGGGGGCTTGGAGAGAGAAAATGTACATATATACTGAGAGAGACGAGAGAAATTACAGGTGGAAAAATTAACGACTTGTAATTAGCGAAAGATGAGCGTATGTTAAAGACTGCGGCGTATGTTAAGAAAAACTTTGCTTTATAAATTCAAATCAAAATAATAATATAATAGTACCGAATTATACCACAGTATATGCTTAAAGTTATCACAACTCAGCGTAGTTACGATGACACGTGTACACTTTATTAAGTTATTTATTAATTTTATATTTTGTAAATTAATGTATACAAATATATATTTAGTGTCCCTACTATAAATATATATTTTTTTAAAAGGACACATATTTTTAGTTTAACCCATTTAGTCCCTCAATCACTTAATATTCTCTTATTTTTAGAGGTCCGCACCAGCGGCACTCCCTTTCCAAAATATGTGGCAAAGAACTTTTTGAGGCAAAATAAAAAGGCTTGACTAAATGAGTATTAAAAAATGTTTGAGGGACTATTTGGTATATGTCCCTACATTTAATTGGTTCAGTATTATGAGGTTTATATATAGAAGTATAAATGGGGTATATTTACATTAAGGGTGAGTTTGATAACACTTATTTTCCATGGAAAATACAATATATGGAATCATTTTCCATTTTTTGAATGTTTGGTAAACAAAATTTTCCATGTAATTGATTTCCTTAAAACAACTCACATAACCACTTTTTTCACAAAAAGATGGAATTAAAAAACCTCCTCCCACCTTGTTATTCATTTTCCAGGGAAAATAATTGCCACGCCCAAAAAATTGATAAAAAAATTCAGAAAACGAGTAAAAGCACAAAAATAATGAAAAAAATTCAGAATGTGAATAAAAATCCAAAAATAATGAAAAAAAATTCAGAAAGTGAATAAAAATCCAAAAGTAATGAAAAAAAATACAGAAAGTGAATAAACCACCCAAAAAATGAAAATTTTCAGAAAGTGAATAAAAACCCAAAAATAATGAAAATTTTCTAGAAAGTGAATAAAAACTCAAAAATAATGAAAAAAATTCAGAAAGTGAATAAACCCCTCAAAATTCAAAAACGTGAATAAAAACCCAAAAATATTGAAAAATATTCTAAAAAGTGAATAAATCACCAAAAATAATTTTAAAAAATCCAGAATGTGAAATAAAACCCAAAAAATAAGGAAAACAAGATAATGAAAAAATCCAGAAAGTGAATAAACCCCAAAAAATAATGAAAAAAAATCCAGAAAGTGAATAAAACCTCAAAAAATAATGAAAAAAATACAGAAAGTGAATAAAAAATTAAATATCATGAAAAAAATCTAGAAAGTGAATAAAAACCCAAAATAATGAAAAAAATACAAAAAGTGAATAAAAAATACCTAAAAATTTATTAAAAAGTCCGAAACTTATTAATTAAGAAAAAAATAACATAAAATGAAAAAAATACATAAAATAAATATTAGTCCCATAATTAATTTTAAAAAACACCAGAAAATAAAAAAAACAAGAAAAAAAGAGAGAAATCAATAAAAACACAAAATAATGAAAAAAATATAGAAAATGAATAAAAAATAGAAAATAAATATTAACCCCTGAATTGATTTTAAGAACACCCAGAATTTTATTAAAAAATCAGAAATTTATTAATTTAACAAAAATAAAAAAGCGCTCAAAAAATTAAAAAAATGGAAATGAATAAATACCTTAGAAAACTAATAAAAATGCAAATATTTGAAAAAAATTAAAAAAACGCAAGAGAATTAAAAAAAAAAGAACAGACCTGACGACACGGGGGGATGAAACAGTTGGGGGTTGGTATGGGGGTGGGGGGGCGTGGTGGACTTGGTTTTTATTCATTTTTTATTTTTTTCTTAATACTCCGAATACATTTTTTCGTTTTTTATATTTAATACCGGGGGATGAAACAGTTGGGGGTTGGGATGGGGGTGGGGTGGGGTGGTGGACTTGATTTTTATTCATTTTTTATTTTTCTTAATACTCCGAATACATTTTTTTCATTTTTTATATTTAATGCCGGGTTAATATTTATTTCCTAGTCTTTCATTCATTTTTTGTGTTTTTTTTAAATTTTTTGGTTATTTTTTATTAATATTCTGGAAATTTTATTAATTTTCTGCTATTTTTGTTATTTTTTGGGGATTTTTATTAATTTTCTGTTTTTTATATATTTTTTCTACTTTTTTTTCATGAAAAATATTAGAAATCAAACGCACAAAGATGTAAAATAGAACATTTTCCACCTGAAAAATAATTGCAATCAAACAACACCAACAAAATTTTTCCATGGAAAATATTTTCAAGTTTTCAATTCTATGGAAATTGACTCTTAGGAGTTATTTTCCATCTTATTTATCAAACACACCCTAAATGTAATAGATACATGTATTTTGGTAGATACATTTTAGAGATCATATAAATATCCATGTAATGTTGGCATTTAAAAGTAAACTCATACAAAGTAATAAAATATTGTGTGAGTAGTAAAGAAAAAGTGTTTCCTCATATTGAGTGTTATCTCTCAAATATTAAGTATGTTAGTGTATTTTATTATGTCTCAAATATCTATTATTTTATTTTTGACAGTTATGTATTTGGATAAAGGGATTTACAGAGGTGTTCTCAAGTTGAATGAAAACTTTAGCTATTTGAATGAACGCTCTAATGAAAATAATTTTCTTGTCTGAATTTTTGGGGTGCGATGGTATTAAATACTTTACCAGGTTTCTTAATTTATATGTTTGTTTCAAGAATTAGTAGTGCACTAAATTTACACTTATAATTTCTCAACTATAGATACTAATATGTTGTGCTTATTATCTTTATTAAAGTATGTTTTGGATAAATTTATAACGTGACATATATTGTATAAAATATTTAATGTTACATATCAAGATTTTGTAATCTATTTGATGAGTTCATCTTGAATATTTTGGGTTATTTTGCATTGTTTTCTATGTACTTTTAAACATAAGAATTTCTTTCATAACAGTTTTTATATATTGGTTTAATATAAATTTTCAGTTATTTCAAATAATATTACGATATTCAAGCACATTATCTACCATCAAAATATCATTCTACTATATTAAATATGTTTTCAACATGCCTTAACTATATTCTCTTTCATAATGTGAGTCTAAAAAAAGTATCATTTTATAGCCATGCAACGCGTGGCCTGCAAGCTAGTGAAGAATAAAGTTTTTGTATGACGTTAGGGGTAAGTTCGAAAAAATTCTTAACTTTATCGTAATTAATGTTAAGGATACACATTTTTTACAAAATTTAATAAGTTCACGTGTGTTACAATTATTAATGTAAATATTATTATACTGATGAATAATGTAGATACAGTTACAATGATAAATATCATTACAATTATAACTCTACCTACATTAATAAGTGTAATTGAATATACACTAATAAGTGTAATTGTATCTATATTAACACAACACTAAAAACACCAATATGGACGTCTGTACAAGAAGAATCTGGCACGGTTCTAAACCGTGCCAAAATCTGACACGGTTTATTCGCTATCTGACACGCTTTAAAACCGCGCCAAAAACAATAATTAAAAAATTTAACCCTAAAATTTACCTCAACATTAATCATAAATTAATATCAAGAATCGAAATTAGAATAAATATCAACCGTAGAAAATTTAGAAAATTTAACCCTAAAATTTACCTCAACATTAATCATAAATTAATATCAAAAATCGAAATTAGAATAAATATAAACCGTAAAACCGCGCCAAAAATAATAATTAGAAAATTTAACCCTAAAATTTACCTCAACATTAATCATAAATTAATATCAAGAATCGAAATTAGAATAAAAATTTTGTGTGTGTGTGTGTGTGTGTGTGTGTGTGTGTGAGAGAGAGAGAGAGAGAGAGAGAGAGATGACATATGAGTGATATTCGAAAAACCATCTTCATTTTTAAGATGATTTTGTAACTACTAATGACTTCTGACTATTTACATATATTCATTGTAAAGTTCTTAGATTGCATCATTTCACCTATACACTTTTTTTTATATATTGTTAATTTTTTTAAATGTGTGGGTTCAAGTCCCTACTAGACCCTTACTAGCTTCGTCCATTCTTGTGGTCCAAAAATATAGGGAAAAAAATGATAGCATGCTTAAATTTGAAATATTATTTTTACAGTGTGTTTTGTAAATAATGGAGTTGGAATAGATTGACTTAAAAGCATTTGAATTCTATTCCAAATACATATATTAGGGTTTCGTAACATACTCATACTGTATATAGTTTTTATTTTCTTGAAAAAAACATTTGCCAAGGTTTAGACTCATTTTAAAAACCAGGAATTCTTTTACTTTAACCACAATTTTGTTATTTTATTTAAAGATTAATCATCATAATAAGTTGAAACTGAGTTTAGCCACTAATTGACAAAACCACTAACACCTGTTAGTTTTTAGCTTTTATTTTTGAAATATCCCTCATGGTCAAAGTCTTTCACAAAATGAAAAATAAAAGCCAAAACTGATTATTGGGTTTATTTTATTGAAACCAATGAAAATAATTTTTATTCCTTGTTTGAAAGTTGTTCAAATCATTAATCCAACATTGATTATAAATAAAATTTTAAGACCACAACCAAACATAACTCATAACAAACAAATATCATAAATTGGAGGTGCAATTGAAAGGAGGAAAATACAATGCATATTTATAATTTTCATTTCTTTTAAATTAGGTAAGCGAAGGCGGTACCTTTATAATATATTTATACATGCAAAATTATAAGTAATTTTTCAATTCATCTATTTAAATAATGAAAAATGATATAATTTGAAAGATTTTAAAAATTTAAGACTAACTATGTAACATCCCATATTTTTGGGATCAAATTTAAAATATTATTTGATGAATTTTCATAATTATATAAAAAAATTATTTGTGAATTAGAAATTAATCATGTGGAATTTAACGAATATGTTGCACTTATTTAAATAAACATGGATCAAATAAATCATGTGTCAAATTTATTTACATGGACATGCTTTAATAAATTTTAATTAATAAAAATTTATATTGAATTTTTATTTGACTAGTTTTTAAAGTTGCTAGCGAGTGACTTGTTAGAAAGATTACACATTTTTATATTTTAGGGCATGGTAATAATGCACTAAATATGTTGAAAATATTGAGAATTATTTTTAAATATAAGAAGAAGAAAAGGAATTAAATTACATGAATATTAGCTGCTCGGTCATTAATACTAGGTAGTGTGCTTAATCTGACCTTAATTGAAAATTTTAGGAGGATTAAGTGAGAGAGGTGAGGAGGTTGATATACGAACGAATATTTTATGTATTTTATGTATTTATTTTGATTAGAAATAATGAAAATGAAATTAGTAAGAATGCTATTTGGTATATAATCAATATGGGAGCAATGACTCATTTAATAGGGCCTTTATGAGGAGATTTAAAGGGTTAAATGGAAAAATAAATGTAGAAAGAGTGGGGGACAAAGAATAGCATGTTTATATAGGTTTTAGAGATATTTTAAACCTACCTACTAATATATAAAAGTGAGTTACAGTTTTGGGCCTTTAGGCACCTTTTTGTGAGAAAAATCTAGAAAATTGAGAGAGATAATAAGAAAGAAAACGTGAGAAAATGAGAAGAACTTAGGAAATATCTTTTGAGAGAAAAGGAAGGAATTTATCATAAAATATGAAGATTACTAATTCTTCCAAGTCAAGATTTTCAAGAATTCTAATGCTTTGATTCGATAATTGTATTTTACGCGGTTCGAGGTAGGTTTGTTCTCTCGTAGTTATTTAGTGTGGTACACATGTTCACCCATGTTTGTATATTTGTATTCATGCTATGTGGTGTATTTTTTTCGTGTATATTATTTTCTCTTATTTGCACTCATGTTATGTGATTTTTTTTCACGCCGAGTTGCTGGAAAAAACTTAATTAGATATATGTGACATTTGGGGAGATAGAATTTGAGTAGGGAATTTATACAAAAAATGTGTGAATTAAATCTATTAGTGAAGATACTAATTTGGATAATGATTATATTACTGTTTATTTTATTGGAGGATGCATAGGCATCCCTTAGCCAAACCGCCCACCATACAGGGTGTGCTTTAGGGCTAAGATTTTATCATTTATCGGATGAACTAGGCCATGGACCAATTAGGCTGTTAAGAAGTTATTTTAACGTATGAAGATAAGAGGAGTACCCTATCATGACTTTGTGATCATGAGATGTGTGAAACCAAATATATTTCAAAAGGATATTGTATGATGATAACACAATTGATATAAGATAATAACTTCACTATATTCCCTTTAATGTGCTCGCAATAACAAAAAAAAAAAATCAATATATTATGAGATATGTTACCACAAACACACAAATTCATGCAACCATACCAACATTCTCAAATAACACAATGAAGAATATAATCAATACAAGATCAACATCAACCTATCATACAAGATAACTCAACCATATACATAAAAGCAAACCCATCATCACATCACAAAGTAAACATCTAAATAAGATCATATCACAATCATCAAGAGAAGCTCAAACATCCAACTGGGAGAAGCTCAAAGCTCAACCATAAAAACACCATCACAATACCACGCATACATGCTCCAAAAAAATTACACATTACAACACAAACAACTCTAAAGAAAGTGGAAAAGACGAGATGATCATTATTTTATTTTTGTTGAACGTTAGGAACTATTATACAAAAGTAAAGTAATATGTTTTAACATATATATGCTCAAACCCTATTTACCCAAACCTATAAATTTCTAAAAACCTTCCCTAAAGCTTGGACCAAAATCCAACAATACATAGACTGAAACCTAAGGTCGACTAAACTTGAAATTTAGTCGACTAAAAGTGCCCAACAAAAGGTTAGTCAACTAAACTTTTTGACAACCCACTAAAATAGGCCAACCTACAAACTTGAATAGTTTTAGTCAACTAAAGCTTGACTTTGAGTTGACTAAAAGTCCCAGATTTCTATAAATAATATTTGTATAATCCTCCAGCCTTTTATCCTGATACCCTAAGCCTTCCAACATGATTACCAAAAATTTTATCAATATTTGTCTACCTCCTAGCACTATAAATAAAGCCTCTCACCTCCATTCCAAATCACCAAGCCTCAACCCAAACTTAAGTCATTCTACTTTCCTAAATGCCTTTCCATCTATGTGATATTCAAACTCAGATCTCCATTCTAGCCAAAGATCAATTGAAGTAAAACTTCAAATCTCAAAACCTATCCAAGTTCCAAACCAAATGAGTTCCAAGAATCGAAACCCATTATATCCATGTTCCAAACATAACCTCGTGAGTTTCAAAGCAAACCCATTTCATCCAAGTTCCATGCCCCAAACCCATTTCAACCAAGTTCTTGATAATACTTGAAATAATGCATTTTTAGAGATACAAAGTTCCACCCACCTTATAAGATTTAATTTATGCAACAAACCCACGTGAACAAAATTCCCAAGATCTAAACTCTCCCTATCCAAGTTCCATACCCAAACCCCAATTGTGTTTCAAAGTGATTTAAATACAAAATTACTTTTGAACCCAGATACCAAAACCATCATTTGTTCTTAGAGATTAAAATAAAAATCTCTAAGATAAATATCTATACCTAAAACCCATTTATAATTCAAAGTGATTTAAACTCAAAATCTCTCTTGAACCAAGTTACCCCACAATAACATGTGTACTTAAAGATTAAAATTCAAATCTTCTAAGACATTGATCCATACCCAAAACTCACTTCAGAAAAATATATAGGATCATTAGTTTGTTTACTTTTCTTGAGACAGAAAGTAAACCAATATCACTCTTGTTTTAGTGAATTACTTGCTTTATGCTTTGGTTACAAATCTTGTACTATTGATTGTGGAAAACTTCATTTTATCTTCACAGTCGGTAGAGTCATTGTTGCAGGTAGTCGAGGCGTTTGAAGTCCTTGGGTTATTGCGTGGGTATTGCTTGGACAAGGACAAGAGTATCATCTTGTTGGCTGTGGTGTTGCAATGTGGAGTTCATTATGAGGTTTTGATTACACCATAAGTGAATTGGAGATATTAAATTTCTTGAGTACTGCCTCGAGCCTGGACGTACGTAGGGCTAAACCACGTTAAAAATCTCGATTTGCAAAGTTTCTTTAACCCTCTCACCTCCCTTACTTTACTTACATCCATGCATTACTTTGAAATGCTTAATACTTATATTGCTTGAATGTGAATGCAAATGTGAATAGATGCAAGGCAACATTAGAGAAGTCATTTTATCAACAAACTAAGAAAAGACTTTTTACTAAATTGCAAAGTTTATAAAATGACATTAAAAAGAAATAAAGAGGTGTTAATTTGAGAAAAGTGAAATAAACGTTGATGATACGAGAAATCGTACACAGGTAGATCTCGTACCAGCAGATCAAGTGTAAGTGTAGAATAAGTTGATAAAGCAAGTAAATAGATAGAAAACAAGGTATAGAGTGGTTCAGCCCTTAAAATAGGCCTACGTCCACTGTGTTGCTCCGTTCTCATTATATACGATGCACTTTACAATATAAACCTGCCTAGAGAGGCGTACAAGTATGAGAAATAGGGAGAATACATGGCTGTCGAGGTTCCGGGTGTGCCGGAGGTCAGGCCACGTAGCCCCCAAGTCGTATGTTGAGGTCGTACGGGGAGAGCCGTGCGAGGCTTAAGCAAACGTTGTAGAGACTGTTCCAGAGGAGAGGAAATCCATCCTTTATTTCGAGGTGCGGTCCTCTATTTATAAGAGTGATGTGAGGTGTCACGTGCTATGAGCACATGGTCCGTAGTTGGTTGCAGTGGAGAGGGATGCGGCCTATAAGATAGATGATAAGTGCGGCACCATATGCTGAACAGAAGGTGTCGGGCCCTCCAAGGGAGGGGCCGCGGCCTGTGTATGTAACGCGAGTTGGTTAGGGCCGCACCCTGTTGGTTAGGGCCGCGGCCTATAAGCCCGCCCATGTATGAGTACCTATCCGCGGCGGGGTGCTATATTTGTCATATCAATAAGCCCCCAAGCCGTAGTGCCAATTGGTAGAATGTTGGGGCTGCGGCTGAATTATGTACCAACCGCGGATGCTGAGAGATGTTTCGTGCTTATTGAATTATGTTGCGGCCTGTTTGATCCCAGGCAGCGGTGTTGCATGACGTGCCGCGGCCTGATCGAGGCGACGTTTCATCTTCCGCGTTCCCTTATATAAATGGCTTCTGGCCGTGGACTTCTTTACATTTTCAAAACCTTGAGAGAAAATTCTGTTCCTCCTTGTTCTTGCATTTTCCGGCGACTTTCGAAAGCGGTGTGTGGCGGTTCCGTGGTGGTTGAAGGCTGAGCACCGCCGGTTTCTTCATTAAAAGGTAACTTTTCCACCCATCAACCTTTTAACAGTTCTTTAACTTCTGCATTCGTAAATATCTCAACCTAGAATCATGTATTCTCCTTCGTATTAGATTTGCCATGCTCTTTTCTGCATAGTTGTTTTGGGATTTGTACTGGGTAATAGATTTTGAATAGAACATCAATGTTGCAGTTTAGGGTTAAACTTTAGGGCTTCTGAGTTCCCATTGTGTTCTTGAGTATTCTAGGGTTTTGATCTTCGGATTTACAACTGCTGAAGTAATTACCTGTTTGTGTTTGAGGCCGCGGAGTGAAATAATTTCTTAAATAACTTAGAGCTGCTCAGTCAACATATCCTTCATTGCTTAATAAAAATCATCTGCGGCATGTAGTAAATAAGGGTTGTAACCAGTATTAAATAAAGGTTGCAGCCTGTAGTGACTCAGTTTTAGATTAGGTTCCGCGGCTACCCAGAATTTGTCTTCATCTCAATAACTTTAGTCCGCGGCTACAAACATCCTTTAGGGCTCTAGAACCCAACACTTGGCATGTTTAGCCCATCTTGCTACTCCACTTTAATCATATTAATAATCCTGCCGCGGCTTCCTAGGAGCTTTTTAGGACCATATTGGCTGCGGCACCTAACTGCGGTCTCTGCCTTTCAGGTACTGCTGCAGCCATATGAGCTTTGACCCAGACAACTTTCTGAAGGGCTTTTGGGCAAAGCACTTTGGGACTTCTCCTCCTGAACTCTCTTTCGTGCCCCCCTTAAGATCAATAGGGTCTTGCCAATTGAAGGATTGCCCCAACTGCATAACATTAGATTCTGATTCCGCGGACTCTGATTCTAAGCTTGATTTTCAGTCCGTGCCGATGGAGGAAGAAGCCAATTCGAGCAATCATCCACTGGGGGCAGGAGGTACTGCCGCGGAATCTAGAGACCCCCCAGCTGGTACGTCTGGGAGGGCTGAGCGACCCTTAGCTGCTCTTGGCATCCACAGCATCATGACCCAAGATTGGGTCGACCAGGTAGCGGAGTCCTTCGAATTTCCATCAAATTTGATATGCTCAGCTCCTGCCGCGAACCAAAGGCCGTGCACGGCACTCACTGATGGGATATGCTTTCCACTTCATGCATTTATTTACGGGCTGCGGTTGCCTGTTCCTGTTCCCATCCGTCGACTTTTTCAAACTATGAAACTGGCCCCAGCCCAGTTAGATCCCAACGGCTGGAGAGCTGTTCTTGCCGCGGTCGTTCTTTGGGAGAATTTGTTCAAAAAGGACATTACTCCCGCGGAGTTTTTCCATTTCTACCGCCCGAAAGAGAACTCTGTAAAGTTCGCGGGCTACTACTACCTTTCCATCCGCGGCAGGGATGAGACCCTATATACTGGGAGGCCAACCAGTGTAAAGAACTGGAAAGGGAAGTACTTTTTCCTTTCTGGAGAGGGGTGGGAGTTCCACCCTGAAGAGAATGAGAGGGAGAGGTCTTTTCAAATGCCGCAGCGATGGGGGACCCCATCCAAACTAGGTATCTTTTTAATAGCCGCGTCCCCTATTTATAACTTGCCACTTTTTTATACTAACCCTTGTAATGTCTTCTGCAGTCCTTGACAATTTGCAACTCAACCCGCGGCAGGAGAGGAGAGTTGCCGAGGCCGCGGCTGTTTCTGCTGATAAGAAGAGATTCAGCACTCTAGTGACCTCTGCCACTATATTCAACGCAGGCTTCTTCCCTAATAAGTCGATCCCCCTGAAAATGGCCGTGGAAGGTAACTTTTAATCTGCGGATTACAACTTGATTTTTGAGTTCTTCAAATGCTTGTGCTTAACATTGTTTCTCCCTTTCAGGTGAGGAAGTGGACAGGGAGTTGCTGAACGCACAATTGGCGGAGATGGACGAGGACGCGGTGGTCCTCAATAATACTGCGCGGAGCAGAAAAAGGAAGAGATCCAAGGCCAAGGGACCTGCCACTGCTCCCTCCGAAGAAAATAATGCTGCCCAAGCCGCGGTCACTGCAAATAAGGCGACTGATCCTGCCGCAGAGCAGGTGGTTAATGACGGCCTTCCACATGACCAATTCGATGACGACATAGGGGAAAACCTGGCTGCGGTGGGCTTGATGTCAACCGATGTGCCCCTTCATCCATCATCTCCTCCACCGCCAGCTGTTGTGGGGGTTAACGCTAACTTGCCGCCCCCACAATTCCGCGGGGAGTCCGGGCCTGATGGAAGACCAAGACCCCAATTGAGGCAGCCCGACCCCAATTCCTCTTGGGACACCACTGCAAAGGCTGCACGGAGAATGAAGCGTGCACTGGATGCCGCGGACCTAGATAGGTTAGTTGGCGAAGATCATGAAGACCTAGAGGACTGCGGCCTCCACAGCCTTCTGAGGGTACGTACCTGTCGTCATTCTTTCAACTTTTGCACCATATGTATTTTTCATATTTCCTCTTTATTTCAGGCCGCGGATGTGATTGTTGTTCAGAAGAGGAAGTACGAGGCCTTGTACAGGCTGAAGGAGATCGAGAAGAGTGCCCATGCCGCGGACTTGCAGGCTGCACGGACCTCTTCATTTGAAGCTGGGAAGAGTTCTGCTGCCGCGGCTCTTCAGGCGGTAAAAATGAACTTGGAGAAGGCAGACAAGGAAAGGGAGGAAGCGGAGCAAAATTTCATACAAGCCGCGGAATCCCTAAAAGCCTCGCAGGCTCAAACCGCGGAAGCTGCCCAAGCTGCAGAGATTGCCAATAACAAGCTTATATTTCTTCAAAAGAAATATGAGGAGCTGGAGTCCAAGTCTGCCCAGGATGCAGCAAGCCACGCCGCGGAAATAAAAAGATTGGAGGCTGATCATGGTGAATCCCTCCAGCTTGCCATAGATCACGCCGTGGAGTCATTTAAAGGCTCCAAGGACTTCTTTATTGTCAACAACAGGGCTTACCTTCGCGGCTACCAGGAGCTGCGGCAGAGATTTGTAAAGAACTTCCCCGAAACCAAGGAGAGGGTCCTGGCCTGGAAGCTGAGCGATGCCGAGCATCATGAGTGCATCGCTGAGCTTAAGTCCGCGGCGGAAGAGAGGGCAAGGTTGAAGGCGGAGGCCGAAGCAGCGGCTGCGGAAGGAGTGACAGAGTCTGCCGCGGATGGAGAAGATGATGATGAAGATGATGACGCAGCCTCTTAAATTCAGTCCATTTCTGGAGCTCATCATTAATTCAGGGCTGCGTCCTTTCTTTTTGTAATCTGCATTTGTGGCTGCGGCCTCCTTTCTGTAATCTTGGATATTAATATCAAGGCTGCGGCCATATTGACTACTTTGTACATGATTTTTATCTTTCCATTCCTTGCTCTCTTACATTGCCTGTTTATAATGAATGATTCATCGTAACTGCCGCATATTTGAAAACGCATTCGTGTCCAGATAAACATAATATTTTAAGTCCGCGGACAGAGATCGAATTCGTATATTGATTAAAATCCCATTTCCGCGGACATATAGATAGTGCGACGTCTTTGAAGTAAGGATTTAGCGGTCACGAGGTAGCTGTGTGCAAGACGCGGCTCTTCATTATGCCATGCCATATAAATGTCTTCGCCTGGTTGCCGCGGTCCTGATTTCAAGGCTGGGACTTGCTGATTGCATGCGTCTCCATCCGCCTTCATTGCACCCAGTTGTCTGAACTGTTTGCCTTTTGTTGTCCCACAATCAACATGAATCATGAAGCAAACTCTTCCCTTAGACTTGGTACAATTGATTCTCTTCCACCGTGGCATTCGACATTGTAACCCTCTCATGCCTCTAGATGTTAGTGTCTCAGCGCTTTCACGGATGAGTGGCTCTTAGAGCTCTGCAACCATACCAGTGGGGTGCGGCACATTTCCGGTTCATCTGAACGATGTGCCTTTGTAGACATATGCTGGTGTTTCCCAATCTTCTCGCGCTGGGTCATGTCACCAAGCACTAACATGTGAGACACTATCAAACCTCTCCCAGCTGGGTTACGTTATGAAGCCACCCACAGCTGATGTGTGAGACACTGTCAAGCCTCTCCAGGCTGGGCTATGTTATTAAGCCGCCCACAGCTAATATATGAGACACTATCAAGCCTCTCCAGGCTGGGCTATGTTATTAAGCCGCCCACAGCTAATATATGAGACACTATCAAGCCTCTCCAGGCTGGGCTATGTTATTAAGCCGCCCACAGCTAATATATGAGACACTATCAAGCCTCTCCAGGCTGGGCTATGTTATTAAGCCGCCCACAGCTAATATATGAGACACTATCAAGCCTCTCCAGGCTGGGTTATGTTATGAAGCCACCCACAGCTAATGTGTGAGACATTATCAAGCCTCTCCAGGCTGGGTTATGTTATGAAGCCACCCACAGCTAATGTGTGAGACATTATCAAGCCTCTCCAGGCTGGGTTATGTTATGAAGCCACCCACAGCTAATGTGTGAGACATTATCAAGCCTCTCCAGGCTGGGTTATAAGCCTCCCGGCTTGATGACGCGTCCCAAGAGATGAGAACAGGCATTGTAAGCCCCCGTGGCTAATAAAAGCTCCTTGAATCCTCGGACGCTTTCATGATTGTAATCATCATATGATAAGATACAGTTGCACATCGTGAGGGGAACTTCTGAGCTAATTAAGACCGCAATCCCTCCATAGGTGCATCCCAAAATAGTAATAATCTTCCAAGATAATGTGTTATTCTTCCCTTGGAATCTGTTTAAGACAAAAGGTCTTCTTGTGAGATGACAAATTATGAAAACAAGAGAGGAATGAGATATGGCAAAATTTGCTAATCCATATATTTATATATGTATGTTTCAGCTGATGACTTTGCTAATAAAACATAAAATCTTGAAGATAAAGGCTGTAATGAGCTTCCTCAAACATAAACAGAAAGATCTGAAAAACAGAAAAACTAAGGGAGAGATGTGGCCTGCGGCCTATGTTAGGTCTGGCTGCAGCCTTTAATCATTCTTGAGGAACCTCCTCAGCATCCCTTGCCCAATTAGTCTTTTGATCTCATCCTTCAGAGCGTAGCACTGCTCCGTTTCGTGGCCATGGTCCTGATGGAATTGGCACTGAGCGGCTTTGTTTCTCTTGTGGGGCGGAGTTTTCAGCTTTTCTGGCCACCTCAAAAGTTGATCTTCCTTGATGTACTCAAGTATCACTTCAATCGGGTAGGCCAGCGGGGTGTAGGGCCCTGACTTCTTCTCTGCCTTCCTCTTTTGGCCGCTGATTGCCTCTACAGCTGCATCCTTTGAAGATGCCGCGGTCGTCAAGCACGCGGGTGCTGCTGAGATGAGTGCCGCGCCCGTATTGGGTGAGGCCGCGGCTTCTAGCATGAGTACCCTCTGAGTTAGGTAGTTGACCTGGGTCTGGAGCGAGGCATGGCTGTCATACAGATGGTTGAGATGGCTGTACAGCTGCACAATTTCGTCTTTGACTTCTGTGCTTTGACTGGACTCTCCTTCCATCCTCTGCTTTTGTTAGTCTTTTACAAAATATATATATAATCTGAGACAAAACTAACAGCAGTAAGTAATCTCACAAATAGTGGAGTAACCAAGTAGAAAAATGGGGATGCAGCGTTTGCACTGCCACATGGGCTTACTGCCGCGGCCGCCGGCCATAGCACATAGATATACTGCCGCGGCCTAAATTGATTCCAATTTAGAGCCAGTGCTCCTCCGATTCCGCTTCGCAATTTTTGAAGCTTGTTAAACAGCTACGCTGGTAGAGGCCGCGGCCATAAGACATTTTCACTGTCTAGTCGCATCCCCTCATAGGCAGCAAGGAGCAATCACACTTACTCCTGAGGGCCGAGTTTTCCTCCCGGCGCTTACAGAAAGCATACCTACTAGGGTTTGTTCATGAGGACATAACCTCTCGATGCACAAAGTGGCACAGCTTGAACGATAAACCCTAGATCACAGGCCATGTACAATAAAACAGGAATAGGTACAATCCTTCCCTAATCGTTCATCTTTTTGGGGTTAAAACCCATCGTGCTTTTCAGCACCATCTAGGTGGAACGATATCATCGGGGAATGCAAAACAGATTTAAAGTTAAGAAACAGAGGTCCAAGAGTAGATCTGGACTTGAGAAATAACCATCAAAGGGGTGAATATGAAGCAGAGCTCAACTAACCAAAATTCACACATGAGATTCTGATCCAAAGGATCCCCATGTGTAAGATAAGGTGTTTATGAACTCAAAATGTAGAGAAACAAGATTGAAATATCTCGTTCCCACAGACGGCGCCAAACTGATGATACGAGAAATCGTACACAGGTAGATCTCGTACCAGCAGATCAAGTGTAAGTGTAGAATAAGTTGATAAAGCAAGTAAATAGATAGAAAACAAGGTATAGAGTGGTTCAGCCCTTAAAATAGGCCTACGTCCACTGTGTTGCTCCGTTCTCATTATATACGATGCACTTTACAATATAAACCTGCCTAGAGAGGCGTACAAGTATGAGAAATAGGGAGAATACATGGCTGTCGAGGTTCCGGGTGTGCCGGAGGTCAGGCCACGTAGCCCCCAAGTCGTATGTTGAGGTCGTACGGGGAGAGCCGTGCGAGGCTTAAGCAAACGTTGTAGAGACTGTTCCAGAGGAGAGGAAATCCATCCTTTATTTCGAGGTGCGGTCCTCTATTTATAAGAGTGATGTGAGGTGTCACGTGCTATGAGCACATGGTCCGTAGTTGGTTGCAGTGGAGAGGGATGCGGCCTATAAGATAGATGATAAGTGCGGCACCATATGCTGAACAGAAGGTGTCGGGCCCTCCAAGGGAGGGGCCGCGGCCTGTGTATGTAACGCGAGTTGGTTAGGGCCGCACCCTGTTGGTTAGGGCCGCGGCCTATAAGCCCGCCCATGTATGAGTACCTATCCGCGGCGGGGTGCTATATTTGTCATATCAAATCCCAATCCCCCCCCCCCCCCCCCCCCCCCCCTTCTTGGGATTATTTTGGGCCAACAAGATGAGATTGTTTATTTTAGGGTTATGGATTATTTGGAGGATGAATTACAAGAGAGTATAACTAAAGTGCACACCATACTAAAGGAAGCGTGACAAGAACTTTGTATATGTGAAATTTTATCAAGTGCAGGACACGTGGCGATACCCTAAGATTTTATTGTCATTATCTTGATATTTTAGTTGAGCGGACATATGCATACACTTTTATATATTATGAACGCACACACGAGTATGTATAGTTCACTTGAAGCATTTGTATGATCTATTGAGTTCCCCGCACACCCCCCATCCAGTCATATATTTTTCAGGACTTGTTCGCATGGCGATTTATTATTATTGGTGTTGCGGTATGTTTTATATATCGTAGATTGGCCTATGTATTTTTATTTTTGAAAAAAAATATTTGTATAGATTTATTTCATTGTAAAGATTTGTAAAAATATTTTTTGAGATTATACAAATAAAGTGTTTTATTCTTATCAATTATATTTTATACTTTTGTAAATATTTTAATTAACTATTGAAAAATAGTTTTTAAAAGGTTTAAATTGACTGCATTTTTACTTTATTTTAGTAGAGCTCTCGGGGTGTTATAAACTTTATATAAGATAGAATAAATTATGGGTTTGAAATAAAATTATTGAAAGGAGAGTAATTGAAAATTCAAACTGATTTAAGCGAGTGGTCGGCTCGCAATGGTACCTTTTTTGAATGATGTGAGAGCTTTCTCTCTCTAGTTTTTGTTTGTGAAACCCTATCTACCGCCATTTTACCCGCTTACCCCTCATTCGGTCTATTTCTTCCATCATCCACAAGGATGAATCCTCTCTCCCTTTCCTTATCGCCATCTTTGCAAAGCTTGCTTCATGTCAGAGAAGGTTTGGGGAGTGGGCTCTATCTCGTGGTGGTTTGCCCTAGTTGAACCTGGTCGTATATCTCTTACGGATCGAGCTGTCCGTTCTTGATTGCCATCTCCTTTTAGCGCCTTAAGTCAGATAGAGGGTCTTGGTCTTTTCGGCATGGGATTTGTCTGGCGTTAAGCTACATTTGGGGTTTTAACCCTCTTTGGTGGATGCGCCCAATGAAGGTGCTACCTCACTCGCCATTCCTTCGCCTTTGCTGTAAAGCAAGTTTGCTCAGGATCGCCACCTCATTGATGCGCTTCATGTCAGGTCTGTGAGTATTTCTATTTTTCGGCAGTTGGTGGAGGTTGTGGTGGGTTGCTTGGTGGTGTTGGTGGGATGATATCGATTTATAATTTATGGTTTGCTAGTGGTATCTCGTGTTCCCTCCGCCCGTGTTAGTGGTTGTTGATATTCAGGTGTGGTTCCAGGTTCACACCATGTGTGGTGTTTTTCGATGGACGATACAACATGTTTTGGGATAGTTGCACCTAGTGTGGGTTTTGACTTACAAATTATTTCTGGTTGTTTGGTTGAACCATTGGAGTCGGTTATAATATGTTTGGATACACCAATTGATGCTTGGTTTTGACTAGAGTGCATTTGTTTTAGTCATTAACTATGTTGCCAAACTTTTATTCCCTCCTCCGAGTGTTTTCCCCACCCTCCATGAGATTGAACATCTTTCTCTCTCTTGTCATAATTTTTTTTTGGTGGGCTTTAGGTCAAATGAGGTTTAGGACGAGTTCCTCATCGCGATGGTTGTGCCATCTCAGGATCTGGATGGTTCTCCAATTCTGGACTCCACCTTTGCTCTCGGTCGCCATCTTTTGATTGAGCCTCATGTCAGATCGAGCGGTGTTTTTCGATATTGGGTTTTTTTTTGGAATTTGTGTGACTGGGGTTGTCTTCATCCCATTTTGGAGGTCTTTCTTGGTGTTAAAGCCAATGGTGCGGTGTTTGGCAGTGTTTGGTGGGGTTTCGTCATTTTATTGCACAATCTTTTATAGCGAGTGTTACAGTACTGTGATTTTATATTGAATATTTAATTTGCAGTTGTGATTGATTTGTGACTTGCGTACTCTCTTGGATTTAGATTGTTTTGATAGGTTTGTTGAGTTGTTGTAGGGTTTTTGTCCAGTTTATTTTGGACGTTTATCGTTCGAGCCTTTGTGCTTTTGTTTTTGCATCTTGGGCTTATTTGTATATCTGTGCAGTTCGGCTTTTGATTTAATATAATTGTATTTTACCAAAAATAAAATAAAAAATTCAAAAGATATATTAAGTTGCCTCAAATACTAATTATATATGATGTGAATTTAGATACATCATAACAAACTTTAAGCTTAAAATATAACTATAAAGTTGTAATAAAATTGATGAAACAATTCAAAATTTGAAACTATTTTAAATTGCCTAAAATACTACTTTATATTGATTCTAAATTTAGAATGCTAATAATTAGAATATCATTTTCATTGAATAAAGGAGATAAATATAGCGCGTACAACTTTCTTCTAGTTTTCTAATTTGTTTAAGTTGTAAATAAATACTTTAACAAAGTTTCAAATTTCAAGACCAAATAAATACGCAACATACAAATTCTAAGTTGCTCGAAAAAAAAATATTTATATAGTATTGGAATTTAAAATTCAAAAATTATGTATAATTTATTTTGTGCGGTCTTATCTATCTTTAATCATCCATTTAATTAGTAAAAAAATCATTAATTAACATATTTTGAAATTTTAAGACTAAATAATAGAAAATAATTAGTTATATATTTGAATAAAAGTTAAAAAAAAGGCTAAAAATGACTATTTTAGGTTTCTTGAAATCATAAGAATCATATGATTTGATTTTAATATTCTATAAATTAAAGCATTATTTTTTCAAATAAAGGAAATAAATATATTGTGCGATTTATGTAATACCCCGTATTTTTATAACCTTTAAAATTTGGGGATTTATTAAATTTAAATTGAGATATTAATTTAATATTAATCCAAAAATTATTTTAAATATTTACTAGCGTGATGAGAGTTAGTAATTATTGGAAATCTGTTAAATATTACTTAATGGATGAAGTAATATGTATAATCGAATTTATGAAATTATCATGAGTGTATAATTTGATAATTGTGAAAATTAAATCGGGCCAGGCCTGTGTCGTGTCGGGATTAAATTATTATTATTATTTAAAGTGAATAAATTATAAGTCGCCTGTATGGTCTTTTCGAGTGTGTCAATGTATTTGGAAGGGTCGAGATAGTCAAAATAATGTACCCGGGAGTTTAGTTTGGGTCTCGGGGCGTTTTTAAGCCTAATTGGCATCCCGAGAGGGTATTATAGACATTTTACATTTTTGGACAATTAAACCCACGAATTTCCTAAGGATATATCAACCTTTAGGAGTTATCTTCTAGGGTTAACAAACACAAAATCAAAGAACGTCCATCAGAGAAAGAGTTAGAGAGCTTTTCAAACAATTCAAGGCCAAAGACTCACCTGTTTGTATCGCCACCGCCACCAAAGCGTAGATCGCGCGACAAGGAACGCAACTATACCTCTTTCGTCCACAAATCATAAACTCAAATTCCAGGAAAGTATTTATCTTGCTTTATTTGTAGATAATGTTTCAATCATGTTAGTCTAGGGTTGTTTAGAACATGCTCCATGGAAGAAATTACTATTTTGAGACTTAAAATCATATGTTGTAGAGGAAGTAGTCATATTCTGGACATTTAAATCACACGTAGAGGATAAGTCACAAATTTGTATGGATTTAGAATAAAGTAATCTGAAAAAGAATTGGAAGAATGGAAATTAAAGAAAAATTAGGGTTCTTGAAGTTTATGTGAATTTTACCCCATTAAATCGTTATACTTGATGAATTCGGACATATTTTATGTAGAGAATCATGTAGTTAGGTATATATTACTTGTAGAATTTTTGTTTAGGAGTTTGGGGATCATTAATGGAGATTTGGTTGAGATTTGAGAGGTAAACCTGTAATTGGACAATGACAGGTTTCGTCATAACTGCTTGATCGATTGATCGATCAAGAACATCGATCGACCCCTTTCCTCGATCGATCGATCCCTCCTGGAAAATAACATTTTTTTTTCCTTTAAGTTTAATCCGGTTAAAATGCGTAGGAACACTTAATCATCATTGATAGAGCATAATGAATTATAAAGATGACCAGTAGGGCCTAGGTAGACCCCGTTGAGTGAAATTTAAGGTAGGATGAAATTATGGGTTAACGGGGAGTTATTCACACATACGAAATCATGTTTATGTTTAATAAAAGATCGAGACTCGTGAGTAAGTTAGACTAGAAGATAAGTGAGAGTGCCTAATGAAATTATACTTAGGGAGATATAATACTTCGAGAAATGAGAAGCAAGTATGGAGTAACTTATATATGAGAATAAAAGTGGCGGGTCCATTATGCGAGCTAATCGAGTAAAATGTGCTACTAACGGATAATTATAATTATGGGCCGTGTGCGCGCCAAATTTAGAAATGTGAATATTTATATATATATGATTGTGTAATTGTACATATATTATATATCTGTGTAAAAATCATACCCGAGCTACTTGCTATCACGGAGGTTTCTGCGTCGGGACAGTCTAATCTCGATTGGGCCTTTATGGGGGATAACGACTTGTATCCTAAAAGATAGTATCCTTGATACATGGTCCTAAGAGATGTGATGGTATGTGATGACCTTTTAGTGACTTGGAACTATACTTCGCCTCCAATTGTATGTGTTTTATGTTAATACAGTTCGAGAGTGATTCCGACCTAGTATTTCCCTTAGTACGAGTGATACGGGGACTTGATAGTAGAGTATGTCAGCACCATAGATTTTATGTGGGGTGCAGATAGTATATATACTATACGAGTGACTAATATATATATATATATATATATATATATATATATATATATATACACTTAATTATGGGAACTTTCTACTGTGCATAAAAGTAGTTAAGTAATGAATAAATACTCCAACTTTATTATAGGTGTTTGGGAATTTTGTGACATCACTGGGTTATTTTAAATAACATAAGATATATGAGAGAGCTTAATTTTCAAAAATTAATTATCTTATCCACGGTAATTATCGGAATGAAACCTTATGGGAAAGTTAAGTTAAAACAAACTTTTAAGATTAATAGTACGGTAGGCGTGCACACTAGGTGAGAGGTGAGAATATCTCAAGAGAATGTCGCACACTAACATGGTTGTTTCATTAGCCGGTAAGCGTTTTAAATACTTGCTAAACTATTTTAAACTTTTTTACACTCGGGCTCTGACCCGTTTCTTATTATTTCTTTTCTCTTGCATATATATGTATATTACAGGTGCCTAGCCGCAGGGGCGTCATGCTTAGATTCCTTGGAACGGACGCGCTGTAGCTTAGGTGGGAGTTGCAGGCCATTGTTTAGACGACCTCGTTGATTAGGGCATGTGTTGCCCGTTTCCTTATTCAGTTGGATTGTCAGAGATTTTTATTCATTTATTTTTCAGTATTTGGTACTCTTTGGGATGTAATTCGTGTCAGGATGATTTCATTCGTAGTTTTTAGACTTGGTATTGGTTTATCTGAATGGTTAAAGTCTTGTGTGTTTATTACCATCTTTAACATTTATACGATTCGTAAACTGTTAATTATTGAAAGGGTTTTCTTAATGGAATTTAAATAAAATAGAAATAAGGTTTAAATTATTTTGACACTTAGCTTAATTATGTAGGGTGTTTAAATTAGAAACTTTATTTTGCGACAGTGATGCTAAGAATGAACCAATCGTTCACTTTGATTTTAATTTAATAAATGACTGATCACCAGGTATTTAATTAGGTGGGGTGTCACAGGTGGTATCAGAGCATCAGGTTCTAGTGTCCTTTAGGATCTGTACGGCTTATTTCGCTTCCAGCTTAGCATCCTTGATATAGAGCCATATTTTTAGGACTATTGTATTTATGCTTATGTCTTCAGCTATTCGAGATTTGATAATAACTGTACACTAATAAACTTCCTTCTCATTTCAGATACCTCCGAGATGCGCACCTGAGACAGGAATGCCTGGGCTGAGCAGCCAGCAGCTTCGGCTCAGGGGATGATGAACGCAACTGAGGTAATGGCTATTGTTGCTCAAGCGGTGAATGTCTCTTTAGTAGTAGTGCAGCAGGCTCCACCCCAGATTCAAGCAGTGGCGTCGGTACCAGCACAGCTACCATCTGCATGGGAGCGGGTTAGGGATACCTTTCAGAAGGCGCATCCCCCAGAAATCTCGGGTAGTTTAGACATAGTAGTCGCCAGCCAATGGAAGAAAGATATCCAGAGGCATCTGCGCATGTATGAGTACACTGACGTACAGAGACAGCTTTTGGCTTTCTTCAAGCTAGTGGGGGACGCTTTGCAGTGGTGGGAGTCCACTATCGCTTTGGAGGAGAGGGACAGCATCACGATTCAGTCATTCTGGGCGCGGTTTGACCACAAGTACTTTCCATCCGCCGTGCAGACTGAGATGAGGCACAAGTTACTGAATCTGAAACAGGAGATTATGACTGTTACTGACTATGAGGAGAGTTTACTAGACTTCTCACTATAGTGCCAGATGAGGCACCCACTGAGGAGAAAAAGATACTGTTGTTTGTAGATGGATTAGCCTGGAGGATCCGTCAGCACCTCATCGGTAATCTATCATTGAGGACCTATACTGATGTACTCAACGTTGCTTTGTTACACTGTCAGGATCACCGCTTCCATCTGCAGGGGAGCAAACGAGTAGGGGAGTCCATCCAATAGGGTAGGATAGGGGGCAGTAGTACTGGTGGGGCACTAGCAGCCTAGGGGCAGACCCGTCACAGTGACCAGAGTTCTTATCAGGGGGACCTGCCAAGCGGTTCCGATCAGGTGACTCCAGACCGAGATTTGAGGGATTCAGGTAGGGCCAACCTAATCAGCATAGCCAACAGGGCCAACACCGTCAGCAGCAGGGACTGCAGCAGGGCCACCAACGTTTCCAGCAGGGCCAGTAGTGGGGTGGTAACAGCCAACAAGGTCGTGGTCAGCAGGGGCAGAGGGGATGTAACTTTAGGGGCAGATGTTTCGGATGTGATAAGAATGACCACATGCACCAGGATTACACAGAGGGAGATAAGGCCCCACAGCAGCACGGTGCCCGTAATGATCCGTAGAGGCCACTCTTCCGAGCCGCCCTCCCAGCGCCAGCTCAGGTTCCAGCCTTACCCACCATCCTAGCAGCTCTAGTTTAGCAGGGGCAACTGCAGTATGAACGTGTCTATAACTTCCACCAGGCAGCAGCACCTCAGGCACCACCCGCGATTGAGGGTACATTTCCTATCCATGGCATATGGGTCGGGTTTTATTTGATAATGGGCATCACATTATTTTATAGCTACTCATTTTGTACGGGTCTTAAGGTTATTAGACACGGTAGAGAGCACTGTGACATGCGTAGACTCACCACTGGGGAATGGGTCTTTAATTTTCTTCGTATACCGAGGTGTAGGAGTAGAGATTGGTAGCTTAATTTTACTGGCAGACATGCTAGTCTTAGAGATACATGAGCAAGACGTTATTATTAGCATGGATTGGCTCGCTGCGTACAGAGCCATGATAGGTTGTTTCGGTGGGAGTATTATCTTTGCCATTCTGGGGCAGGATATATTTTTGGTGGCGATGCCTCGCCTAGAGGGAGGATCTTCCACCCATTTGTACTATATAGAGGAGGATACCTCTAAGGATATTGTGATTTCTTTAGGTTCGATTCCAGTCGTTCGTGAGTATTCTAATGTATTTCAGGAGATACCAGGCCTACCCCCCAGTCGAGAGATAGATTTCGTAATAGACTTGATGCCAAGCACTCGACCGATAGAACGTGCACCGTACCATATGGCTCCAGCAGAGATGAGGGAATTATGGGATCAGATAGAGCAGTTATTAGTTCAGGGCTTCATTCGTAGGAGCACCTCACCTTGGGGCCCTCCAGTATTGTTTATGAAGAAGAGAAACGGTTCACTGAGGTTATGCGTGGATTATCGGGAGCTAAATAAGATCACGATCCGAAATAAAGATCTGTTGCCCCGAATCGATGACATGTTCGACCAGATGAGGGGAACAACCTTCTTTTCAAAGATAGATTTGAGATTGGGATACCATCATCTACGGATTAGGGAGAAATATGTGTCGAAGACTGCTTTCTTGACAAGATATGGGTCCTATGAGTTCAGAGTCATGTCGTTTGGGCTGACAAATGCTTCAGCCGTATCCATGGACTTGATGAACCGAGTTTTCAGAGAGTTCTTGGATCAGTTTGTCAATATTTTCATAGATGACATCTGTGACACCCCTCCTAATTAAATACCGGGGGATCAACCTTTATTAAATTATAACCAAGGTGAACGGTTGGTTCATTCTTAGCATCACTGTCGCAAAATAACTTTTCCAATTAAACACCTAAATAATTAAGTTAAGTGACAAAACCATTTTTTTTAAGACATCAATTCCCAAATTAAATTTAAAACCATTATTTAAAACCTTTCATAAACCATGGTTTAAAAATCCCACAACAACTAGACTGAAAAAAATAATCCAAGTAATATAAGCATTCAACTAAATAATTTCAACTTTAAAACTTCAAGGAAACATCCTGACAGTAACAATCCCAAAGTATAAATACTGGAAATAATGAATTACAATCTTTGATAAAACCAACTGAATAATGGAAAAGGCGACACATGCACAACTAGATAAAATAAAACTAGGAATGAAATAAATAATGATGTCGTCTAATCAAGAGCCCTGCAACTCCCACCTAAGCTGCAGCACGTTCCTTCCAAAGGATCCTATGCAAGACGCCTCTGTGGATGGGCACCTGTAATGTATACATATATATGTAAGAGAAGAGGAAATAGGAAACGGGTCAGAGCCCGATTTTAAAACAGTTTAAAATTTAGTTAGCAAGTATTTAAAATGCCTACCTGCTAATGCAACAATCATATTAGTATGCGGCACTCTCTTGAAGAATTCTCACCTCTCTTCTAATGTGCACACCTACCGCACTATTTATCCCAACAGTTTAGCTTATCTTAAGTTACTCACCAGGTTTCATGCCGACAATTTCTAGTTGTTAAGCAAATTAATTTTAAAAGAAAAGTTTTCACCTAACCTCATTTAATTGTAAAGTTTCTCAGTATTGTCTCAGACTTTTTCAAACACTTATACTCAAGTTAAAAATAATTATTCATTACTTACCTACCTTCAGTCACAGTGGATAGTTTCCAAATTTCAAGTTTATATATATATATATATATATATATATCGGCACCCCACATAAATTTATGGTGCTGGCATACTCTGCTATCAAGTCCCCGTATCACTCGTACTAAGGGAATACTAGTTCGGAATCACTCTCGAACTGTATTAACACAAAACAAATACAAATTGAGGCGAAGCATAGTTCCAAGTCACTAAGAGGTCAGCACATACCCTCACGTCTCTTAGGACCGTCTGACTATCGATCCGATAGCCTATACCAAGGATTCCTATGTTATAGGGTACAAGTCAATATCCCCCCATAAAGGTCCCATCGAGATAAGACTGTCCCAGCGTGGTAACCTCAGTGATAGCAAGTAGCGCGGGCATGATTTTTACACGTATATAGTATATGCACAATCACAGACATATATGTATACTACTATTCCCAATTCTAATTTAGGTACACGCACGACCCATACATATGGTATTTATTCTTATTTCACATTACTAGATGCTCCCGTATAACGATTTATCTCTTTTATTCTTATTTATGGGATTATTCCAACTTATTTTGTAACACTCGTGAAATCCTATCTTCATAAGTGTAATTTCAGTAGATACTCTTTCATTTTAACGACGTAACTTCTTTAAACACATGTTCCCACTATTTCTTAAGTGTAATTTTCTCCCCGTTAACCCTAATTTAGTCTTACATGAGATGCTCCATTTTATCAAGTCCTACTGGTCTTCTTTATCTCCCAAAATGTTTTAATAAGAATGTCCAAAGATTACTACTAATTTAAATTGAATTCAACCATTTACAAGGAAAGTATGAGTCTGCCAGAAGGGGTCGATCGATCTATGGCAGGTGCTCGATCGATCGATCCATCGATCGATCGATGCCCTTAGGTCGATCGATCGATCAAGCAGTTATGACGAAACTGCAGAAATACTAGTTACGGGAATCTTCTTCTAAAATCATCCAAACTAATATATTTGACTTCCAAACTCCCAACAATTGATACTACAAGTGTTATATCCTCAAATAAGTGGTATTCTACATAAGGCATGCGAATTTTCATCATGTACAACGAATTAAAAGGGGTACAATCCATAAAAATATCAAGAACCCTAATATTTTCTTTGTTTAGTTTCATCCCATTATTTTCTTAGATTTCATACTCCTAATTTACTGCAATTTCGTGGTTCAACCTCTACATGTGTATTTGATTTCCAGAATATGTGTTTTACCTCTACAACATGCAAATTAGAGTCTCCCATACATGCTTTCTTTCAAAAAACTAGTCCTAATCAACCCTAGACTAACATTATTGAAGCATTAACTGAATTAGAGCAAGATAGATACTTTACTGGGAATTCTTAGTTCAGATTAGTGGACAATATTGGTGTGGTTGCGATCCTCGTTGCGCGATCTAAAGTTTGGCGGTGACTGCGATGCAAACAGTGGAGTTCTTGACCTTAAACTCCTTGGAAAGCTTCTCCTCTTCCCTTCCAATGGTCGTCTTAGGTTTCTAGTTGTTCTAAAACAAAAGGACAACTCCTATTATCTGATATGCTCTTAGAAATTTCGTGGGTTTTCATGCCCAAAAATGTAAAATGTCTAAAACGCCCTCCCGGGATGTTAATTAGGCCTAAAAACGCCCCGAGACCCAAACTAAACCTCCGGGTACATTATTTTGACTATCTCGACCCTTTCGGACACATTGACGCACTCAAAATGATCATACGGGTGACTTATAATTCATTCACTTTTAATAGTTTGAATTTAATCCCGACACGACACAAGCGCGTCTCGATAAATTTCCAAAATTATCAAAATAGATTCTCGTGATAATTTTTACTAAATTCAATTACACACTTAATTTACTCATAAAGTAACTTACAACAAAATTTCAATAATTATTAACTAACTCTCATCACGCTAGTAAGTATTTAAATAATTTTTTGGATTAATATTAAATTAATATCTCTAATTAAATTTAATAAATCCCCAAAATTAAAAGTCATAAAAATACGGGGTATTACATACTTCCCCCCCAATAACTGAATTTCGTCCTGAAATTCGAAAAATATAAGGTATACCTGGTAATAATAAATCTGGATATCTTATCAATACGTAAACTATCTATATAGTAAGGCGTTTAATCACTATAGCCCCCGTCTCACAGTAAGCTTGTTCAACACTCTCCTTAATGGCACTACACATTGCGCTCTTATCCGACAACATTCGCATAAGACGAGCTTATACATCATTTCTTACATACTTCAATATTATTGGGAGGCCGTACCTCACTACATGACAACTACTCTTATTTATCTAAAAACAAAACTCCCATTCTGAGAGAAACCATACGAACATCTGAACACTCTTGTTCGCTTAAAACAGTCATAGTACTTCCACTATAGTCATCAGACTCTAACTTGACAAATTCAAAATTTTGATTATCCGCTCACTTCTAAGCATACAGGGGGAGAATAATTATGGTTTTTTCATACCAAAACCTCAATAAGTACCTCGTTCACAACAACTAGGTACGAGTGATCCCATGAAACTCTAACATGTTATCCTTCACTTGTTAGCTAAATCCGTTGTGGAAACGGAATGATCACTAAGATTCCAAAATTACCTTCACGCGTCTCCACTAATCATTAATCACCATACGCCTACTCCCTGGCAATGGGTGATACATCCTACTCAAAATGAAACGTTATACCCGCTGCTTCTTGAAATCCCATATTAAATGTGGGATTCACAAATCCCATCCCGATTCAAAAAATAATACCGTGTAGGACCACGTACCGGCGCGATCCTTCCTTTCAAAAGAAGACTAGGGTACACTAGCTAATATTATAAATCACCTCAAAGGAATATACATCACTTCCTTGTTGGGCGACTTGTCCCACATGTTCGGATGAACCCTTTATCTTGTCTTGAAGATGGTAACCCATCCGAGAAACTTTACCGACTTTACCGGCCTCTTCTATTATAGGAATTGTCGATAGCCACACAATTCTATGATTGATCTTCTTATTTCAACCGATCTCTATCTATGAGTGGTGTATGCAGAGACTACTCACTATGTCCCGCTAAGCATAGTGTTTTCCTAAAAATGTCTCACATTAGGTGACACTTAATACTCCTTTATTTCCTTAGCGTGTACCGAAAGTTCTGACCTGCGCGCTTTTCTCCACGAGGTGCACTTCTGGACCTTTTATACCATACTAACATCATTACTCTTTATATGCGCAAGTCGCTCTCTCATTTGACTAATTACAACTCTGCTCCGAGTGTTCTCCATAATAATTAAATTTTACCCTTCTCAAGAAATACCCCTTTGTAAGCGGCTTCCCACAGCCTTCCAACTAGATTCGGTGTGCTACTCTGATTGCACACGTATAAATGGATTTATCATCTTTCACACGGTGATTAATCCACTCTACCACTTTTACTTCGTTATGTTAGTCCCACAAACATATATTCCACACGTCTATTCCCACGTCCCTTTAACTCGGACGATTTTTTAACATCAACTAACCAGGATGTCTACACACCCTATAAACTATGCATACTAGCGTAAGCATCACATACGCTTCACACCTAATAACCAATTCTTTATTTTCCTAGTGCTCACAACGTGATTGCAACACTTGGGTACTCTCACTCACCCTAGAAATCGAAATTCTAAATCCTCCTTATCATCGTTCCACCCTTCAACTCGTGGTGGTAAAACAAAACTTTCAATGCTTTCTTACCACGCAATCGGCTCCACTGGCCTTAAATCATAATTCAACTACCAACTTACAGATATAATTATCTGCTCCTATTACTACCGAGGTATCAAACTCATAGACTAATGACCGAACATCTCCCTATTTCTAACCTTACGCTAAGTTTCATGCGTGGGATGTCTCGCAAAGTGAAATCCAAACAAGGAACCCCCCCGATACACTACTACCTAGCATTGTAGGTTATCGAAATCTTTTAGGCCCTCCGTCCACAACATGTACCCCTTTACCCCGTCTCTTGACAGAAAAATTACATCTCCTCCTGAAATTACACTTAACAAAGAATATTTTGCCAATTTCACTCTCATACAGTAGTGGTGGTAATTGCATTCAATCAACCTCTTACACATACAATCAGGACTCTCAAAATACTGATCCCAAACATAGGAGTCTAACTCTTAACTATCACATCCCTAAAGGGTAGATATACCATTGCTCTCTACCTATCACCAAGTCATGAGCGCTCCACATCATAATGAGTCAAATCTTTTTACTCAACAGTAAACCCAATATATACTGAATCAAAATAGAAAAGTCCCTACACACACCGGGATCGTATATCTCGAGCCCATTATCCCTCCGAAGTTTCTAAAATAGAAAATATAAGTGCGAGTCCATCCCTCTATCAAGTGAGACCTCGCCAGAACCAAAACATGTTGTACCTATGAAACCATTTCGATAGCCTTGCAATTACTGCCCACTATCGTACTAACCATTACTATAAATTTATAACCAAGATAATATCGTACTCATATATCACACTACTAAAACGAGTAACCTCAATACAACATATAACACTATTAATACACACACTCATCCTCCTCGGATAGCACTATAGATAATCCCGCTACACTAGGGAAAATATTCACATAATAATAATGTTTATAGTTATACGCATTAAACTTGTCTCACATGTTAATCTATTAATAAACAAAATATATTGACTTGCTCGTGTCACATAAAACACGCCTCATCCTCCGAGGATAAAACTCATACTTTTATCTTGCCAAACGCCGTGACTGTACAAACGGTTTCCGAACGTAACACGTCTGTCCAAACCAGAACGAAACTACTTTAATCGTTCTCCTTTACTAGGCACTATACTCTTGTACCCTAGAATCGTTTCAGGAAGAAAAATTTTAGTGCGTGTGATTTCACTCTTCACAAAATACCTCAACAAATAATCCACTATCGTCACCTATCATACTAACCATGTTAAGATTGTCATTCTCTCGGACTTTAGTAAACTCGATTTCTAATGGTTACCCCCGTTATTCCCTTAGTCTTATAGGCCCCAAAGAACATGTTATTGACTACAATAATCCTTACTAAATTTACCATCTCTTGGGAAGAATTCAGCTATCCGAATCATTTAAATGGGTCCCCTGATGTGTATCCACACCCCCTAGTGGTGCTACATTACCACCATTGTATCTCGTCTTATTCTTGACTAAATTCTTTAATTCTTTTAGCTTCCCTCAATAAGAAGCATTATTATCTTCATTGACAAAGTACAATATCGTCAACCTCTGAATCGACCGTCTAACAGAATTCCCTTTTTAAGTGTTATCAACTATTATTACGAGTCGATCTCCCACTTGGAGTTCTTTCCTCCATTTGTATCTACATCTTCCAATACAAGATTTGCTAATGGTTTAGATTCATATTCACAAATGGACCTCTGTCAGGTCCTCCTGTGATGAGTTCAGAACAACATTCACTTCTTCTCCTGAACATCTGATGAAGGAACTTGCAGTCAAATTGTACCTAAGATTCTCCTATAGGCATAGCATTACACTTCTAAAAATGGTGGCTGACTGCCACCATGATAACCTTGTTCCGACAAGCCAAGAAAATTTTGTCTTCAAATTTTCACTTTCAGTTAACCACACTTCGTCCTATGTCCAAGACTGTGGATACTTTACCTCCTTGGGCTAACACACACAATTTTTGCATTTCTAGAGTTTCCACTGACAGTTCTCTACAATGCTTCGTCTAACTTTTCCCAGTCGTACCATTTTGGGTGAGTCTACTCTCGCCTTTCTTTCGACTATAACAACATTTGAAAATCATAAGTTGTGCCCTAGCCGTCTTTACAACCCTGGCTTCCCGTGCCATAATAGGGGTGACCTTAACTACGGTCATCATCCTCAAATATGCTCTACAACCTCAACTAATCCTCGCCTCTTGTTGCCCACCCAACGTCCTTTGCCTGCCATATTTCATTGTTCGAACACACCCGAACGCAATTAAGATTCACTAATGTACATACGTTATAGCAGGAGAATGGAATCTCACCATAGAAAACAACAATCCTAAACATAGGGCTCTATATCAAACAAAGTAACAGTGGAAGCATAATAAGCCGCACAGATCCTAAGGACACTAGAAATCGATGCTCTGATACCACCTGTGACACCCTGCCTAATTAAATACCGAGTGATCAGTCCTTTATTAAATTATAACCAAGGTGAACGGTTGGTTCATTCTTAGCATCACTGTTGCAAAATAACTTTTCCAATTAAACTTCCTAAATAATTAAGCTAAGTGACAAAACCATTTTTTTTAAGACATCAATTTCCATATTAAATTTAAAACCAATATTTAAAACCTTTCATAAACCATGGTTTAAAAATCCCACAACAACTAGACTGAAAAAAATAATCCAAGTAATATAAGCATTCAACTAAATAATTCCAACTTTAAAACTTCAAGGAAACATCGTGACAGTAACAATCCCAAGTTATCAATACTGAAAATAATGAATTACAATCTCTGATAAAACCAACTGAATAATGGAAAAGGCGACACATGCCCAACTAGATAAAATAAAACTAGGAATGGAATCGATAATGAGGTCGTCCAATCAAGAGGCCTGCAACTCCCACCAAAGCTGTAGCACGTTCCTTCCAAAGGATCCTATGCAAGACGCCCCTGTGGCTGGGCACCTGTAATGTATACATATATATGTAAGAGAAGAGGAAATAGGAAACGGGTCAGAGCCCGATTGTAAAACAGTTTAAAATTTAGTTAGCAAGTATTTAAAATGCTTACCTGCTAATGCAACAATCATATTAGTATGCGGCACTCTCTTGAAGAATTCTCACCTCTCTTCTAATGTGCACACCTACCACACTATTTATCCCAACAGTTTAGCTTATCTTAAGTTACTCACCAGGTTTCATGCCGACAATTTCTAGTTGTTAAGCAAATTAATTTTAAAAGAAAAGTTTTCACCTAACCTCATTTAATTGTAAAGTTTCTCAGTATTGTCTCAAACTTTTTCAAACACTTATACTCAAGTTAAAAATAATTATTCATTACTTACCTACCTTCAGTCACAGTGGATAGTTTCCAAATTTCAAGTTTATATATATATATATATATATATATATATATATATATATATACTATCGGCACCCCACATAAATTTATGGTGCTGGCATACTCTGCTATCAAGTCCCCGTATCACTCGTACTAAGGGAATATTAGTTCGGAATCACTCTCGAACTGTATTAACACAAAACACATACAAATTGAAGTGAAGCATAGTTCCAAGTCGCTAAGAGGTCAGCACATACCCTCACGTCTCTTAGGACCGTATGACTATCGATCCGATAGCCTGTACCAAGGATTCCTATGTTATAGGGTACAAGTCAATATCCCCCATAAAGGTCCCATCGAGATAAGACTGTCCCAGCGCGGTAACCTCAGTGATAGCAAGTAGCGCGGGCATGATTTTTACACATATATAGTATATGCACAATCAGAGACATATATGTATACTACTATTCCCAATTCTAATTTTGGTACACCCACGACCCATACATATGGTATTTATTCTTATTTCACATTACTAGATGCTCCCGTATAACGATTTATCTCTTTTATTCTTATTTATCGGATTATTCCAACTTATTTCGTAACACTCGTGAAATCCTATCTTCATAAGTGTAATTTCAGTAGGTACTCTTTCATTTTAATGACGTAACTTCCTTACGAGTCTCACCCTTTAAACACATGTTCCCACTATTTCTTAAGTGTAATTTTCTCCCCGTTAACCCTAATTTAGTCTTACATTAGATGCTCAATTTTATTAAGTCCTACTAGTCTTCTTTATTTCCCAAAATGTTTTAATAAGAATGTCCAAAGATTACTACTCATTTAAATTAAATTCAACCATTTACAAGGAAAGTATGAGTCTGCCAGGAGGGGTTGATCGATCTATGGTAGGTGCTTTATCGATCGATCCATCGATCATCGATGCTCTTAGGTCGATCGATCGATCAACCAGTTATGGCGAAACTGCAGAAATACCACTTACGGGAATCTTCTTCCAAAATCATCCAAACCAATATATTTGACTTCCAAACTCCCAACAATTGATACTACAAGTGTTATATCCTCAAATAAGTGGTATTCTACGTAAGGCATATGAATTTTCATCATATACAATGAATTAAAAGGGGCACAATCCATAAAAATATCAAGAACCCTAATATTTTCTTTGTTTAGTTTCTTTCCATTATTTTCCCAGATTTCATACTCCTAATTTATTGCAATTTCGTGGTTCAACCTCTACATGTGTATTTGATTTTCAGAATATGTCTTTTACCTCTACAACATGCAAATTAGAGTCTCCCATACATGCTTTCTTTCATAAAACTAGTCCTAATCAACCCTAGACTAACATTATTGAAGCATTAAATGAATTAGAGCAAGATAGATACTTGCCTAGGAATTCTTGGTTCAGATTAGTGGACAAGATTGGTGTGGTTGCGATCCTCGTTGCGTGATCTAAAGTTTGGCGGTGACGGCGATGCAAACGGTGGAGTTCTTGGCCTTAAACTCCTTGGAGAGCTTCTCCTCTTCCCTTCCAATGGCCGTATTAGGTTTCTAGTTGTTCTAAACCTAGAGGACAACTCCTATTATCTAATATACTCTTAGAAATTTCGTGGGTTTTCATGCCCAAAAATGTAAAATGTCTAAAACGCCCTCCCGGAATGTTAATTAGACCTAAAAACGCCCCGAGATCCAAACTAAACCTCCGGGTACATTATGTTGACTATCTCGACCCTTCCGGACACATTGAAGCACTCAAAATGATCATACGGGTGACTTATAATTCATTCACTTTTAATAGTTCGAATTTAATCCCGACACGACACAAGCGTGTCCCGATAAATTTTCAAAATTATCAAAATAGATTCTCGTGATAATTTTTACTAAATTCAATTACACACTTACTTTACTCATAAAGTAACTTACAACAAAATCTTAATAATTACTAACTAAATCTCATCACGCTAGTAAGTATTTAAATAATTTTTCGAATTAATATTAAATAATATCTCTAATTAAATTTAATAAATCCCCAAAATTAAAAGTCATAAAAATACGGGGTATTACAACATCCTGATATATTCACACATTGAGGAGGAGCATGCCGAGCACTTGAGGCAGGTTCTTCAGACTCTACGAGAGCATCAGTTGTATGCTAAGTATGAGAAGTGCGGATTCTGGTTACGGGAAGTACAGTTTTTGGGGCATGTTGTGTCGGAGTTGGGAATATCGATTGACCCGAGTAAGGTGTCAGCGGTGAGGGAGTGGGGACAGCCCACGACACCGATAGAAGTGCGTAGTTTATTGGGGTTAGCCGGGTACTATAGGAGATTCATCCGAGGCTTTTCTAAGATAGCAGGTCCGTTGACGAATCTGACTCGCAAGGGAATTCCATATTGTTGATATCAAATTTAGTCTGCTGACATGGCCCAATTAAATGAAGACACGTGGTGATCTACATGGCAACAACAACACTTCCGAGGAACCCACAAGCTCCGAGGTACAAGATTACAACGAGGAAGACTATTTCCCCGAGGAACACTGTATCCTCGAGGAACTCATACGCTCCGAGGAATGAGAACTCTCCAAGGAACTCTTGTTCACCGAGAAGCCTAGGCGGTCCGTGCATCTCAGGCGATTCGAGCTGCACCTCGAACAAAGCATTAATAGTGGGATAACCAACAGTTTGACTGTTCATTAAATGCTTATCATTCAGACACATACGCTTAAAGGGCATTAAATGTATTACCCTTTCATATGTATATCATTTAATGTAGTACCCTTTCACTTTACAGCCTCAGGGCTATAAATACATTGTACAATCCTCATTGTAAGGGACCCCGAAATCGAGACCTGAATTTCTTGATAGAATTTATAATCGAGAATTCCCATACAAACAGCAATACCAAAACAGTGGACGTAGGCCATTCTTATAAGGCTGAACCACTTTAAAAACTCTTTGTCTTATTTATTTATCTGTGATTGAATAATTAGAGTGATCTAATTTTTTACATCAACATATTGACGTCGTCTGTGGAAAATGACTAGTAATATCGTTTTCTCACCAAAAACAATCCATCACAAATGGCTGATATTCTGGAATCCAGCAATCGAAACGCTGGAACCCCTCCAAATCCATCTGCTCCGCCAAATATTCCAGATCTGGCTGGAATAATGACAAATCTGGCTCAGGGCCAGACCGTCATGCAAGAAACAATGCGACAACCCATCCAAACTCTCCATGGCGGTGCGTCAGCCCATTTAGAACCACGGAGTATTCAAAGAAACATCCGCGCACCATCCTCACGTACTAGGCGTACCGATTCACATCGCAATGAGGAATCTGATGATTTCTCTTATCAACCTGGGCGAACTTCGTCGGTGCGAGCCACAGATACTGAACAACGTGTCACTCTCTCTCCCAAAAGGACCAGCGCATTGGAAAGATTAAGTAGGGTTTCTCCTTTCGACCGATTAGGCCCTAAGAGGAAAAAAAGTCCTCTTAATGCAGCGTCGAGGAGCTTTCGACGATCAAAAGCCTTAAGGGAAGGATCTGCCCAGTCGCGACCAGCTTCTCGTCAAGAGAGATCCCAGGAAGCCACCTCAACGCGATCAGCTGCTCGAACCAACAGGCCCGAGGAAAGAAATGATGCATGGAAAGGTTCTATTCAAAGGCTGGAGGATAGATTAGGGGAAATGGTTAAAACCAAGAACCCTTTACAACGAACCTTTATTCGAGGAACACCTTTTGTCCAGGCCATTGCAGATTTTCCAACACCATCAAAGTTCAAAGCACCTGTTGTGACCCCCAAATATGATGGAAAGACTGATCCTGTTCTTCATATAGAATAATATCAAGCTGCTGCCGACATCTATGATGTCCCAGACGAGATGAGATGCAGAGCATTCTTGGGAACTCTTACCGGATCTGCTCAAATATGGTATAATAATCTTCCTCGGGGTAAGATCTCAACTTTCTTTCAACTGGCCGAGTTATTCATTGGAAATTTCTGCTTTGGGGCAAAGCCAGTTAAACGAGTAGCACATCTGTTAAGTGTTAGATAAAAAGCTGGTGAAAGTACTAGAGATTATATAACTCGTTTTAATAACGAGAAACTTGAAGTCATTGATTATGAGGAAAAGACAACGATCACTGCCTTGATGAGTGGGCTATTGCCTAACAAGTTGTATTACACTTTGGCCAAAGATCCACCCACAACTATGTCAAAATTGATGGCAAAAGCGGCCAAAATCATGAATGTCGAGGAGGTTATGGCTGCGAATAAAAATATGGATAAAGAAACCAAGGTGGAAGTCGACAAAACCAAGAAGAAAGAACATAAGAACAATGGTGGTGACAAACAATCCAAAAATAGGTCGTCATGGGAGGTATTGAAGAAATTTGATAATTACACTCCTTTGAAGGTAGATATCAACCACGTCCTGGAAGAAATTAAGAACAACGAGGAGTTAAACTGGCCAAAGAAAATGAAGGCAGACCCTGACACAAGGAATAGGGAAAAATATTGCGAGTTTCACAAAGATCATGGTCATATGACCAAGAATTGCATAGCTCTTCAAAATGAGATTGAAACACTCATCAGACGAGGAAAGCTGTCAAAGTATGTTGATCGGGGAAACGAAAGAAGAAACAACGATCGAGCAAGAGAAAGGTCTAGAATTCCTCGTCGAGGAGAGGAGAACAAGAAAAGAAATCATGAAGTTGATCCCGAGAATGACCCCGATCTTCCCAAGAGACCAAGGCAGCCAGAACAAGAGGTATTTTCAATACGCTTTGGGTCATTTGACTGTAATGTTATAACAGGTGGAGATGCAGGAGGAGGAGACCTTACTGCAGAGAGAAAAGCTTACCTCAGTGAGGCTCAAGCTTGCTCGTATATTCAGCGAATAAATCTAGCTGAGGAGGATCGCCCGAGAAAGGTGAACAAAGAGAAGTTGGTCATTGGGTTCTCAAAAAATGACCTCGCAGGTGTTCTATATGCTCACGATGATCCACTGGTGATCAAAATGAGGATGAAGGAGGTTATGATTTCAAGAGTACTGGTCGACAATGGTAGCTCGGCAGACATCATGTTCTACTCATGCTTCGATAGTTTAAATCTAAAGCTATCTCAACCGGAGCCTTACCACAGACCTCTAATCGGTTTTGCTGGCGAGAAAGTATTTCCACTTGGGACGATCAAGTTAGATATATTCATTGGTACGTGGTCTGCTTGTCGGATAGAAAGAATACGTTTCTTCGTGATGGATAAGAATGTCCAATCATCGTACAATATCATCATGGGAAGAGTAGGATTGAAGAAGTTCGAGGATGTACCATCTACAGTGCATCAATGCCTAAAATTTCCAACAAACTTTGGAGTAGGAGTTGTGAAAGGTGATCAGAAAGTAGCTCGGAAATTCTATTATTCATCCGCCGAGCAAGAAGAAATGGAGGAATCAAAGAAAAAGACTATTACATATCAAGTCGATGAAGGTGCAGAGATTGAAACATTGGATCCCCGAGATGAGTCGCAACTCGTGAAGGGTCAAGTGGTGGAAGCTACTGAAAACATCATTCTGGATGACGAGCACCCTAAGCGAACTACTCAAATACGTTCGTCGTTGGAAGCCTCATTAAAACAAGAATTAATAACTTTCCTTAAAAGCAGAAAACAAAATTTTGCGTGGAGTCATGAAGATATGCCTGGGATAGATCCAAACTTCTTATGTCACGAACTCAATGTGAATAAGGAGATCAAGCATGTGAAGCAGAGAAGAAGAGTATTTAGTCCCGAGAAGAATCAAGCTATCCAGGAGGAATTCGAGAAGCTCCAGAAGGCTTGTTTTATTAAAGATGTTAAATATCCAGACTGGTTAGACAATGTGGTGATGGTAAAGAAGAAAAACAACAAGTGGAGGATGTGTGTAGACTTCACCGACCTCAACAAAGCATGACCAAATGATCACTTTCCACTGCCCCGAATTGATCAACTGGTGGATGCTACCTCGGGACACGAGTTGCTGAGCTTCATGGATGCTTATTCTGGCTATAATCAGATCAAAATGAAACCTGAAGACAGGGAGAGTACTTCTTTCATTACCCCTCGGGGAACTTATTGTTATAATGTTATGCCTTTTGGTTTGAAAAATGCAGGTGCGACATATCAGCGGCTGATGAACAAAGTCTTTGCTGAGCAAATCGGTTGCAATATGGAAGTCTATGTTGACGATGTGCTGACGAAAAGCAAGAAAGCTGCCGATCATCTAGTTGACTTAAGTCAGACTTTTGATCAACTCGATAAATATCAAATGAAGCTGAACCCGACGAAGTGCATATTTGGAGTACAAGAAGGCATGTTTCTCGGATACATTGTCAATCAGCGAGGCATTGAGGCAAATCCTGAAAAGATCAAAGCTCTATTAGGGCTGCGATCTCCAACGACGAAGAAAGAAGTACAGAGTCTCACAGGACGAGTAGCAGCACTCAATAGATTTGTGTCACGAGCAACTCATAGATGTCTCCCATTCTTCAAGACACTCAGAAAGACTTTTGAGTGGAATGATGAATACGATAAGGCTTTTTAAGACTTGAAGAAATACCTGGGAGCACCTCCACTGTTGTCCAGACCAGTGATGGGAGAAAAATTGTACTTGTATCTCACAGTGTCCGAGAATGCAGTTAGTTCGGCATTGATCAGAGTGGAGAATGGAGTGCAAAAACCAATTTACTACACAAGTAAGGCCTTCCGAGGAGCAGAGATCAGATATCCAAGGCTGGAAAATTTAGCACTGACGCTTATTGAGGCAAGTAGGAGAATGAGGCCATACTTCCAGGCTCATAACATAGTAATATATACCGATATGCCATTGAGGCAAGCCCTTCACAAGCCAGAAAAATCAGGGAGATTGATGTACTGGGCAATAGAGCTCGGTGAATATGATATAGTCTATGAACCCAGATCATCGCTAAAAGGGCAAGCTGTGGCAAATTTTATAGCAGAGTTCACCTATCCTGATACCCCCGAGGAGCAAAAGGTGCTCGCTGATCAACCTGTGGATGTTACAGGATCAGCAAACACAAGCTACGACCAATTCCGATTGGTAAAAGGGCGTGTGGATGTTACAGGATGTGGCGCAGGAATAGTCGTGAGCACTCCGGACGAGGAGCAAAAATTGCTCGTTGATCAACCTGTGGATGTTACAGGATCAACAAACACTAGATCAGACTAACTTCGGTTAGTAAAAGGGCAAGTGGAAGTTACAGGATCATTAAATTCGAGCTCAAACCAACTCCGGTTGGTAAAAGGGCAAGAAAAAATGATCGATGAAGAGCGAGAAATATCCGGGAGGATGAAATGAAGCAATAAATATTTCATCGAGGAACTCTAACTGATCAGAAATTTGAAGACGAGTTACCTATGTAAAGGCTATATGTAGATGGCTCATCTTGCACTATAGGATGTGGCGCGGGGATAGTTTTGAGCACTCCGGACGAGGTCGACATGGAATACGCCCTACGTTTCCAATTCAAAGCTTCCAATAATGAGGCTGAGTATGAGGCCATGATTGTAGGACTTAGTTTGGCAAAAATTATGGAGGCACAGCAGATTATGGTCTTCAGTGATTCTCAATTGATCGTAAATCAAATGTTGGGAGTATATGCAGTTAGAGGAGAATTAATGATCAGATATCATGCAAAGGCAAAGGAGCTGGTGTCAGAATTTACCGTTGTTTGACTGGTCAGAATACCAAGAATGGAGAATGCGAGAGCAGACGCCCTAGCTCGACTAGTATCAGCTACTCGCACCGAGATACGACGAACAATCCCATTTGAAGTGTTGGCTGGTCGGAGTATAGATGAAGATCTGACGATGAACTTTATCACCCTTGATTTAGGACCATCTTGGATGGATTCCATCAGGGCATATATTGAGGAGGGGGAATTACGAATTGACAAGTTCGCAGCCAAGAAGTTGAAGTTTAAAGCTGCTCGGTATGTATTAACTAATGGTGTTTTATATAGACGAGGAATTATGGAAGGTTTGCAGAGATGTGTACATCCCTCCGAGGTGAACGAATTGATTAAAGAGATCCATGAAGGGTCCTGTGGAGCACATGTAGCAGGTCAGACGCTTTTACAAAGGGTGATGACGCAGGGATACTACTGGCCGACGATGAGGGCTGATTGTTTAGCCTATGCCAAGAAATGTGACAAGTGCCAGCGCTTTTCCTCCATCCGAAGAACTCCACAAGCATTGTTGGCACCCATAACTTCCCCTTGGCCATTTGCCTTATGGGGAATTGGTTGGGCCACTTCCAACGACCCGAGGAAGATTCAAATACCTCGTCGTCGCAGTAGATTATTTTACTATGTGGGTAGAAGCTGAGCCACTCGTTGATATGACGTACGAGAAGGTGTACCAATTTATTTGGAAGAACATCATTTGTCGATATGGTCTTCCTCATGCTTTCATCACAGACCATGGAACACAATTTGGTAACGAGGAGTTCGCTGCCTATTGCCATCAGTCAAACATTTTGAAGGTCCACTCAGCACCAGGCCATCCTCAAAGCAATGGACAAACTGAAGTAACAAACAGAACGCTACTGAATGGTTTGAAGAAAAGACCGGATGATGCGAAAGCAAATTGGATCAACGAGCTATAATCAGTACTCTGGGCTTACTGAACTACTCCCCGAGTAGCAACTGGAGAATCACCATATATGCTGGCGTTTGGAAGTGAAGCTGTTATACCTGCCGAGTTGGGCCTCCCAACACACAGGGTACTGAATTTCAATTCCCTTGTCAGCGATTTAATGAGAAAACTGGATTTAGATATGCTCGAGGAAGTTAGAGAAGAAGCAGCCATCAGAAATGCTGCATACCAGCAATGAACAACTTTATTTTACAACAAGAGGGTGAAGAAATGCGACTTGAAAGAAGGAGACTATGTGCTGAAGAAAATAATTCAAAAGCACAATAAATTGGAGGCAAATTGGCATGGACCATACCGAGTTACAGAAGTTGTTCGCCCAGGAACTTACTGAATAGCAACTCTAGAGGGGGGGGGGGAGTTTAAGAATGCATGGAACGCAGAGCACCTGCGCAAGTATTATCAGTGATGTATATTCCCATGTAATGCAGTTCCATCATTATGAATAAAATGAAGATATTCTGCCAAAGTTCTTCCTTTTATTGAGAATTTTTCGGGGAATACTAGTGTTACACACTACTCGGCAAAACTCGACAAAGATCAGACTACTTAGCAAAAATATTCCTAAAAATGCCAACCTCGGTTGGTTAGGAAACAAAATATTCCTAAAAATGCCAACCTCAGTTGGTTAGGAAACAAAATACTCCTAAAAATGCTAACCTGTTTGGCTAGGAAACAAAATATTCCTAAAAATGCCAACTTATGTTGGTTAGGAAGTAAATATATTCTCGAAAATGCCAACTTATGTTGGTCGGGAGGTAAATATTTTCTCGAAAATACCAACTTATGTTGGTCGGGAGGTAAAATTATTCCAGAAAGTGCCAAAGTCTACTAACTATGGCTGGTTGGGGATAAAAACCCACCAACTGTACTTGGTCGACAAGGAAAATTTACCGACCTTGGTTGGACGGAAACATTTTATGGGCTAAATTATTTCAAAAAGACTAACTATAGCTGGTCGAGGATAAAAACCCACTAACTGTAGGTGGTCGACATGAAGAAATCAACAACCTTGGTTCGTTGGAAACATTTTAAACATCTGTATACTTATTACTTTATTGCTAAGTTGGTCGAGAAACAAAACTTTATTATTAAATGATCGAGTAACATTTTTGATACTCGTAATTATTACTAAGTTGGTCGAAAAACAAAATGTTGTTTTTGCCAAATGACTATCACAAGTTTAAACTACACAATATTGTTATCTTTTTATCAGATATGCACGCACAAATATAAAGTGTTATAAGACAATAGGGAATAAAAATGAAAGTATTTCATTAAATCCAAAACAAATTACATTGATAATAAAATGAAAGTTACATTGATATGTATACTAACAATTATATCAAAATTCCTATTCTACTGGTCTCTTCCCCTCTGCTTTTGACACAGGTTCCTCGCCAGCAGGCGGATCATTTAAAGCCAGAGGATAATTTATGAAGTTGAGATCCTTTAACATCCTGACATTCATTACGGATGGTCGATCTAGAAGATACTCGGGACGAGATACTTCAACAATTGAATGGAGATTGTAGTCGTCGAGATACTTAGAAATCAATCTCCGAGGAATAGCCCGAGCAGGGATCCAACTCATATCCAGTTTGAATGGTGGCACGGGTAAGTCGAGAAGCCCGGGATCATGGTAGTCCCACAGGTAATGACCCTGTTCGAGCTATAGCACACCTAAGGCATTCAATCAGCCTTGCTTGTAGCCCTCGTTATTGGCATTCTGGATACGATCGTCCAAGTGAAAGAGAGCTTCGTTGTATCCTGCCATCCAGAACTCCCTGGGCTGTTTGTGGAACTGATATGTTAGTCTGTCCAACTGCTCGTGGAGATTTTTGAGGAAGAGCTCTTTGTTCTCCAAGGTAGATTTCTGCGTGGAGAGCTGCTCTTCCAAGTCTCTGATTTTCTTTGACATTTCAGCCAAAGCCTGGTTCTTCGCCATTAGCTGGAAGGCCTGGTTCTCTAAAGCAGACTGAGTCCTCTGTTCCTCGACAGGAATCCGAGCTTCTCTTGCTCGTCCCTGAGGAGCTCTTGCTCGTCCATGAGTTGATGTAGAGGGGCCAGCTCTCTTTAAGGTTTCCAACTCGTCCCTCAAGTTGGCATTCTCGACCTCTAGGAACGAAAATCCCTCATCGGTCACTGGGATTAAAGCTTTTGAAGAAGAGGCTGCAGACTTCAACTGTGATAGCTCTTTCTGCAAGTTGTTGTTCTCTCGCTCCAGCAACTCGACAATCTGTCTGCATTCCTCGACCTCACCTTTCAGGGTTCTCTCCCTCACATCGTACCCAGCAAAAAGCTTCTCGTAGCCCTTGTCGGAAATGATCAGCTTGTACTTCTTCTCATACCCCTCATGTAACAGGGCAGTGGATTCTTTGTATTGAAGCTGAAGGTCTTCGAGGGTGCTTTGGAGATCCTCGATCATGTCATAATAGGCTACATTATTGGCCACCGCTCGATCAAGTAGACACTTCAGATATTGATATGCTTCCACTGCCTGTTCTGAAGCATCTTGGCCGAGGATGTCTACAACTTGTGCTGCACTCGGGTCTGTGTGACCAGCTTTAAAATATTCATTACAATGTCGCAGCAACTTAGTATCATGGGAAAATAATAATTCCATCCTGGCCAGAAACTAGCAGAGAAAGAAAGAGCAATCATCAATAAGAAATATAAGCAGAGTATGAATAAAAGATAAACAACAGTATGCAAAAAAGTCCAAGTTTTATTAGATAAAAAAGTTCAGAGTTACATATGTGGGTTACATTTGAAAAAGAAAAAGATAAAGAGAAACCCGAATAACTCTACACCTTTTCCTTATCTCCCAAAACCTTCTCAGGAGGCTGGGACGAGGAATTAGGTTGCTCGGAGGGAATGGATAGTTGCTCGGGGATCACAGGCAGTTACTCGGAGGAAGTAACAATCTGCTGAAGTTCCTCGACAGCAGACTGAATGGCTGGGGAAGTATCTCCCATCACCATAGAAGACTCTTCAGAGGCAGCTTCGTCCTCTTCAAGATCTTCTGGGGTTGGAGGGGGACCAGGAATGTGTTGCTGGAAAAGCTCAGAAGATTCATCAACTTTTATTTCCTGGAGAGCAGTAACCCATCCATCCCTAAAGTATTTAAGACTGTTATAGTCCACTTGCAACACCATAACAGCCAACCCCTTGTTCCACCCCTTGTCCCAGCCAGCGCTGAATGACTTCTTCACAACCATCTTCCTCTTCAATTTTTCCGAGGAGAGCTTATCGGACAGTAGGTTATCAACAACTTTCAATTTGTTTTCAATATCCTCCTTCTGCCGACCTACTTCCCTAAGTTGAGCCAGCTCCTCCTCAGCAGCCTTGAGCTTATCTTCAAGCTCCCCAGCAGTTTTGAGCTTCTCTTCGAGCTCCTTATTTGCCTTCTCCAGGGCATTTATTCTCTTCTCCAACTCCTTGGAGGCATCAACAGCTCAAGCTTTCTCTTGCTCGATGGAGGCAAGCTTTTTCTCCCAGACAGCCTTATCAGTAGCATATGTCTGGCAAGAATTGTCCAAAGACTTGATAGATTCTGCCAGATCTCCCTCCACACTGGACGAGGAGCATGATGCTTTAATCGCTTCATCCTTCTTCAGGATTATATTAAAGCAACTCGTCAACTGTGAAAGTAAAAAGAAAACAAGTCAGAAATAGAAATGACAAAGGAAATATAAAAAGTTCAAAGTAAGAAGACTTACAGAAGCAAGATGACGAGCAGCTAACGAAGTGACCATGTCCCGAGTAAGGTTTTCTTCAGTACCTTGGACCTCGGGAATGATCCAGGATTTTACCGAGCTCATGGCAGATCTCGGGGGAACAAAATTTGGAACCCCAGTTCCAGCAGCTGGGGGCTGAGTAATGGTGTCAGCCAAATTGATCGAGGAGCTCTTCTTCAGCCTCCTCGGGGGAACAGGAACAGATTCAACCAAGGAAGAACCCTTGGTCGGTTATATTACAATTACCTCTCCAGGAGCAGCAGACCTGCTCAGAGCCACTGCGGGCTTCTCTACAACCTTCACGACAGCAGCCGAGGAAGGCACATCATTCTTCTTTGTCCCCTCCCCTGGGACATCAACTTTATTTCTTTTTACCTCTCCAGAACCAGAGGCAGGTTTCTCGAATAAAGTGGGAGGTCTTCTTCTCTTCATTCTTTTGCTTAAAGGGACGTGAGATTCAGGTGAAGAGCTGGTGGAGGCTGGTACTGGCTCTGATTCACTTATTACTAGACGAGCAGTAAAAGAGGTGGTGTAGCTCTTGTATTGCAACAGATATGATGCCGACCTAATATGCTCGTCAGCAACAGATTGATGTAGGCTCCAGATAAGTTTCAAATGCCTTATATTGACATCTGCTTCTTTTGGGCACTTTCTTTTGTTATCAACTGCAAATAAATAAACATTGCCATCAGTGACACATTTTATCAAACATAAAGAAGCATAATTTCAAAATAAATAAAACGAAATAAAAATAACCTATCCCATTGCCATAAGGAGGGCATCTGGGACCCTGGTAAACCTCATTTCCAGTTAATGGAGGGTGTTGCCAATTTTTTATGACAACCCCATGCTCAAAATAATCCCTATTGGCATCAGGGAGATTGACTACTAAGGCTCTATTCAAAATTCTAGTTTTTAAATAAAAAATGTTATCATTAACTGCCCATCTATAACAAAACATAATCTCAGGAATTCCTATGCGAGTTCCATGGATCTGATTTAATCTATGCACCCCATTAACTATTCTACATGTGTTGGGGGATATTCTTGCAGGAACAACGTCAAAGTAATGACAAAATTCCAGACACAAGGGATTTGGTGGAAAAGAAAATCCACACTCATCAATAAAGAGACTGGGGAACCAATGTCCCTCAGCCAAATGAAAGTAATCAGAAGGCTCAGAAAGCTCTTCCAAAACAACCCAGGAGGGGATGGAAAAATCAGAGCGAAATTTATCAAGAGATTCAACAGGGTAAACCATGATGAATAAAAGAAATGAAGAAGAAGGAAGAAAATCTTACAGAAAAAGAGTGGATCTGATGACAACGGACGATGGAAGAGATGAATACACAGGAGAGAAAGAGACGATGGAAAACTCGAGAATACAAATTTGAAAAGGTAGAAGACGATGGGAGCGTCTGTGAAGTTTAAATACCTTGCCTTGAGAAATGGTGAAGTAATGATTACAAAAAAGTATGATTACGTTACCGGCGGCTAAAAAGATGAAAAGGGGCGCGGGAATCAAAGCGGGAAACAGTGGTTAAAAAGATGAAAATGGACGTGGGAATCAAAGCGGGAAACGACGGCTAAAAAGACAAAAAGTGGCGTGGGAATCGAAGCGAGCAAAAAGTTAAAAAAAGCATGATTCTACGAATTTGGAAGGAGAAATAAATACAAAGGAAACACTCCTAAAAATTAGGAAGACCATTTAAAGCTACCATATTCCGAGAAAGAATGTTCCCTACTCCTCAAAATTCGAACTATGAAACATTGGGGGCTTCTGTTGATACCAAATTTAGTCTGCTGACATGGCCCAATTAAATGAAGACACGTGGTGATCTACATGGAAACAACAACACTTTCGAGGAACCCACAAGCTCCGAGGTACAAGATTACAACGAGGAAGATTATTTCCCCGAGGAACACTGTCTCCCCGAGGAACTCATACGCTCCGAGGAACGAGAACTCTCCGAGGAACTCTTATTCACCGAGAAGCCTAGGCGGTCCGAGCTGCACCCCGAACAAAGCATTAATAGTGGGATAACCAACAATTTGACTGTTCATTAAATGCTTATCATTCAGACGCATACGCTTAAAGGGCATTGAATGTATTACCCTTTCATATGTATATAATTTAATGTAGTACCCTTTCACTTTACAGCCTCAGGGCTATAAATACATTGTACAATCCTCATTGTAAGGGACCACAAAATCGAGACCTGAATTTCTTGATAGAATTTGTAATCGAGAATTCCCATACAAACAGCAATACCAAAACAGTGGACGTAGGCCATTCTTATAAGGCTGAACCACTTTAAAAAATCTTTGTCTTATTTATTTATCTGTGATTGAATAATTAGAGTGATCTAATTTTTTACATCAACACATATGTTTGGGATAATGCTTGTCAATTGGCTTTTTATGAGCTGAAAGATAAGTTGACTTCGGCGCCAGTTCTTGCTTTTCCCAAGTAGGGAGTAGAGTATCTGGTGTATACTAACAACTCTTTACGGGGACTCGGGGGAGTACTTCAGCAAGAGGAGAAGGCTATAACTTTTGCCTCCCGTAAGCTAAAGCCTCACGAAAAGAATTACCCCACCCACGACCTAGAGCTAGCAGCGGTCGTTTTTGCATTGAGGATTTGGAGACATTACTTGCTCGGGAAGAAGTTTCTCTTGTTCACAGACCACAAGTCACTGCAGTACTTATTCACTCAGCGAGAGCTGAATATGCGTCAGTGCAGATGGTTGGTGTGACAACCCGAATATAATTATGATAAATTATGTTTAAATCATGATTAGATTATGTGATATGGATAATATGTTATTAGTATATATAATGTTAAGTCATTATATTTAGTCTAATCCTAGCGTCATAAAGCATGAAATATTGAATTAGTTACAAATGTGAAATTTTGAAGTTTTCGATAGGAATGTTCATGTTTAAGACTAGTTTTGACCTTTATGACATAACAATTGACTTGAGGTATAAACTAGATATTTGTAGATATATGATTTAGGTTTGTAACACAACAAATGGTCCATCGAACGGACATCCGAGTGGGAAGATATTGTCTTTTTACGAACATGGGCTAAAGTAGTCATTTAGCCTTAAATGATATTTTATTTTATATGATACCACATGTTATAAATTGATTGGTTGGAGGTGGAGGTTGGTTTGGCCGACTTAAACCCTTGAGATATCCTCCTTTCTTCAGCAAACTCAGTTTGGGAGAGTTTTAAGTTGAGGAAAAACAATTGTGAGGGTTAGGAAGAAGAAAGTGAGGAGAAACATTAAAAAAAATTCATAGAAAATTACGTAAAAGCCCCTAAGATAATTCCAACCATGAATCTTGTTATTTTTCTTGCATTTATGATTTATATGATATAAATACTTGATTGTTTATTGACCTTTCATGCTTGGGTGCATATGTATGGATGTATGCAAGTTTAAGTTAAGTTGAATGTACAAAACCCTAAAATTACTTTGTTTAGAAACTTTGTTTATTCAAACTTCCATATATTTTTGTATACTTACTGGAATTGATTTATTCTAATTGGAGATTAACCTGGACTCATATATGTATGACATATCCGAAAATTATGTGAAAACACCAAGAAATGAGTCTTTGGTGAGAGTTTGAAGTTCGGGTATGAAATCTGCCTTAAGGGTGAAAGTATGCCCGCAATGTGTTCGATGTTTTGCTTTACATAGAAAATGAACTTTAAAAATTATGAAACTTTAATTTTGTATTGTTCAATATGTTTACTGATGTTGGGTGAAATATAATAGAAATTTATTATGTATAAAAATTATGAAAATTCTTGGAAGTTGAATGAACGATAAAAGAGCCTATAGAGCAGATTTGTTATGTGGTAAAGAAATGGGCATATCTTCCTCTAGGAGACTTGAAATGATGTACCATATTTTGTATCAGAATACTAATATTACAATGATTGAATTAACAAGAAGGAATGAATGCATATTTTATCTATGATTTGGATATATTAAATATATTAACCTGGATTTGGATGGAACTTCACTTGTGATAAATGATTTGAATGGAATCATATGATGCTTATGGATAGAATTATGTTTAAATCATTCTTTGAATTATTGATATTCTTATGATGATACTAATATTGTAAGAATGATAGGAGGGAAAGAAGAACTGATTGAACAAATACCGGATAAAGGCAAGGGAAAAGCTAGTTAAACTATCAAGGTGAGTGTACTTATGATTGTTTCATATATACAGATATATGAATATAAATCTAAGAGCATGATTTGTTCGAATACTTCGTTATTTAGGATTTGTTTGGATATTAAAATATCCAGGATTGTTTGGGTCCTATGATCCGGGATTTGATATTGCCAATGGGCAGAATTATTTGGATCTTATAATCCAGGATTTGATATTGTCAATGGGCAGAATTATTTGGGTCTTATGATCCAGGATTTGTTATTGCCAATGGGAAGAACTATTGGATCTTATGATCCAGGATTTGTTGTTGCCAATGGGCAGGATTGTTCGAATTTTATATCCACATATTCGATATAGAATTGTCATCATATTGCATGGAAGGAGTACCTCACTAAGCTTAATGCTTACGGTTTATATTTTAACAATTTCAGGTTTGTACGCTTCCAGCTAGGATACTATATGACCGGTAACTTTGAGAGTTGCACTGTTGGAAAGAGCTGGGGTTTAAATATGGGTATTATAAATATCACACTAAAGATTTTAATATACTCACACATTGTATATATTGTGTTAGTATGGATTGAGTTGATAATTGTGAAATTTTATCATAGTTAATCATAGTATTGTATGTCCGCTTAATTATGACTCTGATATTGATATCATTATGGCATAATAATAATATTATGTTCATTATGCATAGCATGAAGAAAAATATTGATAAATGAAGTAAATTTTCCAATGGGCTCAAGATTTTGATCCAATTATTCTATACCAAATGATTAGTATGGATATTGGGTTTGGGGTGTGACAGTTGGAGTTTGTGAAAGACTACCAGTTCAAGATACAGTACCATCCGAGAAAGGCTAACGTGGTTGCTGATGTATTAAGCCGTAAACTAGTGGGCGATGTAGCGGACGTCTAGAAAGCGAAGTGGAAAGAGTTAGGTCACCAGGACGCGATAGCTCGTTCCTTTGTATCTATCATGACAGTCACACCACAGATTATTACGAATGTGATAAAGGCACAGTCAGCGAATTCGTTTTGTCAGGAACAGATTATACGGCTTCTAGTTGAGGGTGCTGAGTCCTATTCAGTAAGTTCTGATGGAGGTTTGAGGTTTAATGGGAGATTGGTGGTCCTAGAAGGAGAAGACTTACGTCATGCAGTGATGACACAGTCTCACGGGTCCAGATTTACGGTACATCCCGGAGGGGATAAGATGTACCAGGATATGAGGCGACAGTACTGGTAGAGTGGGATGAAGAAGGACATTGCCGAGTTCGTGTCCAAGTGTTCTACTTGCGAGATGATAAAGGTAGACCACTAAAAACCATTAGGATTACTTCAGCCGTTGGAGATACCTACGTGGAAGTGGGAGAGTATTTCCATGGACTTTATTACTGGGATGCCTACATCACAGCGGGGTCACGAATCCATATGGGTTATAGTGGATCGATTAACCAAGGTATCTCATTTCCTGCCAGTACGGACAGACTATACCGTGGGCCAGTATGCAAAGTTATTTATTGTCGAGGTTGTTAGGCTACATGGGGTGCCCCTGGATATCGTATCTGATCGAGACAAGATCTTTGTGTCGCGCTTATGGGAGAGCTTTCAGGAGGCCATGGGTACAGAGTTGCGATTGAGTTCAGCTTATCACTCACATACGGATGGACAAATAGAGCGTACCAATCAGATGTTGGAGGATATGCTACACATGTGTGTCCTTAATTTTGGAGGAGGATGTGAGTCGTATCTTCCACTTGTGGAGTTTGCTTATAATAACTCCTACCAGTTCACGATCGGTATGGCCCCATTTGAGGCATTATATGGCAGGCCTTATCGTTCTCCTTATTGTTGGCTAGAGGTGGGGGACAACAAATTACTTGGACCAGAGGTGATTCAGGAAACTTCAGCTAGGATTGAGCTTATCAGGAGTCGCATTCGGGTAGCCCAGGACAGGTAGAAAAGCTACGACGATGCAAAATGGTTTTTTTTAGAGTTTAACGTGGGGGACCAAGTATTACTGTGTGTGTCTCATATGAGAGGAGTGATAAGGTTTGGAAAGAAGGGGAAGTTGGCTTCGAGGTACGTGGGACCATTTCCCATTATCGAGAGGATTGGGCCGGTGACATACAAATTGGGGTTGCCAAAGCATTTGCACCGCATTCACGATGTGTTCCACATCTCGTCGTTGAGACGATATCTTCGGGATGACATGGCCCATACTCACATCACGATAGAGGAGATTGATTTACAGCCCGACAGCTCTTACGAGGAGAGACCAGTGGCCATCCTAGACCATAGCGAAAGGAAATTAAGGTCGAAGGTAGTTCCATTTGTACGGGTCCAATGGGAGTATCATAATATGGAGGAATCCACTTGGGAGCACGAGGCAGATAAGCGGGAGAAATATCCAGAATTATTTTTACCAGGTATGCCTTATTTTTTGAATTTTGGGACGAAATTCCGTTATTAGGGGGGAAGTATGTAATACCCCGTATTTTTATAACCTTTAAAATTTAGGGATTTATTAAATTTAAATTGAGATATTAATTTAATATTAATCCGAAAATTATTTTAAATATTTACTAGCGTGATGAGAGTTAGTAATTATTGGGAATTTATTGAATATTACTTAATGGATAAAGTAATATGTATAATCTAATTTATGAAATTATCATGAGTGTATAATTTGATAATTGTGGAAATTAAATCGGGACGCGCCTGTGTCGTGTCGGGATTAAATTATTATTATTTAAAGTGAATAAATTATAAGTTACCTATGTGGTCTTTTCGAGTGTGTCAATGTGTCCGGAAGGGTCAAGATAGTCAAAATAATGTACCCAGGAGTTTAGTTCGGGTCTCGGGGAGTTTTTAAGCCTAATTGGCATTCCGAGAGGGTATTATAGATATTTTACATTTTTGGGCAATTAAATCCACGAATTTTCTAAGGATATATCAGCCTTTAGGAGTTATCTTCTAGGTTTAACAAACACAAAATCAAAGAACGACCATTAGAGAATGAGTTAGAGAGCTTTCCAAGCAACTCAAGGTCAAAGACTCACCTGTTTGCATCGCCACCACCACCAAAGCGTAGATCCTGCGATAAGGAACACAACTATACCTCTTTCGTCTACAAATCAGAAACCCAAATTCCAGGCAAGTATTTATCTTGCTTTATTTATAGTTAATGTTTCAATCATGTTAGTCTAGGGTTGTTTAGAACATGCTTCATGGAAGAAATTACTATTTTGAGACTTAAAACCATATGTTGTAGAGGAGTAGTCATATTCTGGACATTTAAATCACACGTAGAGGATAAGCCACGAATTTGTATGGATTTAGAATCAAGTAATCTGAAAAAGAATTAGAAGAATGAAAATTAAAGAAAAATTAGGGTTGTTGAAGTTTATGTGAATTTTACCCCATTAAATCGTTATACTTGATGAATTCGGACATATTTTATGTAGAGAATCATATAGTTAGGTATATAGTAATTGTATAATTGTTGTTTGGGAGTTTGGGGATCATTAATGGAGATTTGGTTGAGATTTGAGAGGAAAACCCGTAACTGGACAATGGAAGGTTTCGTCATAACTGCTTGATCGATCGACCCCTTCCCTCGATCGATCGATCCCTTATGGAAAACAATGTATTTTTTTTCTTTAAGTTTCATCCGGTTAAAATGTGTAGGAACCCTTAATCATCATTGATAGAGCATAATGAATTATAAAGAGGACCAATAGGGCCTAGGTAGACCCTGTTGAGTGAAATTTAAGTTAGGATGAAATTATGGGTTAACGGGGAGTTATTCACACATACGAAATCATGCTTATGTCTAATAAAAGATCGAGACTCGTGAGTAAGTTAGACTAGAAGATAAGTGATAGTGCCTATTGAAATTATACTTAGGGAGATAGAATACTTCGAGAAATGAGAAGTGAGTATGGAGTAACTTATATATGAGAATAAAAGTGACGGGTCCGTTATGCGAGCTAATAGAGTAAAATGTGCTACTAACGGATAATTATAATTATGGGTTGTGGGCGCGCCAAATTTAAAAATGTGAATATTTATATATATATATATGGTTGTGTAGTTGTACACATATTATATATCTGTGTAAAAATCATACCCGAGCTACTTGCTATCATGGGGGTTTCCGCGCCGAGACAGTCTTATCTCGATTGGGCCTTTATGGGGGATAACGACTTATACCCTAGAAGATAGTATCCTTGATACAGGCTATTTGCGTGATAGTCGGATGGTTCTGAGAGACGTAAGGGTATGTGCCGACCTCTTAGTGACTTGGAACTATACTTCGCCTCCAATTATATGTGTTTTATGTTAATACAGTTCGAGAGTGATTCCGAACTAGTGTTTTCCTTAGTACGAGTGATACGGGAACTTGATAGCAGAGTATGCCATCACCATAGATTTTATGTGAGGTGCAGATAGTATATATACTATACGAGTGACTAATATATATATATATATATATATATATATATATATATATATATATATATATATATATATATATATATATATATAGGAGAAGGTTCACCTGCATCATGTTCTATACATCATCCATACATCACACCTAGTTGTAGGCACTAAAATTTTTTTTTTCCATTTTTTTATTTTTCTCTTGAAATCAACATTCCAATAAACTCATATTCAAAAAATTAGGTCAAAATACATTTTGTAGCTATTTTTAAAAAAGCCACAAAAAATTGCTGGCGCAGTTTTTTAAGTAGTTTTTTATGGATTTTTTAAAAATAGCTACAAAATGTATTTTGACCTAATTTTTTGAATATGGGCTGATTAGAAGGTTAATATCAAGAGAAAAATAAAAAAATTGGAGAAAAGGTTTCTTGGGACCTAGAATTAGGTGTGATGTGCGATGTGATATATACATCATGATATAGGTGAGCCTTCCTCTCTCTCTCTCTCTCTCTCTCTCTCTCTCTCTCTCTTTCTATCTATCTATCTATCTATCTATCTATCTATCTATCTATCTATCTATCTATCTCTATCTATCTATATATATACACACTTAAGTATGAGAACTTTCTATTGTGCATAAAAGTAGTTAAGTAATGAATAAATACTCCAACTTTATTATATATAGGTGTTTGGGAATTTTGTGACATCACTGGGTTATTTTAAATAACATAAGATATATGAGAGAGCTTAATTTTCAGAAATTAATTATCTTAGCCATGGTAATTATCGAAATGAAACCTTATGGGAAAGTTAAGTTAAAATAAACTTTTAAGATTAATAGTACGGTAGGCGTACACATTAGGTGAGAGGTGAGAATTTTTCAAGAGAGTGTCGCACACTAACATGGTTGTTTCATTAGCCGGTAAGCGTTTTAAATACTTGCTAAACTATTTTTAAATTATTTTACACTCGGGCTCTGACCCGTTTCGTGTTATTTCTTTTCTCTTGCATATATATGTATATATTACAGGTGCCAGCCACATGGGCGTCATGCTTAGATTCCTTGGAACGGACGCGCTGCAGCTTAGGTGGGAGTTGCAGGCCATTGCTTAGACGACCTCGTTGATTGACTCCACTCTTATTATAGTTCTGATTAGTTAGGGCATGTGTTGCCCATTTCCTTATTCAGTTGGATTGTCAGAGATTTTTATTCATTTATTTTTGAGTATTTGGTATTCTTTGGGATGTAATTCGTGTCAGGATGATTTCATTTGTAGTTTTTAGACTTGGTATTGGTTTATCTGAATGGTTAAATTCTTGTGTGTTTATTGTCATCTTTAACATTTATACGATTCGTAAACTGTTAATTATTGAAAGGGTTTTCTTAATGGAATTTAAATAAAATAGAAATAAGGTTTAAATTATTTTGACACTTAGCTTAATTATGTAGGGTGTTTAAATTGAAAATTTTATTTTGCGATAGTGATGCTAAGAATGAACCAACTGTTCACCTTGATTTTAATTTAATAAAGTACTGATCACCCGGTATTAATTAGGCGAGGTATTTTTTATTTCATTGGTAAACAAGTCATTTAATTAGTATGATTGTCAAATATTAAGATAATTGTGTTTAAACACTCATTTGTTTTATATGGTCATGTTTTACTTTTGATCTTGTAGTTAATGTCTACAATGGGAGCCGATCTCGAAATACGATAACAAAATAGTGGTTAGAGTCATTAATTGCAAGATTATATGAGAAATATTACCTTTGTAGTCGCATGTGATGGACACGCATTTAATTAAAAGATAAAATTTTGTCTAAATTGATGGATAAAGTCGGTCTCAACTTATTATGATCACTAATCTCTAAATACAATAAAAATATTGGATAATATAAATAATATTTATTAAAATATTAATTAATAGTATTTTAAAATAACGTCGAGTCACCTTTTATTAAGTTGAGAAATGTGAGTCTTGTTATATATATATATATATATATATATATATATATATATATATATATATAGATATAGATATTGTGAGGAATGATAATTTTACTATTTTTATCACATTATTCTAACGGATACTTTAAGGGTCCGTTTGATACATATTGGGCAAAAGTGTTGGCATGGTAAAATTTGCCAGGACAAATTTTGCCTAGGCAAATTTTGCCTAGACAAATATTTTTTTCTCACATTAGACTATCAAACACCAAATAATGTAAAACAAGTTTTTTAGGCAAAACATTTTAATAACACATTTTTCATCCATATTAACATATATAATAATAAAAAATATGTTTTTTTTTAATTTTCGTCCCAAGTCTAATTTAATAAAAAAAAACAGTTTTTTCTTTTCTTTTTTACTTCCCGTTTTTATTTATTAAAAAAGTAACAAACTATATATATAAAAAAAAAAATTACGCCAAAACTACTTACTAAAAACAGTTTTTACATTAAAACAGTTTTTACGTTAAAACATTTTTTAATTTTTTTTACATTAAAACAGTTTTTATATTAAAATAATTTTTTGCATTAAAACAGTTTTTACATTAAAACAGTTTTAAATTTTTTACATTAAAATAATTTTTACATTAAAACAATTTTTTACATTAAAACAGTTTTTACGAAAAAACAGTTTTTACATTAAAACAATTTTTTACATTAAAACAGTTTTTACATTAAAACATTTTTTTATATTAAAACAGTTTTCACATCAAAACAATTTTTAATTTTTTACATTAAAACATTTTTTACATTAAAACAGTTTTTACATTAAAACGATTTTTACGAAAAAACAGTTTTTAAACAGATTTTAATTTAAAACAGTTTTTTTAACTATTTAAAACAATTTTTAAAATATTCATAACAGTTTTTTTTAATTATTTAAAATAGTTTTTAAATTGTTTTTTAAAATATTAAAAGCGTTTAAGAAGTTAGCAAATTTGTTGGCAAATATTTCTCACCCATATAGCAAAGCAAAATTTGCCAACATGTTATGCATAAGAGGTGTTGTACATTGACAAATAGCTTGTAGGCAAATTTTGCTATGAAACACACCAAATTGTAGGCAAATGTCATATTTGCCAACTTATTTGCCATTTGCCATGACAAATAATGCTATCAAACGGACCCTAAATGTTTATATACTCAGACTTTGAACGTACAAACATGTTAAACCTATAAGAAAAACTAGTAAAAAAACATTACTTTTTTTCTTGGCTAAAAGTAACATTTAAATACAATGCAGGGTTGCCTTTAATATAATAAATTTGAAATTAGAATCTAAATTTATTATTCCTATTAATTCTTAAGGAGCTTTAAAGTAATGAATAGCTGGCTTAAGATAATGAGTACCTTGCAAATAATTTTTGCATATTCCTAGCATATGCCCAAACTATACCTCTAGATAGATACTCACAATTAGGTTGATGATATTAAAAGAAATACCATTTGGTTGTTAAATTAAAGAGAGGCAGTGCACATGTACTAAAAAGAGGGCAGATTTTGTAGCGCTCACATGATTTGGTCCTAAACTGATTTTGTGGTGGTCCACTGCATAGCACATTAGCATCTGACCTGATCTGTACTGTACCCAAAACGAGGTGAAAAGGGCGGTCGGTTCTTGGCTGGTGTGGACGCTGGAAGGTCACGGGTACAGAGTTGTTATACCTTATCGTGGCGAAACGAGATACAGTTTTGAAACTTCAACTTCACACAAAACAAGGGAAAACATCATTTTAAATTAGGTCAAACTAACAAAAAACACGTCAACGCGAACATGGACGTTTTTCTGTATTAAGTTCATACTTGGCAACTGGCAGCGCCTCGTCACCGTTCGTGGTGCTTCCCTCTTGGACCCCACTCGAATTGCATCATTTAAGAGAATGAGATGAGATGTGGGAATTCAAAGAAAAAGTAAAAGAAAAAAAAAGGTATATTTCTAAAGTTTTATTTGTATTCATTTTTTTATTTTTATTTCTTTAATCATTTATCTTATTATAATAATTTTAGGACACATGTTATTTTTTCCGAAGAGAAAGAGAGGCATTACAAGACATTTAGAGAGGTTTTGGATAATTATAGGATTTAATGCAATTTAAAAAATACATGAGAGGGGAGAGTAAAAAACTTTAGACGTGATACTAAATTCAAAAAAACTAAGAAAGGGGACCTGAGGTATTTAGTTCCATTTTAAAGTTTTATTTATATTTACTCTCGTTTTTTTATTTCTTTAATCATTAATCCTATTGTAACAACTTTAGTCTCACTTTTAAAAAAGTTTGATAATATGCATTAGCATGGATACTTAGAATTTAAAATAATAGAGGGACAATTTCAATATATAATTAATAAGATACAAATTTTTATATAGAACTTTTATACTTAATTTTATGGTTTAAAATATTTTTTTAATACAATTATTTTTTTTATTTTTGATTATCTTTTAATAAATAGGGGCTTTGTAAATTTAGGACATACTGTAATATGTATTCTGGAAATATGACAACAAACATTTTATTTCTATTTTCAGTCTCTATTTTTGAATAAAGTGTTGGAGATTTTTAAAATAAGTGAGTAAAAGTTGGTGTGTGAAAGCTTGTGACTGTTGGTATTGAATAGTCATACCTATTGGTGTTTAATAGTCATACATGTTGGTATTTAATAGTCATACATGTTGGTATTTAATAATCATACCTGTTGGCCTGATGGTATTTAACAGTCACACCATTTCGAAATAGATTAAGACTGTTAAATTCAATAGTTATGACTCTTGAGACACAACCTTTCATTTCTAAATAAAGGCTACCAATTTTGAAATTGGAAATAATTCATATTAACCCAGTTTCAGATTTTCCAACCCCTGCAATTACTCACTTACAATTTTCAGGAGATACAAAAATTATCTTATTCCGTTTTGTGCACAGAAACTGATTAAGTACTTGATTGTCTGTTCTTCATTGCTACATCCAAGCACTGTCTTCAAACATACAATTTGCAGACAGTGCAATTGTTTCATTGCATCTTGAGTATGGATTTGCGGATTTCCGTTTATATACCGAATTACCATGGTGGGGCAAATACTGTATTTAGGAAAGTGACATCACGCCTTGAAGTTTTTATATTTAATCTGAAGTTCAACCGAGTTGTATTCAGAAATTTATATTGTTTTATTGAAGTTAACATTATTGTTATAAACAGAAGAGTTTCATTTCTGCCATTGCTTACATATTTTTCAAGGTTCTAAAAAACGCGGGGCGTGATTGAGGCGTGGAGGCCAAATCTTAAGCCTTAGAAGCCTAGGCTGGCCTATGCGTAAAAAGGCGTGAAAAAGCGTTTAGACCTTCTTAATATATTTTAATATTTTTTAGCCATAACAAGGCTATTAAAATACAAAAATTACACATATCATAAAAATATGTCTGAATATATGCAAATTAAAATACTATTTGATTATTTTGGAGGAGATAATGGTCCGGTTTGTAAAGAGATTCTTTAAAAGGCGACATCGTTTCACTAAAGCATTGTTGTTTTTAGAAAAAAGTACGCCTTAAGGGTTTTACCAAGAATAAGGCGTGAAAAGCGTAAGGCGAGGCGTTTCTCCCAAGCCTTAAGCCTAGGCATGTTTTTTAGAACAGTGATATTTTCCAATATAAAGTTGCTGCCGCGGATCTATATCCATAAAACGTCAACCAATCACAGCATGCCACGTCAATCAATAATTTAAAAAAATGAACTAAAAACGAAAACAAAATATTTGTTGTCCTATATCCATATATACTATTATTTTAAGTCCTAAAAGTGCATAATCTATAATATATATAGGACACTTGTTATTTTCAACGAAAATGAAGATAGAAGGTTAAAAGCGATTATGGAAAGTTTTAAGTGTTTATAACACAGTTTTTTATGGTTATGAAACTTAATATAATTTAAAAAATGCATAAAATGGGAGTCAACAATATTTTTTTGAAATGAGACTAAGACTTAAATCTCTAAATAAAAAATATGGAATTCTCTTGACATACTTTGCAAAACTTAAAACTTAAAAAACTTAAATGTTAAATGTTAAATTTTATTTTCGGTGAAATCTTTTACCGTATATTGGTTTTTAGAAATAAATCTAAGAATCCATTTTATAGTCATGTTCTGTCATATAAAATCAAAATTTTAATTTGGGATCATTTGATACGCATAATTTGTCATGACAAATAGAAAAAATATAACAAATGAGGGATTTTATTCACTTTTGTACGAGTTTGATGAACACAATTTGTCATGATTTTTTTTTCATCAACCATACCATTTGTCATGGCTTTTTATCTTTTTATACAAAAAAATTCCTTGCTAATACCAAAAAAAAAGGAAAAATTGTCACCCAAGATTTGTTCACTTTCTTTTTATTAAAATAAAAGTTTCTTTTATAGTGTTAAAATCAATAGTTTGTTTTTATATCATTTTTTTTTCAATTTCAGATTGTTTTTTATCAATTTTTTTACATTGGATTTTTACAATCATATTCTTCTTATCAGATTTGATTTTTCATCCGATGTTTTACATTAGATTTTTTATATCAGATTTAATTTATATGAGATTGTTATTTTATCTGATTTTTTACCTCATATTTTTATATCATATTATTTTAATATCATATTTTTATACCATATGTTTTTCCTTCATCATATTTTTAATAGCATATTCTTCTTTATATCAAGTTTATTTTATATTACAATTTTTATATGCGATTTTTATTTAATATTAGACCCTTTCATTAAGCCCCTTTCTATATAAAACACTTACAAATACCTTTTCTTGTCTTATTTAATCCCTAAAAAATTATAATAAAATAGAATTTGCTACCCGAAAAATTAATGCTATTAAACAAAAGTGCTTGATAAGTTATTGGATTTTTCATAAAAAAAATTACCCAAGCTATTTGCTCACTTGCTTTTCAAATGGGCCCTTACATGTCTTTATAATTTTAATAAAATATATTTCAAATATTAAACCATCCAAAGTAATGATTATAATTAAGAATTTTAAAAATAAATATTTAAAACAACAAAACTGGAAAAATATCCATGGCAAATATTGTGTTCGCCATGTCAAATTTTGTTTATCAAACACTAAAAGTTGTAAAATACATATTTTTCAAGTGGCAAATCATACATATCAAACACAAAAAGATAGAAAATAACGATTTTTCAGATGGCTAAATTTGATTATCAAACACAAATATTAGACATCTGCCATGAACTTTTTTTCCTCCCTATGAATTTGGTGTAATACCCCATATTTTTATAATAAAATAAAATCGATAGAATTTTATTAAACAAGTCAGGAATAAATTAAATTGTAGTATTTTCATGTTATGTGGATTTAACCTTGAACGTTAAATGTTTCTCGTAGATAATAATTGTATGTTTGTTAAATAATTATTATATGGTGTTCAATAAAATTGAAAAATGTGTGCGTTGGATGATAATAATTCAAGCGCGTTCTAAGATATTTTAAGAACTCGTTTAGGCATTTTGACCTCTAAGAATGGTCCTGGAGTATAAGTATACCATTCGGAGAGTTGTTGGGCCATTCTGGTTATGGATTTTGGTTCATTTGACAGTTCAAGAGGTAACTCGGGATTAACAAATTATATAAATTAATTAGGGAGTTAGAGAATCTCATTCATTCATCCAAAGCTAAACCTAGCAGCCCCCACCCCTAGAGAGAAGTTACCAATGTCCAAAGAGAGGAGGAGCTTAAGGAGTCAAGAGGAGGCACTCAATCTTCCACTTAAGGCAAGAATTCTCTTGCTAAAATTAACTTCCAATTTTACTTCTTAATTCATTGTTGTAATCTCCCATGTAATTTATGGGTTTAAAATATGTAAATTGATGACGATAGGATGAGATAATATCTTATGCACGCAGAGGGCTTAATTTGGATTTGATGTTTAAAAATTAAATGAATTGAGGTTAGACCCAAACACTTAGAATGTAATTAATCTTGAATTGGGCATTAGAATCCATATTATAGGATCCTGAATTTGTAACGATTATCATCCTTATGTAGAGACAAAATCTAATTAGGATTTTAGAGAAGGTCGAGACTAAAAATCTGGATTTGATGGTCTATGGGGCTGACATTAATTTTTAAGTGTGTTAATTTAGGAAATTAACCCCGTTAAAAAGTGTATTGATTCATAAGAAACCTAATACTATGATAATCTTATTGGGTAAAATAATAGGATGAAGAATTGGATTAGAAAAAAAATCCCATAATGAAGAATTTGAAATAGTTAGGCTTCTGCCCAGGTGCGAATCGATTCGGTTTTATGAGGAAAAATCGATTTGGCCTCAAGAGGTGAATTGATTCGGCTCCTGGGTCAGGTAAGATTGAGACCAGGGATGGATCCGGTGGATTTTTAGGTTCATATGCGAGTTGGTGGAAGGTCATCCATATGAACGGTTGTTTTATTAAAAATACGTTTGTGGCACTACTGTTAAATGAGAAAATTTATAATTGACTAAATGGTGAAACTTTATTATTAAAGGAGGAAAATTTACAAATAACTAGTTGGTTAATTATTAAAGTGAGATTACTTATGGATGATTATATGGGACATCTTAGGGTAATTATAAAGTAATTAACTATACATATTATATGATAAATATATGTATTTATTTATTTATGTGGACATACCTATATTCGTGGACAATCTTATTTATTGGGGTTACGCGTGTTTTGCGACCGTAGTACAGATTGGTACAGGTGGGCTAGGCATTGTGTAGGTCATTATTTTTATTACTACGTAGCAGCGCCACTTACGAGAGGCAGGTGTAGATGATGGGATCCATTGTCACTGTTGGGTGTGGACCCTGTAATGGTGTATTGCGTAGGAATCACCCCACTTATGTGTGTTTTGTAATGCCCATTTAGAATAGGGGCTCATCTAGACTTACCGATAGAGTGCGAACTACACACACACTCACACACACACACACACACACACACACACACACACACACACATATATATATATATATATATATATATATATATTATGCACAATAGATGGCTATGTCACTTTTTTACGTAGCATGACTAGAGCATTCTGGAAAATGGTAACATGGGTGTAGACAATTACATTTCAGTATGTGGATTATGCTAGATACATTGTATATGAAATAATGGTACAGTTATTTGACATTTCATTTAGGACTTGGGATATTATGTGTATAGTATCGCACTTAGATGAGTGGTGAGATATTTATCATATGTGAGTGCCGATGGGCGGTACATACATTAAATTAACTGTATTATTACAGCATAATTTTCGTAAGTTAATTCTTGCAACTCTAGGGTGCTGACCCAAATTATAAATATTTTCTCCTCCCACGTGTGCCTAAGCAGGGATAGCAAGACTGACGAGATATTAACCTTGCAGTCTTACTTTGCTTATCAGAGATCAGCTTGTTAATTATAGTTTAGGTTGCTATTTCATTTTAGTCTTTTATTTAAGATATTCTATGGGCATAAGCTCGGAGATTATTTTTATTCAATCAGTTGAGGCCGTCATGTTTGTGCTGGGATTTTATTTTAGTTGGATGTTGATGTTGGAATTACGATCTCTCGGTTATTAATTTAAATCAGTTTTATTAAGCATGTGGTTTCAAAATACAATTTTTTAATTATGATTTGATGCTGAGAATGATATAAATTATTAGACAAGCTCCATCTTCGGCGTATCGTGCCTAGTCAACCTTTACGTGAAAAATATGGGTTATAACATTTACCTATTTGCATGTCAATTGGACCCTAATATATTGTCATTTGTCATCCCATGATGAAAAAATTGTACTAGAATTCAGTCCTCCCTAACAGGATGGAGATAGAGGTCGACGGATTAGCCTCCAATTTTATAATGCTAAATTTAAATTCTATAGTTTTCAATTTTTAAAATATAATTTTATTTATATATTTGATTTAGAAGAATAAAACAACTGTGTAGGAGTCACAAAGTTCCTTTTTAAGCTCTGCTAGAGCCTAAGGTAAATGCTCAGAAAATTGAAAATTTTAAAGAGAAATGGGTATTTGAGGGGTGTAGAAGTAACTCTAATGGAAATATTTGAATATTTTGGAGGTTTAATTCAGAAGTTTCGGTAATTGTTGATCATAATCAACATCTGACAGTGTTAGTAAGCTATCCTACATTGAATTCAGATATTGGTGTAACTGTCGTGTATGCAAAATGCCTTAGAGAAAAGAGAATGGACCTTTGTAATCAAATGGTTGAGATGTAAAATGATATGGTCTTTATGCCTCATCTTGTAATTGGAGATTTTAATGTTGTTTCTACTCAAGAAAAGAAGCTTGGAGGGAATGATATTGATACTTATGCAGTAGGGGATTTCAATTAGGCAATTGATGATAGTGGATTTAGTAATTTAGGATATATAGGCACGAGGTCTACTTAGATATTCTATGGGCATAAGCTCGGAGATTATTTTTATTCAATCAGTTGAGGCCGTCATGTTTGTGCTGGGATTTTATTTTAGTTGGATGTTAATGTTGGAATTACTATCTCTCGGTTATAAATTTAAATCAGTTTTATAAGCATGTGGTTTCAAAATACAATTTTTTTAATTATGATTTGATGCTGAGAATGATATAAATTATTAGACAAGCTCCATCTTCGGCGTATCGTGTCTATTCAACCTTTACGTAAAAAATATGGGTTATAACATTTACCTATTTGCATGTCAATTGGACCCTAATATATTGTCATTTGTCATCCGACGATGAAAAAATTGTACTAGAATTCAGTCCTCCCTAACAGGATGGAGATAGAGGTCGACGGATTAACCTCCAATTTTTTTAATGTTAAATTTAAATTCTATAGTTTTCAATTTTTAAAATATAATTTTTTTTATATATTTGATTTAGAAGAATAAAACAACTGTGTAGGAGTCACAAAGTTCCTTTTTAAGCTCTGCTAGAGCCTAAGGTAAATGCTCAGAAAATTGAAAATTTTAAAGAGAAATGGGGATTTGAGGGGTGTAGAATTAACTCTAATGGAAAGATTTGAATATTTTGGAGGTTTAATTCAGAAGTTTCGGTAATTGTTGATCATAATCAACATCTGACAGTGTTAGTAAGCTATCCTGCTTTAGATTCAGATATTGGTGTAACTGTTGTGTATGCAAAATGCCTTAGAGAAAAGAGAATGGACCTTTGTAATCAAATGGTTGAGATGTAAAATGATATGGTCTTTATGCCTCATCTTGTAATTGGAGATTTTAATGTTGTTTCTACTCAAGAAAAGAAGCTTGGAGGAAATAATATTGATACTTATGTAGTAGGGGATTTCAATTAGGCAATTGATGATAGTGGATTTAAAGATTTAGGATATATAGGCTCAAGGTCTACTTATGCAAAAAATAGAAGTGAGGAGGATTTGATAATGGACAGATTAGATAGATGTTTGTATAATAAAAAATGGGATCAATAATATCCTATCTCAAGTATCAAACACCTGAACAAAACTGCCTCAAATTATGCTCCCTTATTGCTTTCAGTTAAAATTGTTATGGATGATCATCCTAGATATTTTAAATTTCAAAATATGTCGTGTAATCCTCATTTCAATGAGTTAGTAAAGAATTCGTGGAATGTGGAAACCAATACATCACGTGTGAGGAGTTTCCCAATGAAACTTCAAAGGTTGAAAGCTGAATTGAAGACTTGGAATAAGGAAAACTTCAAAGATTTGACTCAAATAGTGAAAGACTTGGAGGATGAGATTTTTTAATTGGAGCTTAATTATGAATGGGATAAGAATGACTTTAATAGGAGTGCCTTGAACTAGGCCTGTCAACGGGTCGGAGACGGGTAGGGTTTAGGGAGATCCAGATCCGTGTAATCGGGTTTTCATCGGGTTCGGGTTCGGGTCTTCATCGGGTCTACAATATTGGATCTAGACCCGGATCCATTCGGGTCTTCGAGTTTCGGGTTCGGGTCCGGGTCTGGCAAAAATATATACATTTCTTTTATATTTATTTTATTTTATCCCTGTATTTATTTTTTAATCTTAAATTAAAATATTTTGTAATGTATTATAGAATATTATTAGTATAACTAAAACATATATTACTTATATTTATTATATATATAAATATATATTTTTATATATAATACTTACATGTTATATTGATAAGATATATTTATAATGTACAATTCGGGTCCAAAATTAATAATTTACAATACTTATATATATATATATATATATATATATATATATTTAAAAATTAATAATGTACAATTCGGGTCGGGTCTTGTATAAGATTCAGACCCTACCCGTTTAATAAATGAGTCTTCGGGTATTCGGGTCTCGGGTCCAAAAAAATATGCTTAGATCCTATTATATGGATCGGGTCCGGGTCCAGACCCGACCCATTGACAGGCCTACCTTGAACTAAGGGAAATCCAAATTGATGTGTGCTTTGAGAATGAAAGAGATGTTTTGGAAATAAAAATCTTAAATAAAATGGTTGGAATTAGGTGATGCAAATACTAATTATTTCCATGCTTCTATCATAGACAAGCTCCAAAGATTAATGATAAATGGTTTAATTGATGATAATGGTAATTTACTGTAAGATAAGCAGGACATTAAAAACCTTGTAGTGAAGCATTTTGAGGATCACTTAACTTTTGTTCAGCCAGTGAAAGGGGAGATAAGTTTAGATTTTATTCTAAAAATTATTCCACCTGAGAGTAATAAAGGTCTTGAAGATTTTACTAATTAAGAACAACTGTTAGCAGCAGTGAAGGAATTGAGTGGAGACTCTTCTCCTGGTTCTGATGGATATGGAGGAACTATTTATAAGAGTTATTGGAATATTATTAAAGTAGAATGATTAATGCTATTAATATCTTTGTTGTAGGTTGTGAGCTTCCCAAAAGATGGTCCAGTACTGCCATAGTTCTCCTGCCCAAAGTGAAAAATCCTAAAAGGTGTGGAGACTTCATACCAATAAGCATATGTAACCTCTCTTATAAGATTATTTCCTAGATAATGTCAAACAGACTGGCTAAAATTCTTCCACTGATCATATCTCCATATTAAAGTGGTTTCACTAAGGGGAGGTCAATTCAAGACAATGTCCTGCAAGCCAAAAAGATGGTTCATAACTTGGGAAAGAAAGTTCATGGAGGAAATATCCTAACTAAACTGGATATGGAAAATGATTATGATAAAATTCATTGGGGATTTTTAACAAAAGTTCTTAGAGGATTTGGTTTTGGGGAGAGTTAGATTGATTTGGTTTGGTGCATTTCAAATAATTAGTCTCCAGTTGTAATAAATGGTCATCCTCGTGGTTTCTTTAAATCTTCTAGAGGGTTTAGACAGGGGGATCCAATATCCCCAAGTTTATTTATCATAGTAACTGAATTCCTTTATAGAAGATTGGATTATTTGATGCATAAAAGAAATATCAAGCCGTATTACTTGCCTAGTGGGAGTCCTCTTATTTCTCACTTAGCTTTTGCAGATGATGTCATAATTTTTTGCATAAGTGATAAGAAAAGTTTGAAAAGCATAATGGATTTCCTTAAGAAGTTTTCAAACACTCATGGATAGAAAATTAATGTCCATGAGATCTTTTTTACTGTTAATGCAAAGACGCCTTTGAGATACAGGAATAAGGTAGCTGAGAATTTGGGCATGAAGTATAAAGATCTCTCAATTAGATACATGGGGTTCCCATTATTTAAAGGTAGAAATGAAGTGAAATACTATGACACTCTTATGTCCTAATTGATATCTAAAATTGCAGGTTGACATGCTACATTGTTATCTAGTTGTGGAAGATATATATTTATCAAACATGGTCTCTCCTCAATTCCATCCTATCTTTTAGCTTCAATTAACCCTTCAAAGAAGGTAATAAGGAGAACCCATTCAATGACCAAGAACGTTTTTTTGGGTGGAAATGAAGACCAAGGATGGCAATACCAATGTAAGAAATAATATTTTCTATGTAAAGAGTTAAATGAAGGAGGCTTAGGCTTTATGGAATTTGGTTTGCTCTAAAAGAATGCCATTATAAAAGTATATTGGAAATTCTCGAGTGAGGATTCTCTATGGGCATCATTCATGTCAAATAGGTACAGGAACTGGAGCAGTGGGTGTGTGGGAGGATCCCAAATATAGAAGCAAATAATGGAAGTTAAAGAGGAATTCATCAGCAATATGGAACTCAGTAATGATCAGAGCATATGAAATATTGAAAATGCAGGTTCCTTCTCACTTTCTTCTTCTTATGGTTGTATTAAAAGTCCTTTTCCATTTTCCAATGTTCAAAGCAACATATGGGACCCTCTTATTAAAAAAAATGTCTATACATTTGTAGAGAATAAGTATCAACTATCTTCCCCTTGATGACAACATTAAAAAAATGGTATTTTGATGGGATTTAAATGCAAGGCTTGTTGCAGAAGTGAAGAGTCAATAAACTATGTGTTTTTATATTGTCCAATAATAAGGACTATTTGGGACTTCTTCTCAAAACTGATGGGAATAGACTTTGATAATTCAAATACTTTTATATGCTTCTTAGTTACTGGATCAAAGCAGGTAATAAAGATTATGCTAAGTTCTTAACTAAATGAATTCCAATAGTAGTGTGTTTGGAGATATGGAAAAGTAGAAACTTGGCTTATTATGAAAATATTAGAGTAAATCAGGAGGCTATTAAAACTCAATCAATTTATATGATATCTAATATTTGTAAAGGAATGCAATTTGAAATTAAAGGATCCAATTTTGATTCTGATTTCCAGGAGTTATTTGGTTTGGAGTTCAAGACCAAGCATATAATGTTTAAATCACTTCAATGGGAGTTTCCTACTGCAAAGGGTTTTAAACTTAATATAGATGGGGATGCTAAGGGGAATCCAGGTAGAAGTGGTTTTGAAGGAATTCTAAGGAATGATAAAGGGGAGATGATCTTTGTCTATGCTAAATCAGAAGGTTATGCTACCAATTCTACGATGGAACTGAAAGGCTTAAGGTTTGGTATTATATTATGATTAAAGTTTAATACTAAAGAGTTTAAAATTGAGTTAGATTCCATGTTTGTGGTTAATTTGATTAATAGAGATCGGAGACCTCTATGGAGACTTCAATCATGCTTAAAAGAAATCAAGTAAGACTTAAAGCTTATAAAGTATTCATTATCTCACTGCTAGGGAAACAAATATGGTGGTTGATTGCCTTGCTAATATTGGTATTAACCATCCTGACATTCATATTTATGAAGACTTCAAGGATCTTCCTAAAATGGTGAGGGGAGCATGTAAGATAAATAAGATGAGATGTCGCTATATTAGGTCTTGTGTAAATATTTCTAAGGATTAAGCTGGTAGTTATCTGTAATAGAACTTTTATAAAGCCTCGAATTTCTTTTTCCATGTCATGCTTTGGTAATTATCTCCCCAAAGCATTCTTTAGTTTTTTTAACTCTTTCGGAGCTTGTAATGCCATTATGGGGAGGTCTTTCTCCAATAATTAATAATATTTGTGGGGGTTCCGTCCCTTTTCCATTAAAAAAAATCTTCTCAAATATAAATAAATACCCCCTCAATTTTTAGATCCACCATTGTACCCGTTTTTGGATCCACCATTGTACGTTGGCAATGAGTTCTGTTGAATCATGATCATCTCAATATTTATTGTCTTCGCTTCCTATCAAGTTTGTTTATAATCAAATGAATATTTTATCGTGCGAAAGAAACAACATTCAAACTGAAATCATTATCCTCTTCACTAATTATTATCCACTAAGATAATTGATTATTTTAAATTGGATATGGGTTGGCACATAAGTCCATCAGCGAAACCAAGACTCATAGTTTATTAACATTAATAAAGCATTTATTAATAAATTTAATAGAATTAAATTCTGTAAGAGCAAATTTTATGTCATTGCTCATAGCTTAGGCTTACATTTAGTTTGACGTATCCCGTTACACTTTGACTCGAATTGTCATAAAGAATCGAATCTCCAACTTCTCCAAGTTATATGGTTCTCCACTCTATGAAGGTATAAAACTTTTAAGAATTTAAATTTATTCATTAAATTTATTTTGGGATGTTTTATTTTTATTAAAACTAAAACAAGATTTTTTATGTTTTTTTTTAAATTCGCCGACCTCGTTCAAACGAGAAGGCATTCTCATTCGAATGAGATGTCACTTTAGTTCAAAGCTCATTCGATCATTTTATCTAACGTGTATCTAACGAGGGCGTACTATTTTGCATCGTTTGAAGCTCGTTTAAACGAGATAGTAATGTTGTTCGAACGAACGGGCTTTTGTTCAAATGTGATGCTATTCTCGTTCAAACGAGCTTTGTTTTCATTCGAACGAGTGACGCCACCTCAAAATTTGTGTTCTTCTTATAAATACTTATTTCGATCTTATTTTTTTAAGACTTTTGTTAGAACGAATTCTTCATACCGGTTGCAAAATTTTTCGTACTTTAATGTTTAGAAAACACTTTTGATTCACAAAACTCATACCTAAATAGATTTTTGTGAATCCTTTAAAACTTAGATAATTTTGTATCCTTGCATTACTCTTGTGGAGAGATCATCTTTATTCCTAACCTTGTAATACTCGAAGGGATCACTGTTGAAGACAAAGGCTGATCGGTAGATACCAAGGGTGGAACGCCACTTGTGGACTGCTCCTGACCGAGTAGTATTCTTTAGAAATGCGTGAACACTAGAATATTATACTTGTGACTGGTATCAAGTAGTGTTGTAAGTCTATTGTCTTGTATTATTTCTAAAGTTCTAAAATAAAAGGTTTTACCCGTAAGGGATTTTCCCCACTTTGCCTTTGTTAATTGAATGCTGTACTTTATATGTTTTATCACCTAGATGTATATCTTAGGGTAAAAAGATAAAATTGAATTTTTTTTTGGACATTCAATTTTATAAATAATTTCATTAAGATCGCGATAGCTCACTCTCAAATTGGTATCAAAACCAGTTACATAAAAATACCGTGTGATCTTTTTTTGTAAAATTATTTTTTCTTTGATATCAATTTTTAAAAAAATTGTTGATCTTTGAAAAGCCATATTTTAATGGATAATTTGTATAATCAAATGCCCATCTTTGATGGCACGAATTATGCATATTTAAAAGCTATGATGAGGTCTGTCTTAAAAGCCATGTATGAGAGAGTATGGTTAGTTTATGAAAGAGGGTGAAATCCTCCCGCTATCATTGTTGATAATGTTGTTGGCCCAAAACCTATTTCATCATGGACTTATGAGGAATTTAAGTGGATTAATTTTAACCCTCGCCGAATTAAACTATTTCTGGAGCCGTCAGCCCTAACGAGTTCCATCGCATCATGATGTGCACCACGTCTAAAGAATATTGAGATACTCTCCATCTCACACACGAGGGAACCAATGTTGTAAATGAATCTAAGCTTCAAACTTTGACCACCCAATTTGAGACCATTACCATGCTAGAGTCCGAGTCTTTTGATGAGTTTTATATACGGTTGTCGGACATAGTTAATTCTAGTTTTAATTTGGGTGAGAATATTCCTTAGATGAGAATTGTGAAGAAGATTTTGAGGTCACTCCCTTCCCACTTTATTCTTAAGGTCATCATGCTTAATTTATTAGGGATCCTAGACACTCTTAGATTAGTAGAACTTGTAAGAGATCTTCAAACATATGATGTTGATATGTTCTAGATAACCATTAAACCTAAGGAAATAGGGATTGATTTAAAGATTCAAACTAAGAAAAAGAAGAAAGAAAAAGTTTGCGAGTCTGAATCTAATTGATTTTGATTTTGATGACTTGCCCCTGTTTGGGAATTTATTTAAAAAGTTTCTCAAATATTACAAAAAAAATTCTTCCAAAGAAAATATTTTTCAGAAAAATAAAAATCAGTGCACGAGCAGGGGAGAGAAAGAGGAAGAGGTTAGATGTTTTGAATGTGAGGGTAAAGGATAGAAGGCACATGAGTGTCACACTAGCCTTAAGAGAAAGGGCAAGAAAGATGCACATACGGCCACTCTTAGCGATAGTGACGTCAAGTCGGTTGATTCAGTGGGAGAATCACCACATGAACTATGCGTTGCGTTCATGGATAGTCACATTACTACTTATAGTTTATCCCACGACAATGAGGTATGAGAGCCTCGATGATGTTTTGATTCATTCTAGGGATAGTGAGAGTGAGGATGGTATTTTGAGTGAGGGAGAAGGCTATATCCAAAAGGCTTTATGTGATCTTTACACCGAGACTTTGAAAATTAAAAAGATAAATAAAGATTTGTCTCTTAGGGTGTTAGATTTGGGGAAAGAAGTGAAAGTTTTGAGAGAGTGTGAGGCATCGGTGAGTTAACTTGAGAAGGTGAAGATTTTTTAGTGTGAGCAGTCAATTATTTTAGGTCGGAAAATTACCGATTTGACCAACACCGTGGCTAGTCTTATGGGAGATCTTCAATCTCTATTGGAGACTCATGAGAAACTTGAAGTATGTGTATCCCAACTCGAGAGTGATCTCAAATGTTCCCGGAGGTCAAGGTCACTTTAGATATCCAAGAAGGTTGGAAAGATTCTCCTTAGTTCTACTTTAGGTAATGTCGAGAGGAAAGTAATTGGTTATGACAGTGCATCCACTTTCCATGTCGCACTCAAGCCGGTTCCCGAGTTTATGTTAGAACCTTATGGCCCCCGACCTAATCTACCTAGGAGATATCGTCCATGACGTTTTGAGTAAGGTGGACCCAAGTCCGTGTATGTTTGTTCCCATTACAAACAAAGAGGTTACCTTAAAGAGTATTGCTTTAAGCTAGGGAGAGTGTCTTATAGGTATGGTCCTCGATTTGCTCGCACAAGAGTTCCCATACGCACTCCCACACATGTTACTCCACTTGCTCCCGCACATGACTTGAGAGATTTTGAGAGTTTTTGAGAGAAAGTAAAGTATTTAGTCAAGACTTCACAAAATTTGATGGAGATTTTTCATAGGATGTCGTCTTCTTTGAAGAACTCCTCTAGGCCTAATGATTGAGCGTGCGACTTTTTACTAGAATAGGGCATTTTCATGCTCATATCTTATATTGCTAGTATGTACCACTATTGTACTTCTATTTTTTTCATACTGATTTATTTTTCAAAAAATCCGAAAAGAATTTTGTTTTTCTAATTTTTTGTGAAAACTACAAAGAGATTTTCAATTTTTAAGAAAATATAAAAAGGCAAAAGATTTTATTTTGATAAAATTTGTGAAAAATCCAAAAAGAGTTTTGTATTTTTTTACACCTTATGTGGTTGAACATTAAAGATGTCCGAGACACCCATTCATTCCATATCCACGTGACGATTTTGTAGTGTTTTGAGACGTGACATCATTTCATTTATGTGCTTTATAATGCATGGAGTCATTATAATGTGATTTGATGATAACTTGTCACATGTTTGACTCTTTGTCTCCTTTAATGCACATGAGCACAAACTTAATTGAGTATTTCATTACCATTCACATGTCGATCATAGTGTTTGCATCACAATTTCGATTTAAAAACAAACCAAATGCGAAAAACGAGATAATAAAAAGTTGTGCTTATAAGAACTATTCCCGAATTTAAAAAATTATTTTTTCGGTAAAATTGTTATATATTAAGCAATGGAACCGGGCTGCAAAAGACAAAGTCTTTGAATGAAAAGCCACCATTTGCAATGAAAAGAGCCAAAAAGATTAAAGGCATATAAAAACAAAAGTGCCAGGCCATTTGCTTGAACATTAATGCTTCGCTACAAATGAGCATTATTTTCTTCAAAATAATTGGGAGTATAATTGCTATATGTGAGATTTTGAGGGAGCTAAGTCGAAGATCAATGGTTTTACACATACTATGAAAATCTCGAAAGAAATTACATAGTTTTGGGCATCATTTGTGTGAAAATCACTTACGGTCGTGTTTTTTTGATTAAGTTAAGTCAGTTTCACACGAGTTCACCACTTTTACACCTAAGATAGACTTTGAGTCTTTCACTAGTGGTGTATCAATCCTTAGTGCACATGTGTTATGTTTGTCTACATTGGTTAACCTATGGAATATGTTCACACCCCTATATTTCGTTTCCATGATTCGAATATTTTTGTGTTTCTTCATTGTGTTTTGCATTTATAAAATTTTATACTTAAAAAATGTGAGTTTATCATTACATGTTGCTATTTGATATATCTTTGTGATGATACAATATATTTTGTGATGCTATCCATTTTAATGCTTTAGTTTCCATTCCTTGTTTATTTCAGACAAAATAAAAAGGTGGAGAATAAATTACAGGGGAGAATACATGAGTTTGATTTATGAGATTTATAGGGGAGAATTTTTATGAATTTTATTTTATATTTCAAACTCTATAGATCACAGGTATAGTTCTTGTTCCATGTGTGTAGGTTATCTTAGGCATTGATTAAAGACTCGAAGATTAAGGGAAGGTCAAAAAGTGAAGAACAAGAAGAATTGGACATTTGAAGACATCATTATCTTACACCTATCCATTTTCTAGGGTTTGGGAGGGTATTAGGATAATTTTATATCTTAGGGTTTTTTGGATTTAATTTGGATTTGGATTTTTATTCTTCTACCAGAATAGCCAAAGTGGGATATTTGTAAGAGCAATTTTATTGTCATTGCTCATAGCTTAGGCTTACATTTACTTTGGCGTATTCCATTACATTTCGACTCGAGCCGTCATAAAGAACCGAATCTCCAAGTTCTATGGTTCTCCACTCTCTGAAGGTATATAGATTTTAGAAATTTAAATTTATTTATTACATTTATTTTGGGATGTTTTACTTTTATTAAAACAAAAACATGTTTTTTTATGTTTAAAATCGAGGCATTTTTTATGTTTAAATTTTTTTCAAAATTTGCTGACATCGTTCAAACGAGAAGGAATTCTCGTTCAAACGAGATGTCACTTTTGTTCGAAGCTCGTTTGATCATTTTATATAATGAGCATCTAATGAGGACGTACTGTTTTGCATCGTTTGAAGCTCGTTTTAATCTTGTTCAAATAAGATAGCAATGTCATTAGAACGAACGGGCTTTTTTTCAAACGCGATGCTATTCTCATTCGCACGAGCCTTGTTTTCGTTTGAACGAGTGACGCCACCTCGAAATTTGTGTTCTTCTTATAAATACTTGTTTCATGTTTAGTTTTTTTGAGACTTTTGTCAGAACGACTTCTGCACACCTGTTGTAAAAGTTTTTGCACTTTTATGTCTAGAAAACACTTTTGATTCACAAAACTCATCCCCAAATAGATTTTTGTGAATCTTTTTACAACCTAGATAGTTTTGTATCCTTGCATACACTACTCTTGTGGAGAGATCATCTCTATTGCTAACCTTGTAATACTCGAGGGGATCACTGCTGAAGACAAAGGCTGATCGGTGGGTACCGAGGGTGGAACGCTACTTGTGGACTGCTCCTGATCGAGTAGTATTCTTTAGAGACTTGCAAAGACTAGCGTATTATACTTGTGGCTGATATAAAGTAGTATTGTAAATCGATCGTCTTGTATTATTTCTAAAGTGCTGAAATAAAAGGTTTTGCCCGTTTAGGGATTTTCCCTCAAACATTGACTTTGTTGATTGAATGCTTTACTTTATATGTTTTATCACCTAGATGTATATCTTAGGGTAAAAAGATAAAATTGAATTTATGTTTGGACATTCAATTATATAAATCATTCCATTAAGATCGCGATAGCGCACTCTCAAATTGACATTAAATTACATAAATATTTTTAAATGGCGAAAAATATTTCTTATTTACTTGGATTAATGGATTTTAACGAGTTTTAATATTTTTAATGGGTGAAGCAGGACAAAACCAAACATGACCCATTAATTATCCTGTATTTTCGAGTAAGTATTGATATAACCTGAAACCATCAAGGGTTTATCCATCCATTAAACAATAACTTCATATTGATTTATGTTGTGTTATCGTGCCATATCTCATTTTGCCAGACTAATAAGATCTTTTGATTCTAGTTCATTAACATATTTCTGATAAGGTCCCTCACCCCTTAGTGTATACTTTATATGTTGGAGTATACACAAATTTAATGTGCACTTTTCAGAAATTCATGCATATATTATAAAATTTCACATATAAATTACAAAAAAATTGTGTATATATTACTAAAATTACTAAAAAAATTAGGTATACACTCACTGAAAATACGTTTGTTCTTGTCTTAAACTAAAAAAAATTATCTATAAATGAGTAAAGTTGAAAAAAACCATTTTTTGCGGGGGTGGAGAGGGGTGAGGAATCACTATAATCCTTAAGTTAAGCTCGAGCTGGTGATGGATAATGGCTTCTTCTCTGTGGACATTCCCGATATGTAAATATTCCTAATTTATTATATATATTCAAATGATATATTAAAAATACAAACATAACATTTCAAAACTAGAAAAACATTTTATTACATCAAATTTAAAAAACTTTGTTAGAAATAATGGCATTTTTTCTTTCATTTAATCAAATGGGTAAAACAAAAAAGTAAAAAATAATGTAAATTTGTAATAGTTTGGGATCCCACGGGGAACTGATCCCTTATAAAGTTGAGGATGAGAATTCCTAGTTAAATTAAATGAGAATAAGGGCGAGGAGGATTTCATGCATGAACAAGGTGGGGGGGTTACTCCATAGACCTTGGTCCCGCCCCATTGTCATTTATAATATCATAACTAAGTCTACATCTTGATGATAACACCTTTTATTTTTGGAATTCCAATGGATCACAACCCTTTCACCTTCACTTATGCCTGGAAAGAGGTTCTACGTTGCAGAAAAAACCTATGCTAGAACATCACTAAGACCGCAATACCACAACTGCCTCATAGATTGGACCTTATTCGAGCCATAGGCCTCAACTGCCTTACTACTCTCCCCAACTGATCAGTCACTCCATTACATCTCAGGAACCGAGCTCAGAGATCTCAACATTAGCATTCCTTCAACTCAAACTTTTGCGATGGACCACGGTATGAAGATAACTGGCCTCTAGAGGTCCCATAACCCTCTTCTAGGGAGAAATTATTGTAACGCACCACACGACCACCTAAGAAGGATACTTTATTTATTTGATGCTCCTTATATGTCCGTCTAAGTTGCGACAACTTCTTTAGCAGGTAGGTAGAAAAGACAACCACTGTTTAACCTATCACCACCGTTTACTCCCACTAGAATTGATGACTCCCATCCGCATTAAATGCATCCATCAACTTCCTTACACCACCTGCAAGCCTTTCTCCCACACTCAACCATGTAACTATAGTCGTTAGACCTCAGAGAGGCCCTGACCATGATGTTGCAGTCCACTCATTCTCTCTCTAATGGAATGCCTATATAAAGGAGGCTTGTGAATGGTGAAATATAGGCTGAAATCATCAAATACACACTAAAATCATAAAACACAATCAGAAAAAGGGCAAATAGATCAAAAAAATATCTAGCCATTGTAATACACGCTATTAACCCACCGTTGATAGCGAATAGTTAAAGTTTCAGATTTGTTCCAATTATTTACATATTGTATACCGTGTTGAGCCCTAAACTAAGAAGTGAGAACCCTTATATAAGTCCATTAGTTACATCCTAAGGACCTCTGTATCAGTGACAAAGGCCGGATTGACCTTAGATTCTCTTAGCTAAAGCCTATGAGGTTTCTAGTTTGTAAAAACCCTAGTTTATGATCTAATATACAGAGAAACATCTTTGACAGTATATGTAGGATCCTCAACTGAGGTCCAAACTACTTTATATACTTGTCTATCACTTTGACACACCTCCCCGCTAACCTATTTGAGGTCCTGCGGTGAGAAATTTTTGGGTCTTGGGTCTCAAACGATTTGAAAGTGTCCGGACAGTTCACCCCTTGAAAACATGACAAACCTTCCAGTGCTGCAGTCTCACCCATCAACAACATCTCTCAACCAACCACTTCGTGGGTACCAGAAAGCCGCCATGTCCCAGTCCGAAAGGAATACAATGAGCTCCATGCTCCCCTCTCCAAATTTTATCAGACCCTGTTAAGCTAAAATCTTATCAAACCTTTGGATCCCCGTCCATTACCAAATCCACTCCCAAGAAACTTCAAGGAAGATGCCTATTGCGCCTTTCACCAAACTGCTATCCATACAACCAACCAATGCTTTCACCTTCGAAACATAATCCAAGGTCTTATTTATCGGGGCACCATTACCCCACCAGCCAATCCTAAGCCAAACACTACTCACAACCCACTCCCAAATCATACCAATTCCATCTTCTTAGAAGAGAACCCATAATTTGATCCCTCAACTCAAATCACACCCATATACTCTCCCAAACTATTAAAACTTGCCCATATTTCCTCCTACACCCAGTTAGCCTTGCTAATGAGGCACTGTCACTCCTTACCAGAGCATACATCGCTATTCGTACTCATTCTGAAAATGGAGGTATGGAATTATTAGAAGTATTAAACCAACTCCTAGAGTTCGGGCTGAAATTTCCCTCACAGATGATCATTTATTGCCAGAAATTCAGTTCTCTATTCTTGGAAGCACGAAAATGGACTCGAGAGTCAGACAGTTGGGTGGTACCAACTGATGAAGTCAGTCTAGATGACATTGTCCAGATCTTGGCAGAATTATTCAGGTAAACCAACAATATTTTCAATATGACCGAGTTACTTGATACTCTGAAGCTACAAGGTCGCCTGGTCCCTTCACCCTTATATATCCCCATGGGATGGGAAGACCTGTATGAAGGAGCCATTGAAGTTATGGAATGCATTGACTTTACATGGAAAGACGAAATTATTGCCACTGGATGGGGGGAAGAATTCAAAGATTTAAATAAAGGTTAAGCTTCAGAGAAAACTTACTCGATAGCCGACTGTGCGGGATAATATCATTTGGGGAGCTCTTCGGAGAAATAAACAAAGTGACAGAACAACCTGAGATTGACGAAGAAACAGGGTTCATGTTCTTCCCTTCTTCAGTAAATCACATAACAAGATCAGGGAGGCATTACCATATACCAAGCTCACTACCAGCCAATGACAAAGGTAAGGGCGTTGAAAACCTTATTATGCCAGAAATGACCCTCGAGTAAAGCAAGATCCTCGATCAACTGAAGAAAAATCAAGTTAATATCACTCTATGGGCGCTTTTCATGTCTTCCCAACTGCACAAAAATGCTTTAATCAAATTTCTCATTAGACCCACAGTTCCTCCCTCTACCACACTAGAAGAGGCGATAAGTTTAGTCGGATCCTTGACCTTTACCCGAATGTTATCCTTTTTCGAAGAAGAAATCCCCAGAATTCGGCCAAACTACAATCATGCACTCAATATCTCCGTCGAAGTTATGGGGAAAATCGCACGGCTCTCTCTTATGGATGATGGATCCGCCTTGAATGTCTTCCCATTAAGAATCTTAAAATTCTTAGGGCTGAAGGAAAGTGACCTTACTCCAACCTCCGTTGTTGTACATGCCTATGATAATAATCGACGGGAGATGATGGGATCCATAAAACTTGTAATAGGGGTTGGCCGTATAAACCCTATCATTGAATTCTAAGTTATTGACATCCGAGCTTGTTTCAACTTGTTACTTGGACGACCTTGGCTACACAGTATCAAGGGTGTGTCTTCCTCGCTCCATCAGAAATTAAAGTTCTTTGTTGACGGACGTGTCATCACCATTTTAGGCGACGATGACAATGTCGAGGGTGCAAGCACCAGCAGTCCAATCCTTGAGATACAACATGGGTAAAATGACATGCTCCTATCAGGATTTCGAGTTGAACCACTTCTATTACCGATAGGGGACAATTTCAAAAAAAGGGTTTGTTCGGAATACGAACCTTATGAAAACATCAATGTGATTCAGATGTTCAGAAACATGCACTTCATGCTCGGACTGGGGCTAGGGCAAAGATAGGAAGGGATACTTGAGACCATTGAACTGAAGAAAGCTTTCCTTACTAGTGGTTTGGGGTATCAACCATCAGAACAAGAACTCCTAATGATCTGCCAATCTCGACCAAAAAGAAGACTACACTGCATTCAGACTATCCCAGGTGACTCCTTGAATGGACGATTCATCAAAGAGGGCAAAACCTTCCCCTTTTGTGGCTTTTTGAAACCCTGGTATGACCATACAGACACGAAGATGAAGCCTGGAATGGAGATATTTTTCCAAGACAGCTACCCATGGGATGAAAGTTCCTAACACCATGTATAACCTCTCATCACAGATACCACAGATTCCAAGCGAAGTGACTCGGAAGATTCCTTCAACTTACAAACACTGGGGCTGACACTCTACATGGTTCATTCAAGCACCACATCACTGGATCCATCCCACGTGATTAAAGATGCTGATACACCTCTCCTCAACTGGCATGCTGCGCCGATTCTACCCGTTGAAATCCCACCTAACCCCAATGTTTACCCCATTTCTTCTTCTGTTTTATATCCTTGCTCAAATTTAATCGAGACCTCCTTTGATGAGGTTATCAATGCCGTTTTTCCTATCAATGAAATAAACGAAGATTGTGAGTATCTTGCTGTGCCTTACATTAATTGTTTAGATTCTAATCAAACTTTTGATGATGATGATTTTGCAAATGAATAATTCTTAACTGATCTAAATAAGGTTAATAACAAACAGCATAACCGTGTTGAAGTTAATGAACAAGAGACTATTATTGTTAACCTCGGTCCTACTATCCAACTGCGGGAGATTAGGATAGGGGCTACCCTTGACGAGCATGAGCGTTCACAACTCGAAGAATTACTAAAGGAATTCATGGATGTATTCGCGTGGTCCTATGGAGATATGCCCGATATTGATCCTGAAATAGCTCAGCAAGAGATCCCCACTCTTCCAGATTATAAGCCAGTTAAACAAAAGTTGAGAAAGCTCTGCACCGAATGGTCGCTCAAAGTCAAAGAAAAAGTAGTCAAACAGTTGAACGTGGGTTTCATTCGTGTGATCTAATATCCCACATGGCTAGCCAACATAGTGCTTGTGCCGAAATCAGGAGGAAAAGTTTGTATGTGTGTAGACTACCGGGACTTGAACAAAGCCTCTCCAAAGGATGATTATCCGCTACCCAATATCGACATGATCGGGGACAACATAGCCAGTCATGCTCTTAAGTCATTCGTCGACGAGTTTGACGAATACAACCAAATAAAAATGCACCCAGATCATTAAGAAAATACCGCGTTCATCACCGTATGGGGAACCTTTTGCTACACTATTATGCATTTGGTCTTAAGAATGCTGGGGCTACCTACTAGAGAGCTGCCACAACCATCCTGCATGATCTGATTCACAAAGAAGTCGAGGTCTATGTGGATGATATGATTATCAAATCCAAAACTAGAGAAGGTCATGTTCCCGCTCTCCGAAGGTTCTTCGAACTATTATGACAGTATCAGATGAGATCAATCCGCAGAAATGTATCTTTGGTGTTACAAAAGGAAAAATCTTGGGATTCATGGTCAGTGAAAAGGGGATAGAAGCAGATCCTACCAAACTAAAAGTCATACTTGAGATGCCACCTCCCCGAATAGAGAAAGAAGTTCGAGGTTTCCTTGGGAAATTGAAATACATCATCCCGTTCACCAACCATCTGACCTCCATCTGTGAACCGATTTTCAAACTCCTCCGAAAGAATTTAACCAAGATTTGGAATAAGGACTGTCAAAAAGATTTTGACTGAATCAAACAATATCTGACCCAACCTCCGGTACTCACGCCACCACAGCCTGGTCTCCCCTTGCTCCTATACCTAACCATAACCGACACTGCAGGTGGGGCTTTGCTAGCCCAATATCTTAAAGATTCCCACAAAGAAAGAGCCATCTATTACGCCAGTCACAAATTGGCCAGATACGAAGTCAACTACACTGCTTTGGAAAAATCATGCGTCACGCTTATTTGGGTCACGCAAAAGTTTCAACACTACATTCTCGCCTTCCCCATTAAGCTTGTATCCCGAATGGACCCCATTAAGTACCTACTTAAGAAACCCGCCTTATCTAGTCGAATGGCTTGATGGTTGATGATCTTAGCCGAGTTTGATATCATGTACATCACATAGAAAGTCATGAAAGGAAGATCCATCTCTGACTACCTCGCTGACTACCCCATGGAAGAAGATGATGTTTGGATCTCTGAATTCCCAGATGAAAACATCCTCTGCGCTGCTCAAGGTGACCTTCGATGGCAAATGTTCTGCAACGACGTTGCCAACAAAAAGGAATATGGCATTGGGATACTTCTGATCGCCCCAGATGACTCCCACACTCCCATCGCCATCAAATTGGACTTCCCATGCACCAACAACGTGACTGAATACAAGGCATGTATTGTAGGCCTCAAAGTTTCTCTCAAGAAAGTTATTCAATGCCTAGATGTCTACGGGGACTCTGCCCTCATCATTGGTCAGGTGCTCCGAAAATGGAAAGTCAAGGACGAGAAACTCTAACCCTTCCATGCCCACCTAGAAGAACTATCCTTTTAATTCCAAGACATCACCTTCCATTGCCTACCTCGAGCAAAAAATAACCTAGTCGATGCCCTTGCTACCTTTGCCTCCATAGTCAACATTCCCGAAGGAATAATAATGACCTCCTTCCTAGTCCAAAAGCAAGATAAACGAACCCATTGCTAGAACATTGAGCTCATCACCAAAGAAGATCTCGAGCTAGCCAATTTCTAGTACTATGATATATGGCACCTCCTCAAGCATGGTAAGTATCCCGAAGGTTTCGACAAGAAAGACCGGGCAACCCTCCGAAGACTGGCCGCCCAGTACATCATCTGTCATAAAGAACTGTTTAAGAGAAACTTCGATGGAACCCATCTACACTGCATTGCAGGGGATGATAATTAAGAGGTAATGCAGAGAATCCACAGCGGGGAATGCGGGGCCCACATGAACGGTCACATGCTTGCCAAGAAGATCATGCGACATGGCTACTACTAGACCACCAGGATCCCTGATTGCACTACCTATGTCCGTAGATGCCTCAAATTCCAATAGTTCTCCAACCTTTAACACCTTGCTCTGCATGAATTATACAACATGACTTCTCCCTATCCGTTCTCCACCTGGGGCATCGACATCATAGGGAAAGTTAAACCCAAGGCCTCCAATGGGTATGAATTCATCCTAGTTACCATTGATTACTTCACCAAATGGGTCAAAGCTGAGTCATACGCAGTTCTGGACGCCAAGAAAGTGACCAAATTCATTAAGAAAAACATCATCTGCTGATATGGGGTCCCGCACGAGCTAGTATCAGATAACGGGTTGCATTTCGAGGCAGAAGTCATAGTAGTGGTCAACGAGTATGGGATTCAGAGACACAAATCTTCTCCCTACCGTCCTCAGACCAATGGTGCAGTCAAAGCCGCAAAAAAACCCCTCAAAGTCATCATCAGTAAGATGATCGAAAGTTGTCGAGATTGGGCCGATCGAATCCTGTACGCCTTATGGGGCTACCGAACCTCAATTCGAACCTCTATTGGGTATACCCCTTACTCTCTAGTCTACGGCATGGAGGCAGTCCTACCCGTGGAGCTGGAAATACCCTTGTTACGCGTCATGATTGAAAGCAAGTTCAGTGCGAAGGACTGGCATCAAAGCCGTCTCGACGAGCTGTCACTCTCGGACGAAAAGAGACTGAAGGCGTTGTATCACATACAAGGGTACTATCGTCGAATAACGCGTTCATTCAATAAGATATTCAAGGACTGTGATGTCCGAGAGGGGGATTTAGCCCTCGAAGAAATAGTAGAGCCCATTTGGGACCCCTGAGGGAAATTCAAGCCCAATTGGAGCGGCCCATACATCGTCAAGAAAATCTTATCCGGCAGTGCCGCCATGCTCGTCGACCTAGATGGAGAAGAGATGGATTATTCAGTCAATGTGGACCATCTCAAGAAGTTATACCCCTAGTCCGAAATCTTGACGCGCTATGACTCTTGTCATCTCCCATCTATTCTAAAAAATAAAGAAAAAAAATCCTCATTTCCCTCTACCCAGAACTACGTGGGACTGATCCTCGGTAAAAATCATTCTCGAAAAAATTAAAAATCTTTAAAAACTCCCAGAGGTACGTAGGCAGCTCATACATCTTACATGAGCACGACCTTTTCTTTTTCACAAAAAACTATTCTTTTCTTATCTCCGAGAACAATAGTTCATTCTAACATATATTTGAACAAAAGGATTATGCATGCCTTAGCGATCAATAGAGATAATTCGAAATATAAAATTCATCAAAAGGCATAGCTGGATGATCAAAACCTTTTTTATTTCACTAATAAGAAATTATAGTGCAATTACATAAGAAAAGGAACGGATAACTCTCTCCCCCTACCTTCCTAAAAAAGCCAAATAAATTCCCAAATTTATTGCCCATTACAAAAAACAATCTCTCCAAGAGTCCTATCCACAGATACCAGAGGAGACCGCTCCGTCATCATCTACATCCTGGGGTCCCCAAGTTTCTCCTGCCTGAATGGAGTGTTGCAGACGCTCCATGGATCGATAAGCTCGAACCAACCTCGAAAAAACTACCACACCTCCCTCCTTAGTATCAGATAAAACAAGCCACCTTTGTCCAGTCTCCACTTCCAACATCTTACTAACTACTCTTCTCCACAACCATTTCATTCATCCACAGGGATACGCCAAACTCTCCTAACAGACTGAGATGGATGGGTCAATGGACGTCGACTCTCCCACAAAGAGTCAAGCTGCATGCGCAAACGCTCTGTCAGATCTTCTATCGAAAAGAAATCTAGTGTCCGAGGTGGGATGACCTGCTCCTATCCAAATTGGCGCATAAGATGCCAAGGGAAATAAAAAGAGGTCTGCCTGAGACCAACCAGCCAGACGTACGGGTATTCTCCTAGCCCCAGAAGAGGCAGCAACTGTCCCCACCAAGGCACTGACCAGTCAAAATTTAGAGCCCCATGTTACACAAACCAGTTCTCCTAGCTATCGATATCCAGACCAACATAGATGAAATGGCACGAAAAAAATTTGGGTACAACTGATAAAGGATATTCAAGAGAAGTCACCAGGCAGAATCTTTCAGACAACCACATGAGCAGCATCACAGGACTACCCCTCAGAAAGTCAGAACAACCTTCTCGCCAGGCCATTCAGAGTCTTTGTCAGTATCACCATCGCAGGATTACGACGGTAGGACATCTATGAAGTAATAGTTGTAAGTTGTGGGTCCACCAGTAACTACTCGATCACCAACAGTAATTTTGAAACCAAGCCCAGAACGATGGCTCCAGCATATCCAGCATCACCAACCTCCTGTAAATGCACAGACCGCAGCATCGCCAGGAGAGAAATCATTCCTCCAATGATCAAGGATCTACCCGCTGAGGGCGAGACATAGAAAAGTGTAACCAACAGCTCCCGAGGAGATCGAGAAAACTCAGGCATAGCAGATGCCACAATAAGATTTACTCCTAACATGGCAGAAAATTCCTCATAAGTCAGACAGATTTCTTCCAAGCCAAAGCGGAATACATGGTCTTCGGGGTACCAGAATTGTACCGCCGCTATCAGCATGTTCCATTATATGGGATGATTACGCCATAAAGAGACTCGACTCTTGTTGAAATATTCGTAGTCGATGTTGTAGGAGCACATTGCCTCCAAAGTCTCGAGGTAGTTGGCAAACTCAACACTACCAGGGAGAGCCATCTTACAGAATAAGAAAGATAGAATATGAAGGTGTGATGAAAACACTCCACCCTCACCCCTCTTTTATACTTGAAAACCCTCACAAAAGACACAACCTTTACAGAAATGAGAGGGAATCCTACCCCATAAGGTACCAAAGGCTGAAGAGGGTACCAATCAATGCTTTGAATTGATGGGACTGGACTGACCTGCCGATAGGCAAGACAAGGTGCTTGCCGATCGGCAACCCCCTACTTTTGGAAAATTTTCTTTTTCCTCTTTTGTCAAATTCAGAAAACTCAATAAAAATAAATTGATATTCTCAACAGAATTTCAAAAATCCCCTTTTCATCTTTATATAAATCCTCACTGTGGATAAAACTTTCCTTCAAAATCCCAAAAATATTTCTTTTTACGATCTCAGGAGCAAAGTAAAAAAAAACACATGTGCATGCATTCACTCATCATTAACAGAAGATAATAAAAAAACTTCATTGAATTGCATAGATATTTATCTGTGTTACATCAATCTTGAAGGAAATAAAGACAAGCAAAAACAACTGGACTCATCCCGAACCCACATCTCTCTCTCTCTCTCTCTCACTCTCTCTCTCTCGCATGAGCTTCCACCCCTGTGATGCGCTCTCTTTCCCCTGGGCGAGATGACGTACTACTGTTACCTGAACCAGACTCCTCCCCGGATGAGGAAAATGACACCAAGCAAGAAGGAACAGGAATTGCATCCCGAATATGGGCAGTCGCCGAAGATATCCAGTCCCTGATATCCCTCAACCAAGTAGTGGACACCCGAACTTGCTGCAAGAAAAGTCAAAATCAGTATCATACAGAAAAAATCAAAAAGAAGGAAAAGAAAAAAGAAGAAAGATATACCAAAGGACAAAGAACCTCTTTTGTCAAGCCCAACTCCTCTGGGTCCATCGCATGAGGATGATGAAACATAGGCATCCCTCCATCAGCGCATCAGATGTTGTATGAAGGAGTATGCAACCGCATAAAGAGGACCTCCGAAGTCGTCGAAACCGCAGATGTCGATGGACTGCCACCGCTGTGGGAGGACCCCACTGGCCGACTCGAACCCGCAGGAGGGAAGGGCAATGTAGTAAATCATATATGTTGGGCGCCATCAGCCAACTCGTCACAATGTAAAGTAGGTAGGACTCACCAATCATCACCGCGATCCTCGCATCCTTTGACAGTAGTCGCTCCCGCCTCATAGACATAGAGGGCCTCGCAAGTGGAACACCACCTCCTCCTCAGTAATTTGTCAGACCACCCTCTCCCGAAGATACCAAGAGTGTCCAAACTCATGTTCCAGCAAGAGCCTCATCTGTGCATTCACTCCAGTCAACCCCGTGTCCTGAACGGTCGTCCCCCAAGGGTAAAAAGTCACCTGAAGAATCCCCAGTAGACATGAGTCAAATACAGAGTCAGAGCACATAAAGACCAGGACTGAAGAAGAAAAAAAGTCTTACCCTATCACTGGTCAGGCCATTCAAGACCGGACGCACCGCCTCCAGATAAAGAGACCTCCTCGATTGCCGATTGGCCTTCCGCCACCAATACAACAGACAAAAATCCCCAACGGTGTCATCCTTCAAAGCAATAAACTAGGTATTACACCCAATCACCTCATAGAACCACGTCTGCCAAAGACAAAAATTCGCAATTAAAAAGAGATGCATAAGGAAAATATGAATGCATTAAAGGAAAAAGCGCAAATTAAAGAATACCTTAAGAAGATACGTGGCTCCAGTGAAAGACTGCTAATAGCAGCGACTGAATGCATCCAGAGAAAAATAAAGGTTCGCCAAAGTCAGGCTCCCCCAATCATAGAGAGGGATGTTCGAAAACATCCTCAAATATGGCAAAAACCATAAATGGGCGATGTTGCTGCTCGACGCCACCAGAAATCTCTCCAGCACCAGTAAAATGAACAACTGGGCCATTTGCCTCACCCGAAGCCCGTCCTCCACATCAATCACCCTGCCCAACAAAACATCCCTTAGCAGGGACAACCGAATAGAATCCCCAGATACTATCCTCCCCACGTCACCTAGCGCCAACGCACCGCCTCCAGCCTCACTCGTAAAGAGCGATCCCTCTATTTTCTCTCCATCACAATCCATCCCCAGCAGTTGCTGCACGTCTATGAGAGTCACAGTCATCTCCTCGAAACCAAAATGGAAGGTGTGGGTAGTGTCCCACCACCTCTCCCCCAGAGCGCATAAGACCGCCGTCGAACGAGGCATCTCATCCAGTACAGATGCTAGCCTCCCAAAACCTGTTGAGGATACTACCCAACGCACCACAGGTGGAAGGTGATCCCAAACATCCTTAAGCCTCATCGTCCCGCGGGCACGCATAATCGACAAAGAAACATCAGACTGCCAAAAGAAAAATCCTTGTCAAAATCCAAGAGAACAGGAAAACCACCAAAAAAATAATGCCAAAGTCATTTCACTTACATAACCATTAGGGCTCACCACTATCGAAGAGCGATGATGTGAGAGATCCCGCATCAAGGTCCGCTCATCCACAACCGGCTCAAATGAATCAAAATAGTTCTCACTCCTCAAAGCAAGAGGCGCCCTGGCCCTTCACTCCACGTTCACCCTGTCATCAAAAGCCAACCACTCCCTGTGTACTGCAGTGCTCATAAAAGCGTCCATTTTTTAGATTACGGAATGCTAGAATGATTCGTAAAAGAAAATTGCAGAGAGAGAGAGAAGGCAATAAGCTATGAAAAATGATGGGAACTAGCCCCCTTTTTATAGGATGCCAAGGGTCATGCCGATCGGCACTGACCCCAAACCTACCGATCGAAACTGACCCTTTACCTTCTTGAGGCAGTCCAAAAGTCCGTACCACTGCCGAATGGCACCCTCCACACCATGCCGACAGGTACCCCCTTAAATTTTGGTACAAAAATTCCTAGAAAATACCAGAAAACACTGAAAAATCCTCAAAAAATTCCTAAAAATCCCAGAAAGGATTTATAGCATTTTCACCAAAAATTTTTTGCACTCCCTCAAACTCAACCCCTATTTCTCCAGCGAAAATCTCAAAAACCAATTAAACCTCCTCCCGGCATTGTCCCCAGAGGACCTCTAAAGTATCCCAAAATTTAGGCTCATCTCCTATTCCCCAAAGGTCTCAAATTTCCCCGAGAAATATGTCCAAACCCTGGACCACCTAATCATTTCCCCAGTGGAATATATAGCATCAAATTGGTTGTTTCCCCGGTAAAGTCTCTAAAAGATATGAGGATTTCCCCAGCAATCAGCTCCCCATCTCAATTCAAAACCACAAGGTAATTTCCCCGACAGAGTTCCCCGAGAACATATTAACTTAAGCCCTCACAATTGGCTTCGAACCGCAGAATTGGTCATCTCAACTTAAGCCTTTATAATTGGCTTCGACCCGCAGAATTGATCATCTCAACTTAATCCCTAAGAATTGGCTTCAATCCACAGAATTGGTCATCTCAATTTAAGCCCAGTGAATTGGCTTCAACCAGCAGAACTGGTCATCTCAACTTAAGCCCGCAGAACGGGCTTCGACCCGCAGAATTGGTCATCTCAACATAAGCCCGCATAATTGGCTTCAAAAACTTAATCCCGCAGAATTGGCTTCGAAAACTTAAGCTCGTAGAATTAGCTTCGACCCGCAAAATTGGTCATCTCAATATAAGCCCTCGTAATTGGCTTCGACCCGCAGAATTGGTCATCTTAATTTAAGCCCTCAAAATTGGCTTCGACCCACAGAATCGGTCACCCTCATCTTTAAGCCCGCAGAATTGACTTCGACCCATAAAATTGGTCATCTCAATTTAAGCCCTCAGAATTGGCTTCATCCCGCGAAATTGGTCATCACAACTTAAGCCCTCAGAATGGCTTCGACCCGCAGAATTGGTCATCTCAACCTAAGCCCTCAGAATTGGCTTCGATCGGCAGAATTAGTCCCCCTTATCTTCAAGCCCTCAGAATTGGCTTCGATCTGCAGAATCGGTAACCCCATCTTTAAGCCCTCAGAATTGGCTTTGACCCGCAGAACCGTTCATCCTCATCCTTAGGTCCTCGAAATCGACCTCGACCCTCTAGTCATCCTCTTTCAAAAGGCATCATGTGGTGTATATTCGATGTCTATCATTTATTCCAAACTCACCCATTGAGGGGCTCTGTAGACACTCCATTCTAACACACCCGAACCTCTCCGTATGTTCCCTAGTATCTCCCCTTATGGCTACAATCCTAAGTCATACCCCGAGTACTAACCTAGAGGCCATCGGGCACTTCGAGGCTCCATTTGACCAAAAGTCAAATTCTTTAGCTCGACCGAGACTGAATGAATCTTCAAAGGGCACTAAAACCCCTTTCCAATGGTCTATCCCGTGTGCGATTCTGACTTACGGTGAGGACGAACGTCCCGTTCCCTTTGAAACTTGATCAGGAGGTCACCGGACGCTCCCATGCTCCGTTTGACTAAAGTTAAATCTTTAACTCAATCGAGACTGAATGAATCTTCGAAGGCCACTGAAACCCCTTTCCAACGATCTACCCCGTACGCGATTCTGACTTACGGTACGGACGAACGATTCGTTTTACTCCGAAAGGTCACCAAATGCTTCCAGGTCCCGATTGACCAAAGTCAACTAACCGAACTGACTTAAGCTCTTTGGAATGTCGAATTATATCTCCTAACCTTTCTGATGGTCCACCCTATGCACGATTCTGACTTACCAGGCGGACGAACGATTCGTTTGCGTCCGATAATTCCCCGTCCAAAGGACCGACGAACGCTTTCGAGCCATATTTAACCCAAAGTCAACTCCCGGACCCAAGAGAAATCCAAAAGACTTTCGAAGGTGTTTGAAGTACCTTTCCAACGGTTCACCCCGTGCACGATTCAGATCAACGGTTTGCGCTCTATAACCAATTTGTCGAAGGAACCTGAAAGAGACTGCCAAACGGTAGGTTCCAAACCCTGCCTATCGACAGTGTACCTAAACACACCTGCCGATTGACAGGAATAGGGCTATGCTGATCGTCATTGCCCTGGGCCTATAAAAAGGAGGGCCTAACCTCATTCCAAGGAGAACAAGATCTGAAACCCATCACTCTCAGCGAGCTCAGAAAACCTCTCTCGAAGTCAGCGTGATTTTCACACCCAAATCCCTTTCCAACCTTCACTTTTCATCATACTTTTCATCAAACTTGGTGAATTAACTATCCTTTATCATCACCCAAGTGCAAGGGCTGCTATCCAACATCCAAGATCAATCTCAAGATCTTCAAGAAGGTCCAACTTTCTCAACTCTCTCTTTAAATTCTCTTAAATTCAGATTAATTTATTTTATTACTTAGTACTTTTATTCTCTCATCTCACATATCCTAATATACGTTTTATTTAGTATTATCGCACATCTTTTATTTTCATATAAATAAAACCAAAAAAATAAGAAAAAGAGGGTTTGTTCATAAATTCCAAACGGGAATTCTCACACTTTTCTCACAACTAAAACACTTTTTTAGATACACACTCACATATAAGAGAAGTCCCTGATTGGATTAATGGGATAAATCCGACCCCTCATTTTGCATACAAACTATGTGGACTTTGACGCCTCTATAGGCTACGTAGGCGTCTCGGGGTAAAACCCGAGACTCGAGTTAACTCTCTATAAATATATTTGATCTTGATGGTGTGCTATTTCGTATGCGTTATCGTTCCCTTATAATGATCAACGCTAGGATAATCGCGTAAATCCTATTTTCTAATAGTACTTTTAGGAACATTCCTGCAGATGACTCACTTTATCTCTTCTATGATAGAAGTTGATGATTCCTATCTTCACTACATATACACATGCACACATATCACGGAGAAATAAAGGAAAATAGAAATAACCCATGAGAGACCGTAAGGGCGAAATGGGTGCCTAACACCTTCCCATTTCGTAACTTAGCCTTCGAACCCATTTCGAATCATTTTTTGGTTTCATATGTATCAGTATGTCTTTGGATGATGTCCTTAGGTATGGATCCCTTTTTTCTTTTGTCTGTTTTGAGTAAAATAGACTGGAGACTCCATCTCTCTAAATTTTCACCTCATCATCGACTCCGGTCGAAGCGCTCCCGAGAGGAATGCGCGAGACCAAGATCCTCTTGAGATGAAGGGACACCCCCTTTTCTTCGTCTCTCCCGCCGTGAGGATCAAGGGGATAGCCACAAATGGGAGGAGATCCAATGAAGCAGAATAATGCACAGAGGTGTGCGTTCCACAAAGAAGGTAGTCACAGGGCTAAACACTGCAAAGCACTCAAGTCTCATCTCAAGGAGCTGATCCAGGCTAGTCATCTCAACGAGTTCATAGACAAGAAGGAAGACAAGTTCGCAACTAATGGCGACCAGAAGATGAACAATGTCTTGGAGGACAAGATGGGACACGAGTTCGCAGTAATTTATGGGGTATCAGACCTCAAGTAATTACAAGGAAACACTGTTCTAATGGAAGTTAAGAAGCTTACTGTCGTTACAAAATCTTTTCAATTATACCCCACCAAGACTCAGGCCAGGGAGCATCGACGACCAGAAGACGTCGACTACAACAAACACATTGTTTTTACCGAAGATTATTTAGTTGGGGTAAGAACCCCACATCATGATGCATTGGTCATTACACTCGGGATAGCTAATTGGGACATCGAAAGGTTGCTCATTGACCAAGGTAGCTCTTCTGAAGTGATGTACCTAGACTTGTTCCACAAATTGAAATTGAATATCGCAGACCTCAAAGAGGCCACCGTTAAATTGGTCGTCTATGAAGGAAAGATAACCATGCCACTAGAAAAGATAGTCCTTCCAGTTAGGGCGCTAAGTATTTCAAAGATGATCGAGTTTTTGGTAGTAGATACCGAATCCCCCTATGATGCCATTTTGGGAAGAGGCTGGTTCCATGTTATAAAGGCCGTACCATCCTCATATCATCAAAAACTCAAGTGAATTATAGATAGGGGTGGTCGAGATTCGTAGAAATCAAGCTATGGCTAGAAAATTCTTAATTTCAACCATCTGCCCTAAGCACGAAAAGAAAAAAGATGAGAGGAAAGTTCAGGAGGAAGCCCAAGAAGGGGTATTCCTTTAAAATAGAAATTACGGTTGGATCATCCAAGGGTGGAATAAACTAGGATATACCCCATAAGTAGGGTCTTCGAAGACCTATAAGAAATTATAGCTGAAGGCAACTTGCCTGAAAGGAAATTTTTGATTGGTACTCCTCTCAACGACCTAGAAAAGAAGGAGCTAACCACGTTACTCCGGAGTAATTTGAATGTTTTTTCTTGGGAACCATATGAGATGCCTGGGATAGATCCCACTATTACATGCTATTAACTTCACGTTGATATTGCTTTCAAACCAGTCACTCAGAAGGCTCATCGAACAGCCCTAAAAAAGGCAAAGGCAGTGGAGAAAGAGGTAGGAAAATTTCTGGATGCAGGTTCTATTCAGGAAGTTCAATTCCCAAAATGGTTATTCAACTCTGTTGTCGTACCCAAAAGCAATGAAAGTTGGGGAGTATGTATTAACTTTACTGACCTCAATATGGCTTGTCTGAAAGACAATTTCCTCTCCTAAAGATAGATCAACTGGTCAACTTCACTACAATGCATGAAAGAATGAGCTTTCTGGATGCTTACTCTAGATACCACCAGATCCCAATTTATGACCAAGATAAGAGATCCTTTATAATTGGATTATATTATTAAAAAGTTATGTCGTTCGGCCTCAAGAATGCAGAAGCGGCTTATCAACGACTGGTATCCAGGATGTTCAACAAACAAATGGGAAAAATAATGGAGGTATACATCGATGACATGCCCATCAAAAGTAAACTCATAGGAGACCATCTCTCAAACCTAGTAGAAACCTTTGAGATCCTCAGGAAATACTGGATGAAACTTAACACTAGCAAGTGTTCATTCGGTGTCAAGTCAAGAATGTTCCTAGGATACCTGGTCAGCAAAAGAGGGATTGAAGAAAACAATAATTAGATCGATGCCATCAGAAAATTCCAACCCCCTCAGATGATTAGAGATGTCCAGAAGCTTACCGGCATGCTCATCGCACTCAACCGCTTCATTTGTAAGTCTTCAGAGCACTATCGATTGTTCTTCCATCTGTTGAAGAAAGATAAGGGCTAGTATGGAACGACGACTACTCTAAAGACCTAAAAGAACTCAAGTATTATCTCCGCAAGCCACCCTGGCTGGTAATTCCAAACTAAGGTGACCCCTTGTACCTCTATCTTACCATATCAGACCATGTTGTGAGCTCTTCCTTAGTATCCAAGAAGGAAAGAGACCAAAACTTGGTCTATATGCAAGCAAGAGGCTTCTGGATGTCGAGAAACATTATTTTCCCCTAGAAAAGCTCGCCTATGCCCTAGTTGTAGACTGGAGGAAGCTGAAGCATTAATTTGAGTATCATTACATCATCGTGATCACCTCACATCCCCTAAAAGTTATTATAAGGAAAGTTGATCTCTCCGATCGACTGTCAAAGTGGTCGGTAGAGCTTGTAAGATTCGATATCCACTTACAACCAAGAACAACAATTAAAGTGAAAATTCTAGCAGATTTTATTGCTGAGTTCATGGGGAATCAGCCTACTGCCCAGTTAGAAATTGAGCAGCCAATAGAAGAGGAAGCAAAATCCTTCGAATGGACCCTTTATGTTGACAAAGCCACTAACTCTATGGGGTTCAGGAGTAGGCTTTGTATTGGTTACGCCAAAGAAGACTGTCCTCAAATAAGGGGTCAAGCCAGGATTTGAAGTCTCCAATAACGAAGCGAAATACTGATCGCTGATCTGCGCAAAGCATAATTGCTTAGGGTAAAATTCCTTCGAGTATTTGAAGATTTAAAGCTAGTGTCCAAGTAGATAAGTGAACACTTTAGCACCAAGGATGAGAGAATGGCAGCTTACTTCGCTGTTGTAAGGGGACGTATGGCAAAGTGTGATAGAGTTTATGTTTAGCAGTTCCCCAAGCGAGAAAACATTTAGGTCGATGCCTTAACACCTCTAAGCTCCATCGTTGACTTCGATTAAAGGAGAACCATTTAGATAGAATTCCTTGTGCAACTAAGCATCAAGCATCCAATCGTAGAGCAAGTCCTCCACATAGAAAAGGCACCCAATTGGATGGATACAATCATTCCTTATCTACAGAGCGATACACTGCCAGGTGATAAGAGATCGACGCACCAGATAAGAGTCAAGGTTGCTTGTTTTCACTTATCTCCTGAAGAAAAACTCTACGCAAAGTCTTTCACTAGCCCTTACCTCCATTGCGTTCACCCAAAAGATGTCGATAAGGTTCTTAGTGAAATTAATGAAGGCATTTGTCGAATTCATGTAGGAGAAAGATCATTGGCTTTTCGAGCAATCAAGCAAGGATACTAGTGGACGTACATGGAGAAGGATGTTGGAATTTACGTTCGCAAGTGTGAAAAATGCCAAAAACACTCCCCTATGGTCCACCAGCCAGCTAGCGACCTCAATTCATTGACAAGACCATGGTCTTTCACCCAGTGGGGCTTAGATATTGTAGGGCCTCTGCCTACCGCATCTGGAAATTGCAAGTCTCTATTGGTCGGCACTGACTACTTCACCAAATGGGTAGAGGCAGAACCACTTGTAAATATTCGAGACTCTGATAGGATGAGGTTTATATAAAAGAACATCATTACCCACTTTCGGACACCAATAATGATAATTACTGATAATGGCACACAGTTCAAAAGTGTCTTCGTTCAAGGCTTTTGCGACGAGCATGGCATCAAGCACCAATTTAGTTATGTAGTGTATCCATAGAGCAACGGGAAAGCTGAGGCTTCCAATAAGATAATGATCGATGGAATAAAAAATGGTTGGAAAGATCCAAAGGTGCTTGGGTTGACGAACTACTCTATGTTTTATGGGCTTATCGTACAACTCCCAGGAGAGCAACGGGAGAAACCCTCTTCCTACTCGCCTATGGAATGGAGGTAGTCATCCCATTAGAATTAGGACTCCCTACTATGAAAACCTCATTGATCGAACAAGGCTTTAACGATGAAGCACTACTCACAGAATTTAACTTAGCTGATGACCGATGAGAACTGGCACGAGTTAAGTTTGCATCTTGCCCACAATAATTGGCCAAATAATATAACCAAAAAGTTAATTCGAGAAAATTTCTAATAAGGGATTACGTCCTAAGGAAAGTCCTTGACAGTGCTATAAGACCATCAGATGGAAAACTGGGACCAAATTGGAAAAGACCTTTCGAGATACTAAGGGACGACCTACAGGGAGCATACCACATGGAAATACTGGAGGGTAGGGAGATACCAAGGGCCTAAAATGAAACCAACCTTAAGAAGTTCTACTTCTAGACTTCTATATCTTTTGTTTTTTTAGCATCATTAGTTTAGGCGAATTTTCATTTACAAACTAATATTGCCTTTTATTTATCATTTTTATCAATAAAGGTCGATTGCCCCCCGCATTCTAAACATCTTCATTGTTTAATATCTCTTAATCAAATCCCAAGATGAATGCTTTCTAAGCAGTATGCTCCTCTCAAAACATAATAAAGTTCTGGGATTACCGCAATGTGATCACCTTGCTCCAATCAAGGAATAAAGCTCCTATGGTTTTAATAGTGTGCTAGACTTATGCCATTCAAAGCTAAAATATGTGAAGCGAGGTTTACAGTTAACCTTCCGCAGGTATTTATTGAAAACACAATTGGCCTCTTGAGTTTCTCCGGCAATAATAAAAGACCTACAGGGGATCCTTAAGTAATAAATCCAACTCAAGGTTAGTGGCCAACTTAAGTTGATTGAAAAATCATGTTCGAGTGGATGTCCCGTTAACTAAGTACATTCTCGTCATCCCTCTACTTAGGCCTAAGGAAGTGTGATGACATAACCTAAAAGGTAAAGTGGACGGAATGATATGGCTACGGCATATTGGACTGCGAGAATTTTCAAACAGGAGATAACAGAAACTCAACATCATTTAGTCGGTTAAAAAGCCCAAAATGATTAAACGTTTTTATTAGATATATCAAGTAATTTTTTGGCCAAACATTGATGACAAGCAATCAACAAATAAGATTAAGACATGTTTAGTTAGCAAATGCTCAAGACATAAATAATTAATTATATCCGTCATTAAGAATCATATGATTACATTTACATCAAAAGATCAAGAGATACTTAAAAACCTACGATGGCCCAGCACGATTAACAAGGTAGTCCGCTACTTGAGCTCTCCGACCATCATCAAGATGAGCAACTAAGTATTCTTCAATGCCTTTTGGGAGTGGCTCTAGAAGTTGTGCAAAAATAGCATCTATTGGGATCCAACAGTCATCCCTAGAGAAGGGATTTCACCCAGCATATGAGCGAATGGTCTAATATTTATACCACGGGCCTGATTCCTTAATAAATTTCAATTCCTTAAGAACATTCAACTATCCCCTAGCAAAAGCAAGTTCTTCGGCCTCTTTCGGTCTTACTGGGGCATCTGTCTAACCTTGGTCATAACCATCAGCCCAGACCTGTTGAGGACCCTTTTGGAATAACAGTCTTAATCGTGTGACATCACTCTGTCGAACAACATCAATTACATAAGATCATCAAACGTCTTCTTTTAGCTCGGTAATCTCCCTCCTAGAAGCTTGATTTGCAGTTTGAGCAACTATAGAACACGATGAGGATCCTCGTAGCACCAAAGGAGGACCAGATGGAGTATTTTCTCTTAGATGATAAATTTCTCTTCTTAGAGCATCATTATCTCTTTGCAATAACTCCCCCACCTGGTTGATTTCAGATGCATCCAGAACTTTTGCTTTTAAGGTGTCCATCTCCTCCTACACAGAGGCACCAATTCCCTCCATCTCCTCATGCCTATCCTTGAGCTTAACGACTACCTCAGATTGATTTTTGTATTATCGCCCTCAGGGATTTATAAATCCTTACAAAATCTTAGCACGCTTGAGCACTTATGTTCGGACCAAGAATATGGCCTAGACGAGAGTTAGCAGGAATATAATCATCTAAATCAATGAGTTATAGCCAATCAAATAAGCAATAAAGGTAGCAAGAATCGATAATGAAACTAAAAGTTTGCTTTTCATTTAATCAAAAGGCACGAGATGGTAAAAATGAAGAGAATAAGCAAAAATACAACAGATGAACAAAAATAAGAACATAGCCTAAATTCCTTGGAGGCCTCAACCTGGTCACATGTTGAGAGCCACTTCCACTTGTTAGCAGCTTGGTCGACGAGGACCTCACCCTCACCAGCACCTGGGGCAGCTCCTCCTCGACAACTCAGCTCGATCATGGAGGAACACAGTATAGTCAAAGAAAAACTAAAAAACAGAAGAAACACGGGTTAAGCACGATATGTTAGAGGAAAATGAAGAACAAAGAAGTATAAAAAAAGGAGTACTCACAAAAGCAATCCCTTGGGAAAATTTAAGGGCAAACTAGTCTTCCCCATGCTCGATGAGGGCTCGCGGTGGATCGCGAGCACTGCTTTCTCCAACTATAAGGGGGAAAGTTTAGGAGAAGCAGCCATTAAAGCCCGCGCAACAGCAACGATAGAAGGCACTATCGAAGCCTATGCCCTTATCATTTTTTCTCTTCTTCTCTCTCTCTCTCTCTCTCTCTCTCTCTCTCTCTCTCTCTCTCCACCTCATTCTCCTAAACCACCATCTTAGAACTACCAATAGAGTACCCAACCTTCTTCTTGAGGAACTTCATCCTGTTGGATAAAAGATCATCATCATTGTTATCCTGGATCAAGTTTCTTCTCCTCGAAGGGGCCATCACTTCCTTTCTGGACTCCTTTTTGCTAGACTCTTCCCCATTGCTCCCACTTTCACCACTTCCTTCCTCATGGACTTCTACCAGATCCTCTCTCAAGCTCCTTTCTTCCTCATCCTCTACCTTAATGGGTTCAGAAGTACCACCAAAGCCTTCTTTTGGAACGTCTAGATAAGGGATTACGTCTACTGGGCGAGGAATAAAGCTGGAAGTTGTATTCTTATATTCCAGCAAGAATGAAGTAGACCGAGGACGTTCCCCCTCAATAATAGTGTAGAGGGGGCTTGAATGTAATGTAAGAGGGTAGTTTAGATAAGATGGAAATGTAACCCCTTTTTTAGTACAGCAATGACAAGTTAACTAGCAAAACTATTAATTAACTGTAGGACATGCAAACACAACTTAGTGAAGATAAACTTGGTTAAATTCAAAAATCTCTCATGTATAACTCAGAAGGTAGTAATGAAATTACACCTTGGCACGCAACCAAACACACCAACCACCCTCAAGAATCTCTATCAAGTATTAAAAGCTTCGTAATAAATGACAATGGTCGGTGAGTAAACTCTCTGGTTTGTAATAACTCTCTAGTAATCACTTTTGAACTCTAAAAAAAGATCATCCTCTCCTCAGAGGTGGTTGGGGTCCTTAAATAGCCTCCCACACCACCCCCGAGGCAACTTCGTCATCAATGCCTGCGAAAGACATCCCTAATACTTTATGTCACAAACATTAAATAGATAATGCATTAGTTATCTCCACGTCATAAACATTAAATGCCAAGACATGACTTTTGCCTAACCACTATGTGTCAGGGGGATGTTGTCACGGAGGTGGCTCACCAACTGTCTGACAGCCCCAAATACCGCGGTGGTTTACTCAAGTGCAGGTCTGATATTTCCTAGCTGGTTAATGACATCAGATAAAGTGGATGTGACATTAAGTAGAGGGTCATTTGGCTCATAACTCAACGCCCGATGGAACTCAAGGCTGCTCCCCCCGAGGTTCCACGGTCAGGGTTCTTTGGTGTTTTACCAGGTGTATCTAAGATGGTCGGACAAGTCCCAACAGTGCCTCACTTTTTAATCCTCCAAACCAAGTCCCTCTAAGGTTCCCACAACGAGGTCATTCGATAGAGCATGAAAGCTCTCCCAGGCCCTTCTAAGACCGGTCTCTCGCGAGTACCGCTTGACCTCACACTAAAACTCATTATTATTCTCATTACATAATTACAACCATTATAGCTTATAGTCAATATAAACAAAGGTACAATATGACTAACACAATAAGCTAAAGTATGAGTCGCCATGCTAAGCTGCCTCGCTGAGTTGCCACGCTTGAGTTGTCGTGCCAAACTGCCTCGGTGTCTTAATCCCAAACATTGTTGCTAATGGTGGGGTTATCCCTAATCTAAGGATTACCTTCCAGCCCCCTCTACAAATAGTATCCCTTATCCTCCAAGCTTTTAAAACTTCAGCAACTAGGATCTCGTGAGAAGCAGGCTCTTGATTCTTGGATTTTTCTATAAAAGAAAAAGAAGGAAATATCAAAGGGAAAGTACACAGAGGTAGGAAAATAAATAATAAAATAGAGGTGGTGATAATAACCAATGTATTCCTACACAAAAGTAGGGATCCGAGGTCCCCTATACCTTATGCCCCCTGAATGGGGATGATATTGCCAATTTCTGGCGATAAAACCTTCAGACCAATAGTCTTTATGGGAATCAGATACATTTACTACCAATACCCTATCATGACTTCTTGCTTTCAAGTACAAAAGCCCTCCACTGGTGCAAGAGAAAGTATAATAGTAACGGATCTTAACTAATCCTAAGTTGGTGCCATAGAGCTGGTTTATCCTATGAACTCCATTAAAAAACTTCCACACATTTGGAGAACATTGAGTAAGAACAATATTGTAGTATTGAAAAAAACGAAAAAATAGAGGGTTTGGGGGGAAACATTAAACCCCCTTGGGAAACCAACAAAACATGAATCCATTGACCATATTCTAAATCGCGAACATTTCTGGGGACTGAAAACACTCTATGTCTACCCAATCAAGAATAATGCAACATTTTCAAAACTCATACAAAGACTTATTATCAAGCATTTCCATAAGAAAAAAACACAAAAACCCTAGCAACAGTAGAAAAACAATTCACAGAAGATGAAACCTAGAATAAAAAGAAGAAAGATGGAACTTAAGAGACAAAAAGGAAGCTTAGAAAGCTGAGAAAGTCTTGATTTTGAAGAGCAAAAGTAAGGAATGAAGCCTGAGAACACAGTATGCACAAAAATGACCAAAGAGGATGAATTGGCGATTAAGTTTTTGATAAACCAGTTTCAAATGCTCAAATGATGTTTTACACTTATCGAGAAATATTTAGCACTTTAATATCTTACAGAAAGATGAGCGCGCCCTTCCTATTTCAGAAAATTATGGGTACACCACTGCTGACAGTACTGCGTCCTTAGCCTCACTTAAAATCCATCGGCCCAAGCAATGGCCCAAAGATTTTAGGGGAAATTTTGGGGACCAATTTTATTCTAAGCCCATGAGAGTAGCCTACCTGGCCCAACAAATGTAGAAGGTTACCCGACCCAAATCATGGGAATAAGCTACGAGTATGTGCAGTCCTCACCGCCCCAAATATCAAGTGAATCCCCTATAATCTCGTGGAGATATTCAAGGGATTCATGGATCATCATGGACGTCATGGAGTTACTTAAACAACTAAAATTCTACATATATAAATTACAACCCCTGGACCGGGGCATAGTGGCATGTAATTCAGCAAATTGAGAGATACTTAATAAGACAGTAAACCACTCTGTGGACATAGATAAGTTACTAAACCACGTACATAGTTGTGATGTGTGTGAGATTGTATGCCTTTTTATTTGATTGTGATTATTCTTCGTAAATCGTTTTATTGTGATATTTTTTATACCATAATTTCTCTCCTAAAAGTCCAAGCATTCTGGAAAGACTGAGTAGAGATTCGCCTTTTGACCGCTTGGGACATCGAACAAATAGAAATCCTTATAGAGAATAATCCAGAAACACTCAATATCCATCCGACCATTATGAAGCCTTTGTTAGGTCAAGTTCAAGCATCCGACGATCTACAGACGCCGAGCAGACTCCTCAGGAAGAGATCTTAGTGCAGACGCATGGTCGAGACAGTCGAGCTACTTTACACAAATTTAAGTCGGGACGTGCTCGTGTCGCGTCGGGACTAAATTTTGATAAATAAAAAGTGTATATTTTATAAGTTTCCCGTATGGTCGTTTTGAGTGCGCCAACGCATCCGGAAGGGTCGAGATAGTCAAAAAAGTGTACCCGGGGGTATAGTTTGGGTCTCGGGTCATTTTTAGGCCTAATTAGTAACCCGGGAGGGCATTTTGGTCATTTTATATTTTTGGGTAATTAAACCCACGAAAATTAGAGGGGATATATCTGATATTGAGGTTGTCACCTAGGGTTAGAATCCCCAAAACCTAGAACGGCCATTGGAGAAGAGAGGAGAGAGCTCTCAAGCAATTCCAAGGCTCAAAACTCAACCATTTGCACCGCCGTCACCGCCAACGCGTAAATCGCGAGACGGGGAACGCAACCACACCAAAATCAGCCGCAATCCAGACTTCTGAAAATCCCAGGCAAGTGTTTAACTTTCTTATTTCGTTGGCGCAATTTCCATATTAGTTTAGGAATGATTAGGGATGAAATATATGGAAGAAAACCCAAATTGTGATAGGAATTTGCATGTAGTAAAGACTTAAACCTTATTCTGGAAATCTTTTGTGATGTAAAATAATAATCCATGAAATTTTGGTGTAATTAAGAAAGAAATTCTGGGGTAAAACAGATTTGAACCATGATTTAGAGATTTTTAGGGTTCTTGAGTTTTGAATGAATTTCAGCATGATTAACCCATGTTTAGTGACGTAAATTGACATGCTTTACATAGGATGTGTATCATATCATGTTAGGATGTTAGTAGGACAAGATTTAGGACGTTTGGGAATGTAAAACTTGAAATTGGATGAGAATAGGAGTTAGAACCCGTAACTGCAATTCTGCAGAAATCGCAATACCTGCTTGATCGATCGATCGAGCCTAGAGCCTCGATCGATCGAAGGTTCGATCGATCGAGCCCCAAACCTCGATCGATCGACCCCTCCTGACAGACTCCTATTTTCCCTTTTAAAATGAGTTAAATTCAAATTGTCATGATATAATTCTTGGGCATTCTTAATAAAATGATTTGGGAGACATGGAGGACCAGTAGGGCATATGAATAAATGTGGGGATCTTTAATATTCGACGAGAATGGTGTTCATGGGATATTTACTTTAGGGTTGGTAAATTTATGTATTAAAGGGTGAGGCGCGTAAGAGAGTTACGTTGGAACATAATAATGACACCTACTGAATTTTATACTTGGGAGGATAGGGTCCACGAGTGTCACGTAATGGGTTGGAGAAACCCTTTGAGTTAAGGTTAGCGACGAACCCTTATAAGGAATACTTAATGTGAAAAGTAAGGATAAATATTGTAATTATGGGTGATGAGAGAAACCTATATTGATATGATAAAAAGTGGTATATTTATATGGTTGTGTATGCATATATTATATACGTGTGAAAACCATGCCCGCGCTACTTGCTATCCCTGAGGTTACCGCGCTGGGACGATCTTATCCCGTGTTGCCTTATGGGGGATATTGAGTCGTACCCTAGGAGATAGATATCCTTGGTGATAGTTCATACGGTCCTAAGAGACGTGAGGGTATGTACTGACCTCTTAGAGACTTGGAATCTATGCTTCGCCTCAATCTTGTTTGTGTATATATGTTGATACAGTTCGAGAGTGATTCTTAACTTGTATATCCCTTAGTGTGAGCGATACGGGGATTGGATAGCAGAGTATGCCTGAACCATAGTTTTATTTGGGGTGTCGTTATATATATATATATATATATATATCACGCTAGTAGTTAATATATATACGAAATTTTGAGATTTGGAACCGCCTACTGTGATTTGGTAAGTAGGACATAGTTGATGACTAAAATTGTAAATACTTGGTTGAAAAGTATAATATGACACTGGGAAACTTTATAAATTATTGAAGCTAAAACGAGAGTTGTGCTACTAAATGGGAAGTATCTTTTTAATTAATGATATTGTTCGGTTTTGAAATCTTACGAGTAATTTAAGATAAGCTAAATTGTTGGGAAGGTTAGTGATGAAATGATAGGATAAACCGTTGGGAAGGTTAGTACGATAGGTGTGCACATTAGAAGAGAGGTGAGAATTTTCTCAAGAGTGTGTCGCACTAATATGTTGTTGCATTGGCCTGTATCAATTTAAATACTTGCTAAACGAATTTTTAAATCATACACACTATCGGGCTCTGACCCGTTTCTTTCTCTCTCTCTCTTGTATATATATGTATGTATCACAGGTGCCCAGCCACAGGGGGGTCTTGCTTAGGATCCCTTGGAAGGAACGCGCTGCAGCTTAGGTGGGAGTTACAGGTCTCTTGATTAGACGACTTCGTTCATTCGGATCCACTCTTAGTACTTTCATTTAGTTGGGCATGTGTAGCTCTTTCCATTATTCCGTTGTTATTGAACATTTGTATTTCAGTTATTTCCAGTACTGTTACTATGGGATTTATTCAGTATGGATGTGTGATTTTAGATTTCGTATGTTGACATTAGATTGACGAATGTTTTAAATTATTTGGATTATGTTGCAGAATTGATGTGGTGTGATTATTACTTTTTGAATGTTGTTAATAAAATAAATAAATAATTTTTCTTTAAATAAAATTTGGAAAGTTATGTATGAAAATGGTTTTCACACTTAGCTTAATTAATTAGGGTGTTAAATTGGAAAAAAATATTTTTATCGACAGTGATGCTGAGAATGAACCAACTATTCACCTTGATTTAATTTAATAAAGGAGTGATCGCCCGATATTTAATTAGGCGGGGTGTCACAACCCTGTCCAAGAATAATGCTTCCCTTCCCGTTTTGGTGTCTCGCTGGAACATTACCACTCATACATTTATTACTGCGTGGGGCGAGTTTATAATAACGTTGGAAGACGCGTGTGAGCTCCTAGGTCTTGAAGAAACAGGCCATGAGCCTTATTTTGATGAGGCCCTAGATGCCCAGGAAGCTGCTGATCGTTTGGAGCTGGACCGTATATGTCAAAGCTGCATAGGTTCTTCGAACAAAGCCACTTTCACTCCACTCATCAACTATTTCTTCAAGGATCCTTTTGAAAGTAGTTCCTCCAAGGATGCCCCTCGATAAGGTACATCACTGGAACTTCCTACCTATATCCTTGTCATTCTTTCTCGCTTCCTTTTAATGACGAAACCCAACGACCAACCTCTAAGGGACCTCATCAACATATCCCTCTGTTTGGCCCAGGGTATCAAGCTTTCTTTGGCTACAATCACCATGGGATCCCTCTACACATGTCTTGATAGAACCTTTTCGACATGTAACGCTCTCTGGGTCGTTATAACCTGGCTAACTTTGCCAACTGTATCCTCCTAACAGGCTTCCTTTATGTGCGTCTCCCTGTCGTAGCAACCAAGACCAACCATCCTCCTTTGGGGGAAATAATTTTACCCCCACGCTCCTTTATTTATCACAAGAGACAAAGCCGAAAGGAGTTGACCTCTATTATTGATTATTCTTCAAATTTTATGATGAGGCCTTATGAAGAGGATATCTTTCTTTACACTTGTGGTTTTTTCAAACATGAAGCAAGAGTAGTCCGGGCAACTACTCTAGACCTCGTTATTGAAGACCCTTCACTAGCTGTGGTCCTTATGTTTTTGCCAGGATACCTACCCTCTTACACCGAGTGGGGATATACCAGCGAGCACTATAATCCCAACTGATGCAGCCGTCAGTTTGGTTTCGATCAAGGGGTTCCTCGCCCAGTTTTTCAATCATCTAACCCCAAGGTCTCTTTTAGCGAGGCATGTTCCCAATTCTCCTTAACTGCTGCATGGTGACTGAGCTCTACCATGGCTAGGGGAATCACCATTCCCAGCATCACCAGGCAAGGGGACATGACCCCTTTATTTGCAACAAAGTACTAGCTGAGACAACTGGCCTAAATTTTTGAGTTCATTGAGGGGGACCCCGTGTATCCTCCAGTTCTTTTATTTTCTACATTGGAGTTGGGGTTAAAAGGTAATTCCGTTCTTGGGATTGAGGTCCCTCTAAGAGAAACCCCCAAGGTACATCCTACTGAACTTCCTCCACATTACTCCATGTTCCCCACTGCCACGTCCAAACCCAAGACCGTTGCAACTCCCAAACAACCTGCCCCTTCGACCGAAGCTGTAACAGGGGAAGGTCCTTCTCAGCCACCTGCTAAAAAGACCAAGAAGTCCAAAAGTGGGGTTTCCATAAAATCCAAGTCCTCAAAGTCCAAGTCTCCAGCTCAAGCACAAACCCTTTTGGAGGCATTCCCTATTGACTCCATTCCCCCTCCTATATCTACAGAGGTAAGTGAAGAGCTAAGGAGGCAGGTTCAAGCTGAGGTCGAAAGAATAAATGCTGAGTTTCAACGGTGCGCTGTCGTCGTTCCTCCTTCAGCTGGATTTCCCATGATTGTGGTTGATCCAACTGAGCAATGGAAAATAGGAGAAAAAGTTCGAGGGTACCTCAAGGTGCTGATACAACGGGAACAAGGAAGAAAACTCTGGGTACCAAGTCCCATAAAAAACTAACGCCCCAGATACATCCAGCCCCAGCCCCTTATGTTGCTGTCTCCTCTCCATCTTCATTAGTGGGTATACCTTCTCATTCTCCTTTAGAATCTGAGGTATGTGTGCATGTTTTGTTCTTGTTCCCCTTTTCTTAAGGCAAGCTGCATCTGCTTATTTATTTGATAACTTTTGTGCAAGGAGTTGAAGAAAGGCCCAGTCCCCATGGTTCCCCCATGAGCCATTTTATGGGGGGCATTTCGATGTCTCTCAAGCCGATACTACTCCTCCCCATTCCCCTATGATAGGTCTTACCTACTCTCGCCGTTTGTCCTCCCAACGGGCCAAAGATCCTGCTGCGGGGCTACTACCGTTAAATTTGTTGGAATATCTACCCAACCAGAGGCAACTAGTCCAGCCCCTTCTGAATTACCATCCGAGCAAGAGGTCCCTCTGCCCATCGTTGTGGTCGAGGAGAGTGCCCCTGAGGTAAAAAAAAATCTTATCAAGTCTCACGTCTTTTCCTTGTCCCATTGCTTTGTTTATCATTCTAATATATTAGTATGTTTTAGGTGGAAGTGGCGTCTCTGATAGCTAACATTATTCTTACCACGGTGCTGACGAGACCCCTGACTGCAATTTCCCTTTTTAGTGCCATAACGGGGGTAAGTAACACTCAGATGTATTCCTGCCTTTTTCCTGTACTTGCTCCTTGTGTCTAACACTTGGTTTTGTATTTGTAGCTTTCGCCAAGCCTTACCCCACCATTTTATCTTAGTGGATTTTCTCTTTCCAAGGCCAATGTTGATGCTGCAGCCTCACGTGGTGTTTCTTCAGTGCCTGTCCATGCTGGGGCATCATTTGGAGGTTCCTCGTGTTCTTTTAGTGAAACTCCTTCGTTGGCCTTGGTACCGTTTGTTGGCGAGGGAGCTTTGTCGACCGTTGAGGCTTCTTCAGTTAGGGGCGTTGTTGAGGCCTCTACGGTGGCTCCTATTCTAGCTGATGCTACTGCTGAGGTACTTCGCTAATTTCTCTGCATTTCTCAGTCTCTCAAACTTCACCTATGTTGGTGACTTAACAACAAAAACACTTGTTAAGGTTTTTCATAAACTCCACCTATATCGGTGACTTAACAACGAAAACACTTGTTAAGGTTTTTCATAAACTCCACCTATATCGGTGACTTAACAACGAAAACACTTGTTAAGATTTTTCGTAAACTCCACCTATATCGGTGACTTAACAACGAAAACACTTGATAATATTTTTTATAAACTCCACCTATATCGGTGACTTAACAACGAAAACACTTGTTAAGATTTTTCATAAACTCCACCTATATCGGTGACTTAACAACGAAAACACTTGTTAAGATTTTTCATGAACTCCACATATATCGGTGACTTAACAACGAAAACACTTGTTAAGATTTTTTCATAAACTCCACCTATATCGGTGACTTAACAACGAAATACTTGTTAAGATTTTTTCATAAACTCCACCTATATCGGTGACTTAACAACGAAAACACTTGTTAAGATTTTTCATACTCATTATCTCCTCTAACTGTCCCCAGGTTGCTCGGGAGGATTCTCCACCAGTTCTTTTGCCTATCTCATCAACCCGTTGAGAACCCATTATTTCAGAAGGCTCAAGTCACAACGATCAAGGTTCCACGATCGCTGGTGCTGCTGAAAGAGAATCTGGCTATGAGATTCCTCTGCCCGACTTGGCTCCTCATGCCTTCTGCCTGATGGTGCTTCAGCGTTCTCCTCAGATGCCTATCAACCATCATTTGATAGTTGAGCTGCTTGCAAACCACCATCCTGAAACATTCACCATGGATTTCCTTCATTCTAGCATCTCTATAATGAGTTACAGGCTTCAAGGCATGGCTACCGTTGTGGCTGATATTGCCAATATTCCAACCTCAACTATTACTAGAGCCCTCCTCAACCAATTCCTGGGTCACCTGAAGGAGTTGGGTTATGATGGATTTCGTCTTGATTGGCTTATTACACATTTGAAAACTTTGAAGAGCCAGTGACTGGATAGCCAGAGGGAACTACTCCGGAAACATCAGGAGGATCAACGGGCTGAGGAAGCCAAGTTGGCTGAGTTAGCACCTCTTCTTGAAGCCGTTGACAAAGAGGTGGGAGACCTCGAAGAACCTCTATGATTGACAAAGTCAAAGCGAGAGAAGCTCCTCATCGAGTGTACACAAGCGCAAACGAGGCTGGAGGTTTCTATAAATGCCCAACAATCTTGCCTGGCAGCTTCTTTGGGCCTTCCTGGAGATTTTTTCTCTGCTCCAGATCTTTGGTTCCTCTTGGGTCAATGATTTGTTGTAAACATTTTCTTTTCTTCTTTCTATGCAATTCTTGGGCAATAGCTCCCAATTTTGTAATTCCCCAAAGTTTATGAATGAAGAAAAAATGTATGTTTTCTATGTCATTTCTTTGTGTTACAACTGCTTGCGTACTTTATGAAGTTCTATAATTCTTTCATCTCCACTTGAGTTATGATAAAAAGAACTTGCATACTCATCATAAAAAGAAATTGTGTATTCATAACAATAGATAGATACATCAATGGTCCAAACCTAATTACTTACACATGATAGACTTTCAACCATTTATTGTTAATCTTGAATGGCTTATCTTCTTCCATCCTAGAAATTAAGCAATAACCTGAGTCATGATCTTCTTGTACAATGAAAGGTCCCTCCCAATTTGCTGCAAACTTAGGTAGAGGAAGCCCCTGATATGTTTCACTGCTGCCTTCAACATGAGGTCTCCCTCCATGAACTTCCTCGGTCTTACCAAGTTATCATATGCCCTTGAAAGGTGTTTTGTATACATTCGAAAGTGTTGCATCGCATTATCTCTGTGTTCATCCAACACCTCCAGCTGTACATGTCTACTCTGAGGGAGCATGATACTTCGCAAGGCATATCGAGTAGAGGGAACTTCTAACTCCACTGAAAGGATTGCCTCAGCCCCATAAATGAGGGAGAATGGAGTATACCCTGTGGGCTTTCTCTTAGTTATTTGATAGGCCCACTGTACAATTGGTATCTTATCATCCCATGCTCCTAGGAAATCCTCTATCGTTTTGTCTAAGATATTAACCAAAGTTTTGTTAGTCACTTCGGCCTGAACGTTTCCCTTTGGATATGCCACCGTCAAAGTATGATGAATAATGGAGTACTTGTCTGTGAGCATCGTTACTTCTGAATTGATGAAAAGGGTTCCATTATCTGAAAGGATGACCTTTGGGATCCCAAAATGGAAAATGATGTACTTTCTAATGAGGTTGCTCACCACCCCCGTTGTTACCCTTCTCAGTGGTATCACTTCAGCTCACTTTGTGAAGCACTCCGTTGCTACTAGTATCCATATCTTCCCCCTCGAAGAAGGATGTATTGCCCCTACTAGGTCGAATGCCTAAGTGTGAAAAGGATAAGGTGTTGCCAGGGAGTGTAGGTCTACCGATGGGGCATGGATCATATTTCCATGAAGTTGACAAGCTTTGCATTTTTTAATGAACTCAGCAGTGCCTTCTCCATTTTTGGCCAATAATACCCAAACTCATCAATTATTCATACAACTTGGACCCTCCTATGTGAGCTGGATCATGTGCTTGTTTGAGGACTGCGACTTCTTCTTCTTTCGTGATGCAATGCAACGACCAGTTAAAGTATCCCCTTTAGTAGAGCTATCCCTCCTGAGCGTAGAATCTCGGGGCCCTCCGCTTGAGTCCCATCGCGTCAGTCTTTTCTATTAAGACAACTCTATCTCTAATAAAGTCAATATAGGGTTGTCTCCATTCAAGTTGAGTTTTAACAAAATGACATTCAGTCGCTTCGAAGAATAACTGGCATTTATCACACTTCCGTTATAGCTCTGTCGCATCTTGTTTCATTCTAGGCCAAAAATACCCCCCTCTTTGAATCCTTTGATAGAGGGGTATCTCAGTTATCTTACAGTGCTCTTCATATATTTTCTTCAATCTTTGCTCTGCTTCTTCTGGGCCGACGCACCTTGACAGCCATCCTCATGCATTCCTAAAGTAAAGGTTCCCCTGGTTTATGAAGTGTTGAGCTAATTCTCTTAGTCCCATCGTTCCTTCTCTAGACTCCAGTTGATTCCTAATCTCTCCCCTCCAGTCCTCATCCTCCTCCATCGATAAAATTGACTGTACTACCAAAGGAGCCGTTCTTCGTTGGATCACGACGGTAGTTGCATTGTTCCTTATGACCATTTTTTGGGCAATGGTGGCATAGGCGTCTGGTTGGAGGTTCATCATTATGGGATGTCTTTTGATCTTTGTCCAATGGAACCGGTAGAGGATCCTCTGAATGATTGTCCTATATGGTGCCAAGCTCATGTGCTTCAATGCATATTCTCCGTTCACCTATTGAATTACTACGTTCGAATCACCTTTGATGCAAAGTGTATGAATTCCTCTTCGCAGAGCCTCTAGCAACCCCAACACCAATGCTTCATTACTGCCTCATTGTTGGAATAAGGGAAATATAACTTATAGGAAAGGCAAATCTCCTCCATTCATTTTGAAAGAATAACCCCTACTCCTCCTTTATTTTTCACCAAAGATCCATTGAATTTCATTATCCATTCCTCATCCATTGCGTCTAGGTGATTGTCCTACAAATCGTCTCCCGGAATACTTTCTTTATGTGGCTCAAACGTTCTCGAGGGGAAGATTGCCAATAGATCGGCATACGCTTGGCTTTTGATTGCGCGAGGAACCATACACTTTAAGTCATACTCGGAGAGGATGAGGAACCACCAAGATGCTCTACCAATCAATATAGTTCTTGCTATCAAATACTTAGTAGGATCACATTTAGTTACAATATGAATTGTAAAAGACAGCATATAATGTCTAAGTTTTTGTGCTATAAAGACTAAGGCTAAACAATGCCTTTCCAAGCTACTATATATGACTTTTGGCCCATGGATGATCCTACTAAGGTAGTAGACCGGCCTCTCTTCCCCATCAATCTTCTGCGCCAATAAAGCTCCCACGTACGTCGTGTTGGATGTGAGGTATAACTGCAACGATATTCCTGCCTGTAGGGGAACCATGATCTGTAGTGAAACGAGCAGATTCTTCAGCCCAACGAGTGAATCCTGATGAACCTCCTCCCACTTGAATTTCGTGTTTCTTCATAACAGTTGCATCAACGAATGTGTCATCTCGGCTAACCCAGGCACAAATCTCCTAAGATAGGAGACTTTATCGAGGAAACACTTCAACTCCTTCGCCATTCTTGGACTTGGAATCTCCAAGATCGCTCACTGCTTGTCTTGGTCCATCTGCACCCCTTGTCGATTAACCACGAAGCCTAGAAACTTTCCACTTGTTACTCCAAAGACGCACTTCAGTGGGTGCATCCTTAATTTATACTTCCTGCATCGAGCAAACCCCTTCCTCAAATCGCCCAGATGGGACTCCTCCTTCTTTGATTTGATGACCAAATCATCCATATAGAATTCCATAAATTTGTGGAGGAAGTCGTGGAAAATGGCCATCATTATTTTCTGGTAAGTAGTCCCAGCGTTCTTAAGTCCAAACGGCATCACTCTGTACATAAAATTACCCAATGGGGTCCTGAACGCCATTTTCTCTACATCTGAGGGGTCCATCTATATCTGGTTGTACCCCACATACCTATCCATGAAGCTATACATCTCATGACCAGTCGTTGAATCTATCAATCTATCAATGGAGGGCAGAGGTAACTCATCCTTGGGGAAAGCTCTATTCAAATCTCTGAAGTCCACGCAGATCCTTATTTGTTTTTTATCTTTCTTTCCCACCGGGACAATGCTAGACAGCCAAAGCGGGTGCTATATCGATTTGATGAACCCTACCACCAATAAGCATTGGACCTCTTCCTTTATCTTTAAATCTAGCTCAGGCTTGTACGTTCTCATTGCTTGTTTCACCGAAATGTCTGAAGGCATCACGTTTAACTTATAGCAGTTGACTCACTTATTTAGCCCTTCCATCTCCGTGTATTTCCATGCAAAAACATCTATGAACTCTCGAATCAACATAGCCAATGCCTATCATTTCTCCTTACCGAGATCTTTCGAGATAAAAATAGGCCTTGGGTCCTCCTCTTCTTTCGCCAGGTTCAACTGCTATAGTTCTTGCGCCTGCGGTTTCGATTGATTCGTCATGTATTCTGGTTCCTCTGTGAATTCCTCCATAAATTCCTGTACATTGGAGTTATCTATCACCATACATTGTACGCGCTGATCCACTAAAAAACACTCATATATCGGGTCAGCCTCATTGTCAGCTTCTTCAGCTGCCCGTTCACACCATTATAATCGATATATCACATTTCCTTCTTCGGTAATGACGTTCTTGAACTGTATGCTGGTAGCTGTAGTTGCCTTCCTCTTTTTCTCTCTAGAGGCCTCGATCGTTCTTTTTCTTGGGAACCAGATCAGCACGCTTTATTATTTGAACTCATGTTCCATCAGATCCACTCTGGGCCCCATCCTGTCTTTGAGCTGCTTTGAAATGTTTTGGGGCCATTTGGTGAGCTTCTTCGGTCATCACTCTTGCGCTGCTTGTAACCTCTTTATTCTTCTCGTTCAAGGGCCCCATCCTTTCTCTGATCGAGGGAACCCATGCTCCCTCTATTCTTCTCGTTAGACCCAGACATCCTCCTCCAACTCTGTGTACAATTCGTTTCTAACAAGTGAGCCTCCTCGACAGCGAAGGGCCTCTTCATAGCCCTAATGGTCACCTCCGTTCCCTTGATATTCTCTTTAGCGCATTGATGGTACGTTGAGGGAAGTAGGCCTTGGTTTTGCATCCACACTCTTCTTATTAGCAGATGGTAGGAGGTTTCACTCTCTATTACGTGGAACTTGATATCGGAACTCAAATTTCCCATTACGATCCCAACATTTAAGTACCCAATGGATTTGGAACACTGGTTGTCATATCCTGAAATCACCAAAGGCATGGGGACCAACCTTTCCTCCAGAATATTAGCTGCGTGAAAAGAGTTGATTGGCACAATATTAATGGAAGCTCCCCCATCCATAAGAGTCCTTGTGAAACTAATTCCATTGACACTGGCGGTCACATACAATGGCCTGTTATGAGGGAATCTTACAGACCTATCTGCATCTCTAAAAGTTACTTCTGACAGAAACTTTCTTACCAACCTGGCCATGGGTCCCCTCCATCTCAGCAAAGGGACCACGTTCTTCCTCGCAATGTCAAGTATTGTCTGGGTTATCTCCAACCCACTCTCCTTCGGTATCCCCACTTGGTTGAAGAACCAGGTGAACTTTGGGGATTTTGAAACTACGCAGTACTCTAGGACTGGGTCTGCTTCCTTACCTTCAACACTGTATACATCCTCCATATCTTTGGTGCTTGGCTCATCATAGGCTAGTACGACATTAGCCATTCCCTTCATACAATCTTTCAGAGCTTCTTCGAACTCTCCTTACCTCGTAGTTCGCCTTCTTTCTTCTCTCTCTCATTCCTCATCATAGGCCATCACCAAATTGGCCCCATGTGCCGGGAGTGGGTTATTGTTAACATTCTGCGGAGGTATTTGCAATGTTCTTGCCTTCACACACTTATCGATGATTCTCCTCAGCATGAAATAGCTCTCTATTCGATGCTAGATCTTTCGATGAATCTAGCAATATTTGGGATCCGCCCTTGTCGCCGTATCAGGTTCCTCAATAGGAATGCCCTTTGGTTCGTAAACGATTCCTACTTGGACTATTGCATTGTAACAGCTGACAGCCTCCTCCACTGTACAAGTCAATGGTAGTTGATCCTCCTTGTCTCTTCCAAACTTCCTCTTATTATCGTTCTTCGGCGCCTGACCCCCATCTGTTCCCTCAGTGTAACCTACCCATGGGGGATGAGACCTCCCCCCCACAGGTTGTATCGGTTGCCTAAACATCATGGGCACTACTACTGGATTTGTCCGTACGACTAATGACAGATTTCTTGCTGCTTTTAGGAATTCCGAAAAGGTCCCCTCACGCGTCTCATTGATAATATGGCAAATGTACTTAGGGAGAAGTCCTTTCGCACAGATCTACAGTAGCTTAGACTCCTTGGCTTCCTCCCTCACATCGAGGGATATTTCCTTGAACCTTTGAACGTAGGCCACCACATCTTCCCTTGGTTGTTGTTTATCCCTCCCCAACTGGGTTAAAGTAAACTCATCCTTCGCCAGAAAGAACTTCTGAATGAATAAAACATGCATCTCCTCCCATGTAGAGACACTCTCGGGAGCTAAGTGAGAGTACCATGTGTATGCCTTATCGGTTAAGTATTTTGAAAAATCCCTCAACCTGAGCTTCTTATTATTGTAATGCTCCCCCAAGTGCTCAATGAAGCGCTTAAGAGGGATATAATCTTTTGGATAAGACTCATCATTGTATTCCTGGGGGTAAGGTGTTCGAAAGTCATCATAAATCGAAGGTACCTCACCCACAGATTGCGAGGAAACTTGCATGAACTTCAGCATATCTTTCTGCATCTCCTTCCTCATTTCCTCCATGGGTGATGCTACTGGGGCAAAAACCGACTGGACCATGGGCTGAGTGCCCGTTGCAGCTGGAGCAACCATCACAGTTGGAGCCGTTGATACTCCCAAGGTTCCCACTGATGAATTCACAACAGAGGGTATACTTGCTACTGTTCCCGTTATACCCTCACTTGGTGGGGCCGTTGGGGCTTCCCCTAGTGTTACGAAGGAGTTGTCTTCAAATCCTCCCAACACCGTTGAAGATACAAGAGTTTTCAAACACTCATAAAACTTATTCATGAGGAGTGCCACCTGGGTTGTCCCCAACCCAACACCCGTTGAGTCACCCCCGGAACGCCTATCGTCGCATGAACTGGAGGTACCTCTATTCGAGGGGACCCATCCCTTAGAGCCTCCAGTTCTCTCGTCGCCTATTCTTCATTGTGTTAAAAGTCATCAATGTTAAGTCTTCGATTAACGTTATCTTATGCCATACTCATTGCTTAGAAGAATGCCTCCCCAGAGGAGTCGCCAAATGTAAGAGGGTAGTTTAGATAAGATGGAGGCGTAACCCCTTTTTTGAGTACAACAATGACAAGTTAACTAGCAAAATTATTGATTAACTGTAGGACACGCAAACACACCTTAGTGAAGATAAACTTGGTTAAACTGAAAAATCTCTCGTGTATAACTCAAAAGGTAGTAATGAACTTAAAAGTAACTTATATAGAGGGAGAGAGAAGTAAGAAACCCAGATACACCTTGGCAGGCATCCAAACACACCAACCACCCTCAAGAATCTCTGTCAAGTATTAAAAGCTTCATAATAAATGACAATGGTGCGTGAGTAAACTATCTGGTTTGTAATAACTCTCTAGTAATCACTTCTGAACTCTCAAAAAAGATCATCATTTCCTTAGAGGTGGTTGGGGTCCTTAAATAACCTCCCACACCACCCCCGAGGCAACTCCGCCATCAATGCCTGTGAAAGACATCCCTCATACTTTATGCCACAAACATTAAATAAATGATGCACTAGTTGTCTCCACATCATAAACATTAAATGCCAAGACATGCCTTTTGCCCAACCACTGTGTGTCAGGGGGATGTTGTCACAGAGGTGGCTCACCAACTGTCTGACAACCCCAAATACCGTAGTGGTTTACTCAAGTGCAGGTCTAACATTTCCTAGTTGGTTAATGACATCAGATAAAGTAGATGTGACATTAAGTAGAGGGTTATTTGCCTCACAACTCAACGCCCGATGGAACTCAAGGCTGCTCCCCTAGAGGTTCCACGGTCCGGGGTCTTCGATGTTTTACCAGGTGTATCTAAGATGGTCGGACAAGTCCCAATAGTGCCTCACTTTTTAATCCTCCAAACTAAGTCCCTCTAAGGTTCCCACGACGAGGTCATTCGATAGAGCATGAAAGCTCTCCCAGGCCCTTCCAAGCCTGGTCTCTCGCGAGTATCGCTTGACCTCACACTAAAACTCATTATTATTCTCATTACATCATGACAACCATTATAGCTTATAGTCAATATAAACAAAGATACAATATGACTAACACAACAAGCTAAAGTATGAGTTGCCTTGCTAAGCTGCCTCGCTGAGTTACCACACTTGAGTTGCCGCGCCAAACTGCCTCGGTGTCTTAATCCCAAACACTATTGCTAATGGGGGGATTATCCCTAATCTCAGGATTACCTTCCAGCCCCCTCTACAAATAGTATCCCTTATCCTCCAAGCTTTCAAAACTTCAGCAACTAGGATCTCGCGAGGAGCAGACTCTTGATTCTTGGATTTTTCTATAAAAGAAAAAGAAGGAAATATCAGAGGGAAAGTACAAAGAGGCAGGCAAATAAATAATAAAATAGAGGTGGTGATAATAACCTATGTATTCATACACAAAGGTAGGGATCCGAGGTCCCCTATACCTTATGCCCCCTGAATGGGGAGGATATTGCCAATTTCTGGCAATAAAACCTTCAGACCAATAGTCTTTATGGGAATCAGATACATTTACTACCAATACCCTATCATGACTTCTTGCTTTCAAGTACAAAAGACCCCCACTGGTTCAAGAGAAAGTATAATAATAACATATCTCAACTAATCCTAAGTTGGTGCCATAGAGCTGGTTTATCCTATGAACTCCACTAAAAATTTCCACACATTTGGAGAACATTGAGTAAGAACTATATTGAAGTATTGAAAAAAAATGAAAAAACAGAGGGTTTGGGGGGAAACGTTAAACCCCCTTAGGAAACCAACAGAACGTGAATCCATTGACCATCTTCTAAATCGCGAACATTTCTGGGGACTGAAGTACACTCTATGTCTACCCAATCAAGAATATTGTAACATTTTCTAAACTCAGACAAAGACTTATTATCAAGCATTTCCATAAGAAAAAAACACAAAAACCCTAGCAACAGTATAAAAACGATTCACAGAAGATGAAACCTAGAAGAAAAAGAAGAAAGCTGGAACTTACGAGACAGAAAGGAAGCTTAGAAAGCTGAGAAAGTCTTGATTTTGAAGAGCAAAAGTAAGGAATGAAGTCTGAGAACACAATATGCACAAATATGACCAAAGAAGATGAATTGGCGGTTAAGTTTTTGATAAACCAGTTTCAAACGCTCAAATGATGTTTTACACTTATCGAGAAATATTTAGCACTTTAATATCTTACAGAAAGATGAGCGCGCCCTTCCTATTTCAGAAAATTATGGGTATACCACTGCTGACAGTACTGCGTCCTTAGCCTCACTTAAAATCCATCGGCCCAAGCAATGGCCCAAAGATTTTAGGGGAAATTTTGGGGACCAATTTTATTCTCAGCCCACGAGAATAGCCTACCTGGCCCAACAAATGTAGAAGGTTACCAGACCCAAATCATGGAAATAAGCTACGAGTATGTGCAGTCCACACCGCCCCAAATATCAAGTGAATCCCCTATAATCTCGTGGAGATATTCAAGGGATTCATGGATCATCATGGACGTCGTGGAGTTACTTAAACAACTAAAATTCTACATATATAAATTACAACCCCTGGACCGGGGCATAGTGGCATGTAATTCAGCAAATTGAGAGATACTTAATAAGATAGTAAACCACTCTGTGGACATAGATAAGTTACTAAACCACGTACATAGTTGGGATGTGTGTGAGATTGTATGCTTTTTTATTTGATTGTGATTATTCTTCGTAAATCGTTTTATTGTGATATTTTTTATACCATAATTTCTCTCCTAAATGGCCAAGCATTCTGGAAAGAATGAGTAGAGATTCGTCTTTTGACCGCTTGTGACATCGAACAAATAGAAATCCTTATAGAGAATAATCCAGAAACACTCAATATCCATCCGACCATTATGAAGCCTTTGTTAGGTCAAGTTCAAGCATCCGACGATCTGCAGACGCCAAGCAGACTCCTCAGGAAGAGATCTTAGTGCAGACGCATGGTCGAGACAGTCGAGCTACTTTACACAAATCTGACCCAGGTAATCCATCATGGAAGGGATCAATCCAGTGATATCGACTGGGGGAAATGGCAAAAACAAAGAATCCCTTGCATAGGAATTTCATTAAAGGATCTCCTTTCATTCGCGCAATTGTTAATTTCCCACCTCCATCAAAGTTTAAAACCCTTGTGGTCATGCCAAAATATGATGGTAAAAGTGATCTAATTTTACACATCAAGCAATATCAAGATACAACTTACATTTATTCAGTCCATGATGAGACGAGATGTAGAGCATTTTTAAGCACCATTAAGTGTCCAACCTAAATATGGTACAATAACTTGCCCCGGGGACAAATTGTTAGTTTTAACCAGCTTGTCAAGTTGTTCATCAGTAACTTCTATTTGGGGGCCAAGCCAGTAAAGAGTGTAGCCCATATCTTGAGCATAAGGCAGCGAATAGGGGAACCTACCAGGGAGTATATCACTCGGTTTGACAACGAGAAATTATAAGTTGTTGATTATGAGGAAAAAATAGCCACCACAGCTCTGATGAGTGGATTGCTTCCCAAAAACTATATTATGATCTAGCTAAAGATCATCCTAGAACTATGACTGAACTCATGGCTAAGGATGGTAAAATCATGAACGTCGAGGAAGCAATGGCTGCAAACCAGAGCCCAACCACTATGCCTAATAAGAAGGATAACAAGGAGCAAAAGCTGAAGAAGGATGATATGCTCAAAAAGTATGGAATGTATACTCTTTTGACTATGAGCATTTACCATTTCCTAGAGGAAATCAAACACAATAAGGATTTGTGATGGCCTGAGAAGTTGAGGGAACCTCCTAATAGGAGGGATAAATCTAAATATTACGATTTCCATAAGGATCATGGCTATACGATAGGTAACTGTATCCCTTTAAAGAATGAAGTGGAGTCTCTTATTCACCGAGGAAAACTGAACAAATTTGTTGATCAATGAAAAGGCAGAAATAATAAGGGGAAGATCAAATTCTCCCTACAGGACCAAAGACGACAGGAAGAGAAACCATAAATATGGTTATGAAGATAATCATGACGTGCCGAAGAAGTCTAAGCAACTAGAACGTGAGGTAGCCATGATAAGTTTTGGTTCATTTGATTGTCATATAATTACAGGTGGCGATACAGGAGGAGGAGATCATACTGCTGAAAGAAAGGCCTACTTAAATGAAGCACAAGACTGTTCTTATATCCAGAGAATCAAAATGAACAAAGATAATTGACACAGGAAGGTCAATAAAGACAAAATGGTAATAGGATTTTCTAAGAATGACCTTTTGGGGGTACTTTGTCCCTATGATGACCTATTGGTCATCAAATTCAGAATCCAGGATGCCATTATTTCCAGAGCATTTATTGATAATGGAAGCTCGACTGATATCATGTTTTACCCATGATTTCAGAGTCTATATTTAAAACTCAGTGAACTGGAACCTTTCCATAGGCCATTAATAGGTTTTTCAGGTGAAAAAGTCCACCCTCTTGGGACATTCAAGCTAGAAGCGTTGTTCAGCACCTGGTCGGTAAGTCATACTAAAAAAATGCACTTTTGTGATGGATAAAAATGTTCAATATGCCTATAATGTGATCCTTGACAGGGTAGGATTGAAGAAGTTTGAAGTTGTACCATCAACAGTCCATCAATGTTTGAAGTTCCCAACTCATTTTGGGGTTAGTGTTGTGAAAAGCAACCAAAAAGTGGCAAGAGAATGTTATTACTCCTCAACCGAGCAATAGGACTTGATTGATTTAAAGAAGAAGACTACCACTTATCAGGTAGATACCACTGAGCCCAACAGTGAACCTGAAGTTGAAACTCTAGATCCTCGAGATGAAACAAAGTTAGTTAAATGGAAGATTATTAAAACCATTGAGAGTATAGTTCTGAATGATGATAAACCTGTAAGGACCACCTAGATCGTTTCAACACTAGAACCAATCCTTACATAGGAGTTGATTGCATTCTTGAGACAACGAAAGAATGTATTTTCTTAGGGTCATGAGGATATGCTTGGGATTGATCCCAACTTCCTTTATCATGAGCTCAACATCAATAAGGATGCTAAGCCAATCAAGCAGAGGCGTAGGGTGTTCAGTCCATAAAAAAATCAAGCTATTCAGGAAGAGGTGGAGAAACTTTAAAAAGCTCAATTCATTGAGGATGTGAATACCCAACCTGGTTGGCCAACATTGTGATGGTCAAAAATAAAAATGGCAAGTGGAGAATGTGTGTGGATTTTACTGATCTGAATAAAGCTCTCCCTAAAGACTATTTTCCCTTGCCTAGAATTGATCAACTGGTTGATGCTGCATCAAGACATGAGCTGTTAAGATTCATGGATGCTTATTCCAGATATAACTAGATAAAAAAGAACCTAGAAGACAGGGAAAGTATTGCTTTCATCACCACTTGAGGAACATATTGCTACAATGTAATGCCCTTTGGGCCCAAAAATGCTGGAGCAACATACAAAAGGTTGGTCAACAAGGTGTTCGAAGAACATATATGAACGATTTTGGAGGTTCATGTGGACGATACGCTAAAAAAAAGCAAGAAGGCTTCAGATGATATCGGGGACCTTAGTTAGACCTTTGATCAGCTAGAAAAGCATCAGATGAAGTTGAATCTGACCAAGTGTGTGTTCGGGGTACATGAAAGAATGTTCCTCAGCTTCATTATTAATCAAATGGGAATTAAAGCGAATCCATCCAAAATAAAAGCTTTGATGGAAATACAGTCGCCAACTTGTGAGAAAGATGTACAAAGGCTCACTGGTATAGTGGTAACTTTAAACAGGTTCATTTCTTGGGCAACTAGTAGGAGTTTGCCATTCTTTAAGGGGTTGAGAAAGACTTTTTAGTGGAATGAAGAATGTGAAAAAGCATTTTAAGAGCTAGAGAAATACCTAGGATCACCATTTTTATTGTCCCGACCTGCTCTGGGAGAAAAGTTGTATTTATACTTAATTATTTTTGAGTCTGCAGTTAGCTCGGCCTTTGTTCGATGGGATAATGGAATCCGGTAACCAGTTTACTACATCAGCAAAGCATTCAAAGGGTCAAGATTAGGTACTTATGCTTGGAAAAAGTGGCCTTAACACTCATTGACTCCTCCATAGCCCTTCGATAAGCGCTCCATAAACTACAAAAGTCAGAAAGATTGATGTATTGGGCAGTAGAACTAGGAAAGTATGACATCGTTTATGAAGCAAGGTCCTCATTAAAAGGAAAATCTTTGGCGCATTTCATTGCAGAGTTCACCTATCTAGAGGTTGCCGACCAACAACACTTGCCTACCGAGAAGACTTCTAAGGAAAAAAGCTCAGCTCAAAAGCAAGCTGAAGTCGCAGCCAATCAACTCGAATCGACCATAACTTAAGAAAGGTCTGAGAGGTGTGCAGAGGTGAGTAAGAGGATATTCCACCATGGAGTTTTATCAGACGAAATCTTCATTAATGATATCTCATTGTGGAATTTATATGTGGATGGATCTTCGTGTGCGGCTAGAAGTGGAGCAGGTATAATACTCAATACTCCTGATGATATTAACGTTGAATATGCCCTCAGGTTTCAATTCAAGGCGTCAAATAATGAGTCATAGTATGAAGCTTTGATAGTTAGACTGGATTTGGCCCATTCATTAGGCATCGAGCAGGTAGTGGCGCACAAAGATTCATAGCTAATTGTCAACTAAGTGCTTCATTTTTATGGAGTCAAGGGAGAATTAATGACCAGATACTTTACCAAATCCATGGAAGTCATTTCCATGTTTCTAGTCGTGCAAATCAACAGGATCCCAAGAATATCTAATGCTCGAGCTGATGCACTTGCTCGACTATCTTCAGTAATAAGAATTGAAACGATGAGAACCATCCCAATAGAGATCTTATCCAACCGGAGCATTGATGAAGAATTAATGGTCAGATTCATTACTATAGATTTGGAACCTTCTTGGATGGATCCGATCAGGGCCTATATTAAAGATGGAATCCTACCACCTGAACCTAAAGAGGCCAAAAAGCTCCGGTATAAAGCAACAAGATATGTGTTAGACAAAGGAGTTTTATACAGAAGGGGAATAACCATTTCCTTATTACGTTGTGTTCACCCGTTGGAATAGGAAGAATTGATTAAAGAAGTGCATGAAGGTTTTTATGGGGCTCATTCAGCTGGTCGATCACTGTTGCAAAGAATTAACACTCAGGGATACTACTGGCCGACTACGAGGGAAGATTATAAGTCATTTGTAAGAAAATATAACAAGTGCCAGAAGTTCTCTGCAATTCATAAAGAACCCAACGCTGCTCTAAATTACTTCACCTTGGCCCTTTGTTATTTTGGGAACTAAATTGGTCAGCCCACTGCCGACCACCAAAGGTAGGTTCAAGTACTTAGTAGTTAATATTGATTACTTCACAAAAAGGGTGGAAGTAGAGTCGTTGATTGAGATTTCGTATGAGAAGGTGTATCAGTTCATTTGGAAGAGCCTTATATATAGGTATGGGATTCCCTATGCCTTCATCACAGACTATGAAACCCAATTTGATAATAATGAGTTTGAAGCATATTGTGTTTAGTCCAAAATCCAGAAACTCCGTTATGCACTAGTCCATCCACAAAGCAATGGTCACTCAGAAGTAACAAACAAAACTTTGCTCAATAAACTGAAGAAAAGACTTGATGCTTCCAAGGGAAATTAGATGAACGAATTACATTATGTGCTTTGGGGTTACAGAACAATGTCGAGAACAGCAACGGGAGAGATGCCTTATATGCTTTCATTTAGAACCGAAGCCATGGTGTCAGCCGAGATAGGCCTACCAACTCACATGGTATTGAATTTTAATTCTACAACTAGTGACCTAATGAGACGTTTGGATTTAGATATGTTGGAAGAAGTCCGAGAAGATCACGTACCAACACAAGACAGATCGCTTCTATAACGAAAGTGTCAAGCCAACTAACTTTAAAGAAGGCGATTATGTCCTTAAGAGGGTAATCCGGAAGCCTAATAAGCATGAGGCTAATTGGCATGGCCCATATCGCATTTCAGCATTCATCCAACTAGGAACCATTCGGCTTGAGACCTTAGAAGGGAAAGAATTCAAAAAATTCTGGAATGTCGAGCATCTTAGAAAGTAATATTATTGATTCAAAGGATTGCCATTTTGTATTCCAACTATTTTTTAAGTTCTATAAAATCCTGATTTTAATTCCTTTAATTTTTTTTTGCCTTTTTTCGGACTACGGCGATATACATCACCTAGAAATAACAAATAAAAAATGTCTCTTAGTCTTCAACTCGTGCCAATCAACAACACATATATACTTAATCAGGTTGAACTTATATGTCGATCAGCAGAATATACACTACACCAATTCTGATGAATGGTCACCACCATGGGGCACGACCCAAAGCCGTGACCACATAAACTTTTGGCGTGATAATATACATAACCCAGTGTGGTCATGGATGCTATTGGGCAAGGTCACGGACTAAATCCCTGATCAATATGGGTCACGAACATAGGCCATGACTAGTTCATGACCCTCAGGGCGCCAAATTTGTGCCAAAGTTCCCACCAAGTTTCATCATGGTAGGCTCACGGATAAGGGTCATGACCAAAGCCAAAATTCACACCTATAAGGTCACAGCTTTGGCCCATGACCATATCAATTTGTTCACGCGTGTGAGTCATGGAACTTAGTCGTGACCACACGGTTGCCTACGTGCTGATGTGGAAAACATTTAAGGGTCATGGCAATGGGTCACGGCTCTAGGTCGTGACCACTAACATAATAATAAAAAAACCTGCCTTCATTTCATTTCTTCCCGCGTCAATCTCTCTCTCTCTCTCTCTCTCTCTCTCTCTCTCTTGGCGATTCTCAAACCCTAATTTCGGCAATCTCTCTCTAAATATCAATCTTTCTCTCAATCTCAAAGGTAAACCCTAATTTTGGTGATTCTCAAACCCTAATGTATATGTGCGTGAATGTGTATGTTAAACCTTAATGTATATTTGTGTATTTCAATGTTTGTGTATGAATGTGTGAGTGCACATGTGTATATGCGTATATATGTGTGTGTATATTTCTTTGGATGTTTGTGTATATCTATGTATGTACGTGTACATCTGTATGTGTGTGTGTGTGTATGTGTGAATATGTGTGTATATGTGTGTGTATGTGTGTATACTTTTTTTCAAGAAAAGGGATGTTATATTTAGGGATTGAAATTTATTGAATTATTTATTGGGTATTTATTGGGTATTGTTAACATTGATTGAAATTGTTATTTAGAGGTTTAAATTAACTGCATTATTTAATGTTATTGTCATTATTAGTATTGACTGAATGTGGTTACTTAGGGATTAAAATAAATTGTGAAATTTAAGGGTATTGTCATTTAGGGCTTGAAATTTATTTAAAGTTTGAAATTAATTGAGTATTATTAGTATTGACTGAATATGGTTACTTAGGGATTAAAATAAATGTGGTTATTTAATGATTATTAATATTTACTGAATGTGGTTATTTAGGGATTAAAATAAATTGCATTATTTAAGAGTATTGTCATTTAGGACTTGATATTTATTTAGAGTTTGAAATTAATTGAGTATTTTAGGTTCCGCACCCTAATCAAACTAATTTACTCAAAATTCTTTCTTTATTATCAAAACCTTAATCAAACTAACACGCCTTTATACCTTAACTATGGGACTCATATTCACGGCCTCATATATTTTTCTCAGGAAAAATGAGGCATGGTTATAATCACTGGCAACAACAGTTGGAGAGGTTGAAATTGGACGGCAAACGTAACTCTTTTATTAATGAGTGTCATATAGAGGGTACTCCTATTTATAGGTATAGAATTAAAAAGATCCAACAATTTAACTACCTTGTAAATCGTGGAGTTAATTTCCAACAAGATTACCTGTTCGATCGTATTCTATTTTCCCAAACATAAAACTGGGATGACATTATACAAAATATATTTCACACACATAATCCCAACGTAGCCCTGACCTTGGTTACGTTAACATAGACTGTTATGTCTCATGCCATATGCACGCTAAATTAAATCTTTCTAATAAGTTGAAAAGGATGGGATTCCGAGTTCATATCACGGATATCTACACATCAATCATGGATACCCTTCCTCCTAGTTGGCCACGTTAAAAAATTCATAGGTTCTTAAAAATTAATACCGAATGGATGGAGATGAGGCACAATGAAAATATTTTAAAGTCTTACTTTGAAAAAGTGTGCATATTAATATATAGTCGTAAGCTTGATTAATTAATTATAATTTCTTATTATATTTTTTTAATCACTTATGGTTTTTCATTTTTGTAGATAATGTCATAAGGAAACAACCCAAGGGAACAAAGTGTAGAGGGGACACCGCAACGAGGTTCACCATGTCATGCACAACCCTAATTCTCAACACCAATTGGTGAGAAATACACAACTCCGCCAATGGTTCCCTCCTCGCCAGGTCCAACTGCTTCAGATCCCACATCCAGTACTCCCATTGCTCCACCGCCCGCATCCATCACGCCCATTGCTCCACCACCCCCATCCAACATTGTCGATGCCTCCCGCTCAACCTAAAAGAAACCCATTGGGTTCTCCCTTCTCTAGAATAACCCAACAACTTGAACCTGGTTGATCAAGCCGTCAAAGATGATATATACGATCAACTCTGCAAGTATTTCTCATTTCCCAATCGTTCCAAGAATGAGGTTCCATCTCGGGTTTCTAAATCATTGAGGACATACAGGAGAAACCTTTGGAAGAAACATTTCCCGTAGGAGGCAGAGAGCTCCGATATTTTATCTTTGAAAGAGAGAGTGCCTCCCAATGTAGAAATTCAGCTGGAGTAGTAGAATAAGTTTTTAGAGAATGAGGCGACAAAGAAAACATTGGTCCAAAGGGCGAAAAATAAAAAAAATGGGCACAAAAAACTGATATCCACTGGATGGGATCCAAATCCTTTGAGGATTTGAAGAATGAATGGTCGAGTAGGACAAAGGATGGTCCAGATGTGGGTAAAAAGCCAAATCGATCCAACTTATTCGTTCATGCTCGACGGGGCAAAGATAATAAAATCCCTCATCACTTGACTGAGATGCTAAAATCAATAGAGGCCATCAGTAGTCAGTAGGGTTCAATTCCTAATGATGACTTTGACCTTAAAAATGATGCCCTGACCCGAACCTTTGTAAAGGACAAAAGGTGGAGGACGAGCGGTGTTGGCTTACATATGCCAAAAAAAAATTCAATAGACCGCACCTCTCGTGGACGAGTTTTCTTTGATCAATACTCATTTCTCGTCCAATGAGGAATGACAATTCAGGAACGATGGGGATGTCCAGGATATCAAAAATAACCTGGGAATGTTGACGAATCAAATTGAGCAACTTGTGTCCCTTTTCCAAAATTATGGAATCCCAATAGTGCCTCCTCAAGGTTACCCTTACCCGCACCCTCCTCCTCCTCATGATTTCCCCTATCCCCCCTTCAAGTTTTCCTTCCCAAATGTTGCCTCATCCATTATTCCACTCTCAAATGCCGCCTAATCCAACCTTACCATTCCAAGCGACTCCGCCTGTCACGAGACTTGCATCATCAGCAGCAACTCAAGGTGACTATGGTGAAAGTAATATTTCAAAGACTTGAGCAATAAGAGGGTTATTGGGGTGTGCACACTCATCTCCAAGGTTGTCAGACTCTCGTACACAACCAACTTTTGGAGATATGTGAGTCTCACGTAATGGTGGATTTAATATACAACGGCTGCAGAGATGTACTTATGTACACTGACGGAGGGGATGGGATGGAATTGAGGAATTATGAAAACTCTTTTCTTGCTTGGCCAATTTATCTATTGGAAAAGATAAATTAATATTTTATTTTGTTTCGGTTGTAATAATATTTTCTTTCTTTTCAATTTTAGTAACATTTTTTTTCTTTCAGTTGTAAGAATACGTGTTTTGTTTTAGTTTAAATAATATTTTTTATTGCTTCTATTAAAAGAATATTATTTTTGTTTTAGTTGTAATAATATTTTTTACCCTATATCCACAAGACTGAAATTTGAAGATTATTACATGAATTTTCCACTATATGAAGAGTGGATGGGAGAGACTGTTCGAATTTCAAATAATCATGTAAATGGCATTAAAGAATTTGTTAAATACGCTTTCAAAAATCTTAAAAGTGACAGGATTCTGTGTCCGTGCACCCGTTGTATGAACGAATAATATAAGTCATTGGAATACATTGAGTTGCATTTAACACACTAGGGAATCCGTCAAGACTATACAATATGGACATACCAAGGTGAAAAAAATATACCTTATGTTCCAATATAATCGTCGGCACCCGATCGCATAACGGATCCCCAACGAGTGAAAGTGGTACAAGATTCACCAACACATCGTACTTTTACTGACTTAATTACTGATGCTTACGTACTCCACAGTCGTCAAAACCCCCAACCCGTGGATACGAATAATGTGCATTATGGCCAACTAAATGAAAATTTTGATGTTGAACTTCTAGGAGATTAAGAATACCTATAGTTGAAAGTCGGTGCGTCTAGACCATTTTATAAAGATTGCGATGAAGATTGCTCGGTATTATATGCAATGATTGGTTGAAGAGTCAATTTGATTTGTCTGGGAACAGCGTAACCGGAATTCTTAAGTGGGTTAAAGATATTCTCCTGAAAGAGAATATGTTACTAGATAATTAACCTACCATGAAGAATATCTTGAGGGGTTTGGGTTTGAAACTCAATCTATTCATGCATGCAAGTATGATAGCATATTGCACCGCAACGAGCACGAAGAGTAGGATGAATGTTCTGTATGCAGTGAACCTAGATATGTGGTTTATGAAAATGGAAAGGACAAAGCTATAAAAAATCGCAAGTGCACGTAAGTCCCACAAAAAGGTTTTGAAGTATTTTTCATTTGGGCCACGATAATAATGTTTTTTTATTGTATCGGGCAAAGCGGACGCAACGACATGGACGCTCGATGTGATGTGGGTAGGAATCTAATGCGTCATCCAGTTAATTCACCCATCTAGAAAATTTCAAATGCACAACACCATGAATTTACAAAGGACGCACGCAATGTTCGTCTTGCAATCTCAGTCGATGGGTTTACCCCTTTCGATAATTTAAGTACTAGTCAGAGTTATTGGACAGTTCTCTTGGCGCCATTAAGTCTCCCTCCGACACTATGCTTGAGAAAGGAGTTCACATTGTTGTCTTTGTTAATACCCGGGCCGAAGGCTCCCAGTGATGATATTGACATATTCTTAGAACCATTAATCGAATAACTTAAAGAGTTATGGGATAAAGGCGTGACGTCATTCGACTCTCATAAGGGTGAAGAGTTAATACATAAATCAATGGTGATGTGGGAGATCCACAACCTTCCAACTTATGGGACCTCGTCCAGTTGTAATGTTCATGGTTATTATGGGTATCCCATATATGGGGAGGAAACTGAATCTTATTGGATAAAACATAGTGGTAAAATGAGTTACATGGTTCATCGTAGATTTCTGCCGACCTGTCACCCTTTTAGGAATGACAAGTCTAACTTTTTGCATGTCGATCACGAGCCCAAAACGCCACCCACTCGGCTTTCTGGTCAACAGATTGAGGAGAAATCGAAGTCTACGACTGCGGGGAATAGGTACCTAGGAAAACACCCCCAGTTTCTAAACCTGAAGCATAAAGCTAGGGGGATTCGAATGACCCTAGTAAAGAAAAGTCATGGTCCAGGCGATCAATATTTTTTAATTTTCCATATTGGAAAGATCATTGTGTAAGGAATGTAGTTGATGTGATGCACGCGGAGAAGAATGTTACAAAACATCTGATAGGAATATGTCTGGGTGGATCTCATTCTAAAGAAGGAAAGCGAGCTTGCCTAGCTCTATAGGATATGAAAATAAAGAAGAAAATGTGGTTAAAAAATGATCCTACAATAAAAAGAATTTCTACCCCCAGGCTTCTTTTATTTTGACTACTAGTGAGAAGAAGATCCTCTTAGACGGGGTTCAACTTAAAGACTCCAATCGGTTATTCTTGTAATTTACGTAGGGTAGTAAGCTACCATGAAAATGACTTGAAACAGTGCAAGTGTCACGACTGGAACATAATCATCTAATTAATCCTTATGTTGTTTCAGCATTGCTTTTCTGAACACAAAGATCTCCGTCGGGCAATTAAGCAAATCAGTTTGTGTTTTACCCTATAAACAGGAGGCACATTAAAGCTGCGAAATCAACTTCAGCCGAGGCAGTTTGTGTATTAGAGAAATATTTTCCTCCGTCGTTCTTTAATATCAGCATCCACCTGCTTGTGCATTTATGTGATGAAGCTTTGTTATGTGGTCCCATTGGATATCATTGGATGTATCCTTTTGAATGCTTGATAAAAACCTTCAAAGGTCACGTAAATAATACACGGTATTTTGGAGGGTCAATTGCTGAAGAATACGTAACGGTGGAATCATCGTTATACGCTAGGGAACATATGCCAGAACAAGAGTTGAGGAGGTTCAATCCTCATAGAGAATGAGTGATCGAGGAACCTAACGAGTTTTAGGATGAATTGTTGTTTGGGAACCCTAAAGAGGTGAAACTTGCAAATCTATAATACGAGCAAGCAGCTCGTTACATCTTCGAATCACAAGATGAAGTCGAAGACTGGTGAGAGTGAGTATCCACTGGATTCTTATTCTTTGATTATATCGTTTTTATATTTTATGATCTAAACTCTATAATTTTCTGATAGGAAGTACGAGAACAAAATTCCCCAAGATCAAAGGAGAAATTGCATGATAACTGATTTTAGGGCATGGATATCAAAAGAGGTAAATTTCACATCTTATGTGTGAATTTATTTATTCGTGTGTGATAAAAACATGACCTAATACAAATTCATTAATAAATGTAGATTCTTAAAAGAGGTGATGTCTCATCCAGGCTTGCACGCCTAGTAAAAGACCCTAGTTTTTGTGCGAAAGAGTTTAAGAAATTCCACGCCAATGGTTTTGATTTCATTTAATATGCATATGAGGAAAAGATTTGGACGCAAAAATAGTGGAATATCAATTTATGCCTTGACCACTTTTATCGCTAGCAAAAGTGATAAAAATCCAAAGAATACGGTGCTAACCTATTATAGGATATTCCAACAAATCCTAGAACTTGATTACTAAGATTTCATAGAAACAGTATTTTATTGTGATTGGGTAAAGGTGGAGGTAAAAATAAATGCTTGCAAAGTTGATACTGACTCCAAACTTATTATGGTAGATTTATCAAAGATGAAGAGTAAAGATTTCATAGTCGACGAGCCTTTTATTTGTTCCTTTCAGAACGTGAAGAAGGTATTCTACTCGAAGTGCATAAATGATGGCAATTGGTCTACTGTTATGCATGCACCAAAGGGTATGACTACTGAAGTGGATGCAAATAATCCTCGAAAAGAGTTCCAATCAGCTCTTGATGACAACCCTAATTTGAAGGATCTTTAGTTGATTTAGAGGAAGATTTAGTATCAAAATATTTTGTTATCCTTGTCAATCTTACTTGTATCCTATTATGATATTGGCAGTGCATTAGCATTTTACTTTGATGTATGGATGTTTAGTTACTTTTATGAATGTTTAATATGATTTATGTAAGTTAACTTTTGATAATATGTTATGCTCAGGCGAATGTTTAGTTACTTTCACAAGACGCTCGATTTAACAATAGAGTCATTTAAGCTTGTGATTGGATCAAATTTACCCATCTCAATTTCCACGTGTTCATGTACAAATATATTTGTTGATCAGTTTCATTGATGCAGTGTTCATAAAATGAAGTTAAATTATCTTGATTTTATGAAGTTTGTATAAAAGAAACTAATCAATAAATATACATGTAAAAGAATACATTGGGGGCTCCAGGGTCAATTTAGTCTAATTACTCATTCAGAAGACTCTATTTAATGGCCTTCTTGGATCACAAGAATCAGGTACTCTTTACTTTAACTGAAGTAATTATATAATTGATATGCATTATCTTTTAAATCTTTTAGATGATAGAAGGAATACAGGGATAATTATTGGTTTTGTTTGGTTTGGTTGTGGGATAATTATTGGTTGTTGGCATGTTGTTAGATAATATGTTAGAAGGAGTACGAGATAATTATTGGTTGTTGGCTTGTTATTGGTTTTTGGCTGTTGGATAATCACGGGACCCCCAGTTTGAGAACACGATGTTAATTTCAAAATATTAAGACTTAGGCTTAAAAACATGTCGTTAGGGGGTGAAACCCCGAAACACCCCCCAAACGGCCCCATAAGAGGCACCAACACGTCTTATGGGACCGTTTGGGGGGTGCTTTGTGTTTTCGCCCTCTAACGGCATCTTTTCAAGCATAAGTGTAGATATATGCAAATTATCATCATATTCTCAAACCCAGGGTCCCGTGACCATGTGGTCAGTTCTTATGAGTTATGCTGGTCCTGTGCGAGGTGTTAGTACCTCTCATGGGGTTTTAGGGGGTGCTTTTTGTTTTCACCCTCTAACGGCATGTTTTCAAGCCTAAGTGTAGATATTTTCAAATTATTGTCATATTCTCAAACTGGGGGTCCTATAACCACGCGACCAGCTCCTGCGAGTTACATTGGTCCCGTGCGAGGTATTCGTGACTCTTACAAGGCCGCTTGGGGGGTGTTTCAGTTTTTTGCTCTCTAATGGTATGTTTTAAGCCTAAGTCTATATATTTACAAATTATCATCATATTCTCAAAATAGGATTCTCGTGACCATGAAATCAGTTCCTGCGAGTTACATTGGTCCCGTGCGAAGTGTTTGTGCCTTTGGTGGATGTTTTGGGTTTTTGCCCTCTAAAGGAATGTTTGGCAAGAAAATCTTCCTCTTGTGCCCTTGCCAAATTCATCGTGTTGTAGAGATCATTGAAATTATTTTGGAAAGGAGTCTCAGACAATGTGATGCGTTTTCTCGTTTAGAGTTTGATAGAGTATTCCAAATATGACTACACTCATGACGGGGAGTGTTATAAATGAGAAATATCCAGAATGGGAGAAAATACTATTGGAGTGTCCTATATTGTGGTTCTCGATGAATGCCACACTCCCATAATGAGAGTAGTCGTATTTGGAATACACTATCAAACTCCAAACGAGAAAATGCATCATATTATCCTGGACACATTTTCAGAGAAATTTCAATAATCTCAATAACACGTTGCATTTGGCAAGGCCAGAAAAGAAAAATTTTCTTACCTAACATGCCTTTAGAGGGAGAAAACCCAAAGCACCCACAAAACGGTCCCTTAAGAGGTGTAAAGACCTCCCACGGGAACAATGTAACCCGCAAGAACCGGTCGCGTGGTCATGGGACACCCGGTTTGAGAATATCATGATTATTTGAAAAGATTTATACTTAGGCCTGAAAATATGTCATTAGAAAAACACAAAGCACCCCACAAGCGGACCCATGAGAGGTGCGATCATCGTGCACAGGACCAATGTAACTCGTTGGCACCGACCACATGGTCACGAGACCCCCAATTTGAGAGCACGGCCCAATTTTGAGTATATCCACACTTAGGCTTGAAAACGTACCATTAGAGGGTGAAACCTTGTAACGCCCCCCAAACGGCCCCGTGAGCGGCGTCAACACATCAAACGAGAGTAATGTAACTCGTTAGAACCGACTGCGTGATCACAGGACCCACGATTAGAGAGCACGACCCAATTCTAAGAATATCCACACTTAGGCTTGAAAACGTGCCGTTAGGGGCAAAACCCCGTAATACCCCCCAAATAGCCTCGTGAGCGGCTCCAACACCTCGCATGGGACCAATGTAACTCGTTGGAACTGATCACGTAGTCCCGAGACCCCCAATTTGAGAGCATGGCTCAATTTTTAGAATATCCACACTTAGGCTTGAAAATGTGTTATTAGAGGGCGAAACCCAGTAACGCCCCCTAAACGGACCCGTGAGCGGCGACAACACCTCGTACGGGACCAATGTAGCTCGTTGGAATCGACCGCATGGTCACGGGACCCCCGATTTTGGAGCACATCCCAATTCAAAGAATATCCACACTCAGGCTTGAAAGCCTGCCGTTAGAGGGAGAAACCCTGTAATGCCCCCCAAACGGCTCCATAAGCGACGCCAACTACTCGCAAGGGACCAATGTAACTCGTTGGAACCGACTGCGTGGTCACGGGACCCCCGATTTGATACCATGACCCAATTTTGAGAATATTCACACTAAGGCTTAAAAATGTGCCGCTAGAGGGAGAAACTCCGTGACTCCCCCCAAACGGCCCCATGAGCGGTGCCAACACCTCGCACGGGATTAATGTAACTCGTTGGAACCGACTGCGTGGTCACGGGACCCACGATTTGAGAGCACGACCCAATTTTGAGAATATCCACACTTAGACTTTAAAATACACCGTTAGTGGGAAAAACCCCATAATGGCCCCCAAACGTTCCCGTGAGTGGATCCAAAACCTCACACGAGATCAATATAATTCAATGTCACCGATCGCGTGGTCACGGGACCCCCAGTTTGGCAGCAGGGCCTAATTTTGAGAATATCCACACTTAGGCTTGAAAACGTGCCGTTAGTGGGCGAAACCTCATAATTCCCACCAAACGGGCCCATGAGCGGCGCCATGGGACCAATGTAACATGTTGGAACCGACCGCATGGTCACGGGACCCCCAGTTTGAGAATATCCACACATAGTCTTAAAAACGTGCCATTAGAGGATGAAACCCACTAACACCCCCCAAATGGCCCCATGAGGGGCGCGATCACCGTGCATGGGACCAATGTAACTCATTGGAACCGACGGCATGGTCACGAGACCCTCGGTTTGAGTGCGTAGCCCAATTTTGAGAATTTCTATACTTAGGCTTGGAAACTTGACGTTGGAGGGTGAAACCCCGTAACGCACCCCAAACGGCCCCATGCGGGGTGCGATCACTGCGCATGGGACCAATGTAAGTCGTTGGAACCGACCGTATGGTCATAAGACCCCCAATTTGAGAGTATAACCCAATTTTGAGAATGTTCGCACTTAGGCTTAAAAACGTGCCGTTAGGGAGCGAAATCCAGTAACGCCCCCTAAACGGCCCCGTGAGTGGTGCCAACACATCGAACGGGACTAATGTAACTTGTTGGAACCAACCGCGTGGTAACGGCACCCCTAATTTGAGAGCATAGCCAAATTCAGAGAATATCCACACTTAGTCTTGAAAATGTGTTGTTAGAGGGCGAAACCCCATAACGCCTCCCAAACGGCGACATGAGGGGCACAATCACCACGCACGGGACTAATATAACTGGTTGGAACCGATCGCATGTATACGAGACCCCTGATTTGAGAGCACGTCCCAATTTTGTGAATATCCACACTTTGGCTTGAAAACGTATCGTTAGCGGGTGAAATCCCATAACGCTCCCCAAACGGCCCCATGAGCGGCTCCAACACCCCGCACGGGACAAATATAACTCGTTAGAACCAAACGTGTGGTCACGGGACCCCCGATTTGAGAGCACAGCCTAATTTTAAGAATATTCATACTTAGGCTTGTAAACGTGTCGCTAGAGGGCGAAAACCCATAACGGCCCCATGAGAGGCGCGATCACCCCGTACAGGACCAATGTAACTCGTTAGAACCGAACGCATGGTCATGACACCCCGATTTTAGAGCACAACCAAATTTTGAGAATATCCACACTTAGGCTTGAAAACTAGCCGCTAGAGGGTGAAACCACGTAACGCCCTCCAAAAAAACCTGTGAGAGGCGCCAACACATCAAACGGGACTAATCTAACTCGTTGGAATCGAACGCGTGGTCATAGAACCCCCGATTTGGGAGCACGGACCAATTCTAAAAATATCCACACTTAGGCTTGAAAACGTGTCGTTAGAGGGTGAAACCCAATAAAGCAACCCCAAACAACTGCATAAAAGGCACCAACACCTCGCATGGGACCAATGTAACTTGCTGGAACTGACCGTGTGGTCACGGGACCCCCGATTTGAGAGAACGACCAAATTTAGAGAATATCTACACTTAGGCTTGAAAACATGCTGTTAAAGGTGAAGCCCCGTAACGCCCCCCAAACGGTCCCGTGTGTGATGGCAACACCTCGCATGGGACCAATGTAACTCATTGGAATAGATCGCATGGTCATGAAACCCCCCCGGTTTGAGAGAACATATCAATTCGGAGAATATCCACACTCAGGCTTGAAAATGTGCCGTTAGGGGGAGAAACCTCAAAACGCCCCCCAAACCGCTCTGTAAGTAGTGCCAAGTACTCGCAAGGGATCAATGTAACTTATTGGAACCGACCGCGTGGTCATGGGACCCCCGATTTTAAAACGCGACCCAATTTTGAGAATATCCACACTAAGGCTTAAAAATGTGCTGCTATAGGGCGAAACCTGATTCCCCCAAATGGCCCCATGAGCGGTGCCAACTCCTTGCATGGGACTAATGTAACTCGTTGGAACTGACCGCGCAGTCACAGGACCCACGATTTTAGAGCACGACCTAATTTTGAGAATATCAACACTTAATCTTGAAAACGTGTCGTTAGAGGGCGAAATCCCGTAACCTCCCCTAAATGACCCCGTGAGCAGTGCCAACACCTCACACGGAACCAATGTAACTTGTATGAACCGATAGCTTGGTCGCGAGACCCTCGGTTTGAGAGCATAGCCTAATTTTGAGAATATCCACACTTATTCTTAAAAATGTGCCGTTAGAGGAAAAAATCCAGTAACGCCCCCAGAATGGCCTCGTGAGTGGTGACAATAACTCACACAAGACCAATGTAACTTATTGGAACTGACCGCGTGGTCATGGGATTCCCAGTTTGAGAACATGAAATTTTTTTGAGAATTTCAACACTTAAGTTTGAAAACGTGTCGTTTTATGGCGAAACCTGATAACTCCCCCCAAACATCCCCTTGAGGGGAGCGATCAGTGCACACGGGACCAATGTAACTCATTGGAACTGATCGCGTTGTCACGAGACCCCGGGTTTGAGAGCATAACCAAAATTTGAGAATATCCACACTTAGGCTTGAAAACATGCCGTTAGAGGTCAAAACTCCATAACACCCCACAAACAGCCTCGTGAGTGGTGCCAACTACTCGCAAGGTACCAATGTAACTCATTAGAACCGACCGCGTGTTCACGGGACCCCCGATTTGAGAGAACAACCCAATTTTTGAGAATATCCATACTTAGAGGGCGAATCCCTATAACATCCCCCAAACGGCCTCATGAGCAACGAAAACACCTCGCACGAGACCAACGTAACTCGTTGTAACCAACCGTGTGGTCACGGGACCCCCGGTTTGAGAGCATGGCAGAATTTTGAGAATATCCACACTTAGGCTTGAAAACGTGCCGTTAGAGGGAAAAACGTCGAAAAGCCCCCCAAACAGCCCCATGATTGGAGGTAGCACCTCGCATGGGACCAATGTAACTCGTTGGAACATATCGCATGGTCATGGGAACCCCACAGTTCAAGATAATGGACCAATTTTGAGAATATCCACACTTAGGCTTGAAAACATGCCGTTAGAGGGCAAAACCTTGTAACTCCCCCCAAATGGCTCCTTGAGCGGTGCCAACACCTTGCACGGGACCAATGTAACTCATTAGAACCGAACGCGTGGTCATAGGACCCCCGGTTTGAGAGCACGACCCAATTTTGAGAATATCCACACTTAGGCTTGAAAAGTGTCGTTAGTAATGGCCCCATGAGGAGCGCGATCAACGCGCACGGGACCAATGTAACTCATTGGAACCGATCGCATGGTCACGAGACCCTCAGTTTTAGAGCACAACCCAATTTTAGAATATCCACACTTTCGCTGGAAAATGTGCCGTTAGAGGGCGAAACCCCGTAACGCCCCCCAAATGGCCCCGTGAGTGGTGCCAACACATCGAACATGACTAATGTAACTCCTTATAATCGACCGCGTGGTCACGGCACCCCCGATTTGAGGGCACGACCCAATTTCGAGAAAATCCATACTTAGACATGAAAATTTGCCGTTAGAGGGTGAAACCCCAAACAACTGCGTGAGCGGCACCAACACCTCGCATGGGTCTAATGTAACTCGTTGGATCTGACCGATTGTCACGGGACTCTTGATTTGAGAGCATAGCCCAATTTTGATAATATCCACACTTAGGCTTGAAAACGTTCCGTTAGGGGGCAAAACCCCATAACACCCCCCAAACGGGGGCCAACACCTTGCACGGGACCAATGTAACTCATTGGAATCTACCGCGAGGTCATGGGACCCCCGATTTGAGGGGACGACCCAATTTTGACAATATTTACACTTACGATTGAAAACGTGTCATTAGAGGGTGAAACCCCGTAACGCCTCCCAAACGTTCCCGTAAGTGGTGCAAACACCTCGCATGGAACCAATGTAACTCGTTGGAATTGGCATGTGGTCACGGGACCCCCGGTTTGAGTGCAACATCCACATTTTGAGAATTTTTACACTTAGGCTTGAAAAGTTCCATTAGAGGAAGATACCCCGTATCGCCCCCCAAATGTCTCCGTGAGCGGCGCAACACCTCCAACGGGACCAATGTAACTCGTTGGAACCAACCGCGTGGTCACATGACCCCTGTTTTGAGAGCATGACCCAATTTTGAGAATATCCACATTTAGGCTTGGAAACGTGCTGTTAGAGGTCGAAACCTCATAGCTCCCCCCAAATGGCCCCTTAAAGGGCGCGATCACTGCGCACGAGACCAATGTAACTCGTTGTAACCGAACACATCATCTCGAGACCACCGGTTTGAGATCACCCACCCCCCAAACGTCCCCATGAGTGGCGCCAACACCTCGCATAGGACCAATGTAACTCGTTGGAACCGACCACATGGTCATAGGACCCTCGATTTGAGAACACAGCCCAATTTTAAGAATATCCACACTTAGGCTTGAAAACATGTCATTCGAGGGAAAACCCCCGTAACGCCCCCCAAACGGACCCGTGAGCGGCACCAACACATCGCACAGGACCAATGTTACTCGTTGGAACTGACGGGGTGGTCATGAGACCCCCGATTTGACAGCACGACCCAATTTTGAGAATATCCACACTTAGGCTTAAAAATGTGCCGTTAGAGGGCAAAACCCCGTAATGCCCCCAAATGGCCCCATGAGGGGTGCGATCATCATGCATGGAACCAATGTAACTCGTTGTAACCAACCGCATGGTCACGGGACCTCTGGTTTGAGAGCACGGATCAATTCTTCCTAATTTTTTTTAATATAGTTAAAAATGGTCACGGCAAAAGTCCATGACCATCTCTATTTTTTTGTCACGTATAAAGAGGGTCACGAATATGTGCCGTGACTAGGAACGTGACCATCGTCATATTAAAATGCTTGGGTCATGGCCTTAGTCCATGACCAGTTGCGTGACTAATCGCATATATTGAATAATAGGTCATGGTCTACGGTCGTAATCAATGGCGTGACCAGTCGGATAAATTAAAGGTTGGGTCATGGGTTTTGGCCATGACCAGTGGCATGACTAGTCACATAAATTAAAGGATGGGTCACAGGCTTAGGTCATGACCAGTGGCGTGACCAATAGCATAAATTAAAGGATGGTCCACGGTCTTAGGCCATGACCAACTATGTGTATGGGTCACAGCTATCGTCCGCAACCATGTATCGTAACCCCCATGGTCAGTGACCTTTTGTTTGGTTAAGGATTTAGGTCGTGACCCACCAAAATGGTCACGCCAGAAATGGCCACGACCTTTGGCCGCGACCCACAATCTTGGTCAGAGACTTTGGCCGTGACCATTCACGCAATATGGTATAGTGACATTTAATCAAGTTAAATTTATCAAATTCCAAATACACCAACAGCTTAAGGCATAATTTTTTATCGCCCGAGTTAAACTTCGTGTATGATTTTGTATTAACAAGTCGTAAACAAGAAGTACTACCCGACTTAACACTCTTAGTCGACACCGATAATTTACTTCATGTATGACTTCATCTTTGACAAGTCAAGAGCAAAAAGTTTGTAAAACTTCGTATACAACTTAAATAATATTAAACAAGTTTTCCTCGGCTAAGTTAAATGCAAGAAGACATGTAAATATTCCTAACCATTGGAATACACACATATATTCCTCATGTAGTTGGTCACCACTAATAACTAATG